>JAGVSL010000106.1:1200000-1630621 GCA_022494535.1 Himalopsyche phryganea | reverse complement strand
TTTCTATCATTCACTCAGTAATATGTTATTAAAATGTCTGGTTCATTACGTTAGTAGAATTTTTTTCTATTATTATTATCAGTTTCAAGGTTGTTCTTCTCTAAATAGATGAAAAGAATAATAAAAGCTTTTATTATGCATAAGCTTTACAAAGATGTTAATTACATCTGAAAGATAGCTACTGCCATATAATATTGTATGACATTGGACCAAAAAGTTGCTGAAATTCTTGATTTTAGTATAATATAATGTTAGTATATATTATAGTAGGGCATAGAAATATTAGTTTAATTGGTAGTCTAAAAGATATTGATTTCTTAGATATTGAATATTTTTCTTATGCTGATTTGATTTTGATTGTGGAGATGATGACAACACACCTATGCATGTGTGTGATGTGTAAAATTGGTTTATTTTTTGAATTAGCAGAAACAGAAAAGAAATTTAATTTATAAGAACAGCCAAGATGGATTTGAATTACTGGTAAATATATATATATATCGAGCAGGCGCGTGGCGTGCTGTTCTCTCTCTATCGCTCAATCACGTGTAAAGTGAAGGGTGCGATTGAGACACATGGGCATGCGCCAGCATGCTCTTCTATCCTATTTGCTTATATAAAAGTGAGGTTGTGCGATAGAGATAGTAATAACTGCACCACACGTTAAGAAACGATGCCTCATCTGCACACTCTGTGTTTGATATTGCTAATCAATGTTTTTGTCATCTATAGTGAATGTTTACAGAGACAGCGAAGATTGGGTGAACTTACATTAATTGTGCTAATAGTGCACTTACGAGGTACCAATTTCTTAGAAAGGTGTATTGACGATATTTCGGAATAAAAAGAAAGCAACATTTATGTAATTAAGTCATCAAATAGCTTAATTAAAAAATAACAAAATCGATCATTCCAACAAATATTTTTTTTTAGCACTTAATTTTATGTTATCAAACCTTTTTCTAGGGACCAGAGGACCGCTTTTGTTTCACTTCAGCGAAACATTTTAAAACATAAAAAAATGAACAGGTTGTCATCGACTAAATAATGACAATCTGTGAATTACTGATTTCAATTGTTGAAGATGTTCTCATTTTGACTTTGACATTTTTAATGGTGCATTGTGGAACATACGCTAAAAAAATCTGTTTCGGTCTGCTTCTTATTCTGCGGAATAGTCATAAACTCACTATCACGCCTTAGTTTTACTAATAACGTACCATCATGATTATATTTATGACTCAACTGTCCGTTCCCATTGGTTCTGATACTCCTATTCCTGGATTGAATGAGATATAAGTAAAGCTGGTTTTTATATTGTTATTTTTGAAAAACTCCAAAAGCTTTGTAAACCAGGGTTTTTGTACCATATATACGAATTTGGATGCTTTCGAACCCCTTTTGTGACTTTTACATAATCATTGGTAGATTGATTTTTCTGCCTTTAAGTTTTGTGTGTATGTCTTCTGCATTATAAGGACAACATGTGTCAAACTGGTCCTTTTTAGGTTTATAAATAGCTATATTTTTCCACTTTATTATCCCGACTAAGTAAGTTTTAATTGTAATTATTAACATTCAATTTCATGTAAGTAGTCTTGTTATGATTTATATTTTATCAGTTAGATAGTATTTTTAACCCTGCTTCGCCCAAGATAAAGGACGCTTATATTAGGTCATTTAGACGTTGGCTGTGTAAGCCAGCCACCATCTCAATTTTGACATAAAACATTTCAACCAAATATTGATGCATAAGTGATCTATAGTTCAGCAAAATGTTCTTCTTTGATAGCACCATCAAACGATAGGCATGGAATGATATTGCACATACAATCGTGTTAATTTTATTTGAAGTCAAAAATATAGCGTTTACAGTTTAAGGCTAAAAGCTGAAAGTTGAGAGTTGAAAGTTGAAAATAGAACAGTTGAACTAAAACTGGCAGTTAGAATCACATGTGAAGATTTCACGTCGCTACTGTACACCGTTCGGGAGGAGTTTTTGTGACCGACAGACACACAAACAAATAAACATACAGATTTCTACATGTATTTTGTATTATATAGTAGTATATAACACCCATATCAGTTGATATTTTTCGTGATGAGCCAAACCGGTCCTGATTATTGTAGAGATGAGGAAGTAATAAGACAATTGTGTATTACTTTTTCACAAAGGTGGAGTTCCGAGGTTTAAACTTATATTCTGTAATGCAAAAAATATATTTCAAGTAAAATGTCACTTACAAGGCTTATGTTTATTTATAGCACAATAAATAAATTTCTTTTTATCGGTTTGCATATTTGACACAATTAAAAAAAAATATATAAGTGATTTAAATGATTGCCATTGTTTTTATCAAATTAATAATGGTAACCGGTGTTGTTGAATGATCCTCCTGAAGAAGGACTGCCGCTGAAGGATCCGGAGCCTGATCCTGAAGGACCAAATGGACCGACCTCTACAACTATAAAGATTATTTTTTCTTTTGGTTAGTGAAACTGGTTTACGAGTAAAATATGAAATACATAGTTGATGATTTCATTTAACCTTGAAATGTTTAATGTAAAGGATTCATAGTAAATAATATGACATTTGTAAAAAAGTTATATTTTAATATTTTCAGGTTCATACTGTTTGTGATGATTAAGAGATTCATGCATTTATTTATTGCCTGTTCAGGGTCTGTGCACGTCGACATGATGTTTGGTGTGTCTCTATTTTGCCAAATGACAAAGAAATGTAGGGAATACCACTTGCTCGTTGACATTGGATACCCTGCATAACAAATTCTTTGGAGCGGTTGAACCGTACCCATAAAAATTATAAAAAAGCAATTACGTCACATTGACTATTTAGAATTAAGCATACATTTAGCTTGATCAAACAAAAATTCTGGTAACTCTAGCACCTAAATCTGTGCAAGCTATCAACAATATTAACATTTTATTTGGGTATGTTGTGTAGGACACGTGTCGTCGAACAGTTTTTTTTAAATTAAAGTTGATGGGAACTCACCATGGTGAATCTGTAATCATCTACATCAGGTATGCTCAATAGAAATAGTGATGGTGTAACTCGAGGAGATGCGATTTATCATTTGTAGACTGAGTTTAATTTCTGATTTAAATTTAAGTGTGTTTTATTGTTCACCGCATGCATCGTTGATTGGTGTTGCTTATATATATATATATCAAGACATTAATCATAGCTAATTGAATTTTGAAATAGAAACTGTTAAATGGAGTTTTGTCAAATTTAGATAAAACTGATGATATTAATCTATTTTATGTTTTTCAGTATTTCACATATTTTTCAAAATTAAGTAGGGCGTTTGAGTTGAGATGAATAATTTTTTTTTCGACCATATTTACTCCCTATGTGGAGTATATGGCTTCCACGCGGCACCTCCCCATTATTCCCTGTCACCCGCTAATCGCTTTGCTTCCTCCTATAACATGCCAGAGTCCTTCAGATCCGCCGAGTATATCCTATGGATAGTACCCGATAGTCTTCCAGGACGCCGAAATCCCATAGGTCGGAAGAAGAGGCAAGCAGGATTGAGGCTCTCCGAAGATATCCGCAGCACGTGACCCAGCCAGATCCAAGGTTTCTCCATAACCGCCGATGTGATAGGGCGTTACCCGGTCTCTTCCCTAAATCTCCGAGTTCCTCATGAAGTCAAACCACTTCACCCCCATTATCCGACGAAAGCATCTATTTTCGAAACTCAGTATACGATTTTTCTGATTCTTTGTCAGGTGCCATGATTCGTTACTGTAAGGCAGCACAGGTAGAATACAAGCGTTGAACAAATGTCTTTTGCTTTTAATCGTGTACAGATGCGTGTACCAGATGGTCTGCATCGAGTTAAATGTGGCTCCGGCTATTCCTAATCGGATAGCGAGCTCCTTCCCTGTGTTACCCCCTTCCAGGATGTGTACACCGAGGTATCTGAAGCTGTTGACCCTCCTGATGGTCTATCCCGCACTAGTCAGGGTTCTATGAGAGTCAGGCTTGGTTGCACATCACATTGGTCTTACTTGCGCTTATTTTCAGACCTTTATGATCCGAGTTGATTCCCAACCTGTCAATAATCTCCTGGGTACCCTTAACAGACTTATGACAGCATTGTCGGCGTATTCAAGGTCACAAACTCTCAAGTCGGAAGCGACAGCTATACCTCAATCAGGTGGGATTGATCTCCGAAGTATAAAATCAAAGATAATGATAAAGGAGCAAGAACGCAACCCTGTCTCACTCCCTTATGATTCCGAACCATTCGGTAGTTGAGTCACCGATTCTTACACAGCATGCACTATTCTCATGCAGAGACTTGATGATGGCCACAATCTTTGGCGGAATCCCATATGCATCTAGTATCTTCCATAAGGAAGGTTGATGCGGAGTGTCAAATGCCTTCTCATAGTCGACGAAATGACAAGTTAGAGCGTCGTTAAATTTGTTTTCTGCTGGAGGAGACATCGAAAATTGGGTATTTGGTCAATAAATATACTAAAATAATTAACTGAATAAATGAAATGAAAGAAAATAATAGGTCACTGTTTATGCATGCCACTGGAATCCTCATCCTTTACAGTAAACGTTTAGTGGAATAGTATAATAAGGAACACTTTCATTATGTGAGAAAATTTAAATTAAAAGTTAAGGAGATTTTATGAATTACATGAATGAACGTTTTTTTAAAAAAATATTTAACACTTTTTTCACACACCATAGGTTCCCAAAGTGGTCCATATGGACCCTCCAGTAAGGTCCGCTCGACGAGCCTACTGCACACTACTATTTAAAAGATATGTTTACTAAATTTAACGAAGTTAACTTACAAGCCAATAGTCAGAATTCAATAAAACAAAGTCTATCATTGTATCTTTTCATGCCAGAATGAATCTAATGAAGCAAAATTTTTCCAGTTCCCAGACTTGTCATTGACAAATGTCCTTTTAATTTATGTTTAATATTTAAAAGTCCTTCACGCAGACTTTAAAACCTGGTTTGAGGATGTTTTGACTATGGAAATACCTCAGTGGATTATTAATCCATGCATTTTGAAGAATTGGTAGTCGTATTACAAGAAGAACTGATTGAATTAAACACAAACGGCCAAGAGTCCATGGGGGAAAAAATGTTTGTTAACCGTTGCTCTACATCTATATAAAAACGCTTTCAAGTGTTATTTTATATCTCATACTCATATTTGATAGTGAATCTTTGACAACTGAAGGAAATGTAACAGAATTTGGAAATGTTGAATTCATTATACTAAGCGATATCAACAACAGGCAATTTTTACGACGATTAACATAATGTTTGCCATCTGTATTATAGAATGTAGGTATGTATATAAAAACTTTACCATTGAGGTACAACATAGGTTCTTCATCTTGATATAGTAGTTTGGTGATAGGTGTATGTCTAGATGTGAGAAAATGTGGCTCTTCGTTGGGTTAAGTGTTGCTCACAATATCTGTAGGTATTTTCTTTCCCATTATACTCTTATTTTCGTGAGTTTTCCTTTCTAAATGGTGTAAGTGACCAAGATGCGCGTATATGAATGCAACTCTTAAAATTAAAGGAATTACAGAGACTTCAAAAGTAAGTTTGAAGATTTTGAAGGTTTGAAACCTACATTTGTGTATTGTGTAAACTCGTTTAATTTTGATACTTTTGAAAATGGCTTTTCAATGTCTGAATTATTAATACTTGCTGAAAGAGGAGCTACAGAATTAGAGTGTTTAAAATTGAAAGAAGAACAGGTATTACCAATGCAGCAGTCAAGTCAAATACCATAATTTAATTTTGTAATCTTTTGCCAGAATTCCAATATCCTACATTCAAAAAAGCTGTTTGATGACTATATTTCAATTTCTCTACAACATATAGTTGTGAATCTTTATACTCCTTTATGAATTTTGTAAAATAAAAACGTCATTCACAGCTAACAAATGTGCATTTGACAGATTTGATTCAACGGATGTAACAAATTTTTACAAATTTGAGAAATTTAGTTAAAAATGATAAATTTTTTATTAATAAATTTTGAAATAATTATTTTTCTTCCTCATTTTTTGTTTTCTTATATATGTATTTTTTATACTTTGTATAGAAATTAAGATTTGTGTAGACATGTAGTTAAATTTGAATTTGTGTATTTAATACTACATGAGACTGTGACTATGGTGTGGCTCTTTAGATGCCTTTGTAGGTGTGATGGAATGTATTAGCAGTGGGTCAGTTAACAAAGCATTCCAGATTATCTGCAATTTTTTTTAAATCTTAATGATAAAACAAACGAAGTGGATGGCTCCTAGTAAGACATCAGAAGTAAATAATTTAAGACATCGACTGAGGGTGCTTGATGGAATTTCAATATTAAATTTGGATTATTGAGATTTTGTACACTTCCATGTATTTTGTCACTAACGACCCGGGTTTCGCCTTTCGGCATCTTCAGGCATTCGAGTCAGTTCGAGTCCATTCGTGTGCTCGAATGCCTGAAGATGCCGAAAGGCGAAACCCGGGTCGTTAGTGACAAAATACATGGAAGTGTACAAAATCTCAATAATCCAAATTCAGAAGTAAATATTTTAAGTCAAACATCACATTGAAAAAATTCCAGTTATGGAGTCACACAGTCACGTTACTGCTTTGCTTTGATAGCTTGTTCATACGACACAGTTAAATTCAATTGAGGAAAAATATTTGCAATCCGAGCACTCTTCATGGAGGTGGGCAGTGCTCATAGTGCTATAGAAAGCCAACAAAAATATATGGTTTACTCAACGACAGACTAGAAAAACATTAAGCAAATGGAGATGTCATATAGAAATGGAATTCAGAAGAAGAAAACCAGAGATTATGTTATATTCAGCAACTTTAAGTAGTGAAGTTTTAGATTTTTAAAAATTAGGCAAGTCAATCATCAAAAATCGATCTGTTGTAATTTTGGCGGTAAAGGGAAAATCTTGGATTGTAGCATTGTCTAAGCACTAAGCAAACAATTTTCATGTTTTATGTTCAATATGTTGACTTTAATTTACTTTATTTTAAAGTTGCGTTGAAACCGTTGAGTTAAGCAAATTACATTGATTTTATATCCTATTCTTGATGAAATCGGCGGTAGCTATGTGGAAAGTCACGTGGACTTCATTTTGTTTTTTATTGTTTGCAATTTGGACGAAAACGACGTATTCTTAATTGCTGGCTATCTTAATATTATTTTCACGCTGTTATAAATTCGTTGATTGTTTCCAAGAAACTAATATTTGATTTCAAATCAGTTAGTTCTGCTCAATATTGTATTACAATTTACCTTCTGTTATTTTCTCTACATTAACATTTTTTCAAAATGGCGATGGAAAAATGAGTGTTATTTTTCTCTTACTATATCAGCTCCCAATGTGAAGCATGCTCTCACTCCGCCCCGATAGCTTTATAGTAAATCTTAAATGGCAATAGCAAGGATAATTTGGTGGCACAATATGTGTGTTCAAAAATGTTGAGGTCAAGAGAAAATCTTGGATCCTAGCATTATCTAGATAAACAATTTCCATGATGTATGTTCAATATGTTGATTTTTATATTTTAAAGTGTATAGTTGAAATAGCCAAATTATACTGATTTTATTTCCTATTTTTCATCGATTCGGCGGAAACTTTGTGGAAAGTCGTGTGGGTTTAATTTTCATTTATATTGTTATAATTTGAGCGGGGGCCATCTCAGTTGAATACTTTCACGATGTTATATTGTTTTGATTGTTTGCAAGAAACCGAACTTCTGTGTCAAAATATTTTATTATCATTTTCCATTTATGATTTTTGCTGCATCGACATTTTTTTCAAAACGGTCAAAACATAAAGAGGAATTCTCAGATCAAAAGATGGAGCGTCATTATTACTTACTATTTATTGATTGTCTGTATAAAATAACGAATAAAATCTTAATAGTAAATGTTAAATGGAAATTCATTGCCAATAAAAAGAATAATTACGGTGGTATAATATGTGCGTTGAAATAAGTACAGTTGTCCAAAATGCGGCTTAGAATTTTTCTAACTATTATATTGAAATTGAATTATACACATTTTGTTTGTGTCGAATTACTGCAAAAAACATCGGAGAACATCTAAACGCCAAATGGCTAGACAATATCTAACCGTACGCGATACTGTCAGGGTAGGTACTCTCATATTGCATTTTTTCTTCAAATAGTGTATTTTGACACTTTTGCATTGCCGGGCGTAACAGAACAGATAAAATATTCTCACGACTATACATGACAACTTCTTGTGTTATCAGCACTGGGAACGCTTTATATCCAATTTGATCAGTAAGTTTCGCAACTTCGTCGGGTAAACTTCATTACATTTTCTTTTGTTAAACTTTTATACATAGATACAATAGTTATTGGTGATGTGTGATAGGTTCAATGCTTACTTATAGAACAGTGAAAGTAATTATTTGAATTTTTAGTTTAAAAATATATGACGGGCTGGATGACAAAATATTCTCATTGGAAACCAGTTTCATGGATTCACTGACGACTGTGGAAATTGATAGGTAATATAAAATTAAGGGCTCCGTGTCGCAGTCGGAAATGTCGTTGGCTCCGGCTATGGATGTTTCAGGTTCAATTCATTGTGCGGACAGTTTCATGAATTGATCTTTCAATCGATTTATGGATTTCTGTTCGTAGACTGAGTGTTCGTGATGTCTAAAACTCCCTCCCACCCATTGAATCCTCACGGGGCGTAGCGATTAGATAACCGCTAGTCCTGTCATAGCCCTATCCTTCTATCCCTACTCTCTTCGAAAAAAGAGAGGTTGAGCAACTGAGTAACAAGCAGTTTTCATAGAAAAATTATGTTGAGATACCTCCATTAGGAGACCAAATGCTCCACGTTGGGAGCGGACATGGAAAAAAATGATAAATTCACTGGTTATGATATTAGGTGTAACATGAGTTTTTCATTTTTAACTTCAGATTAATTCAATCATATGATTTTTATTTATAACGTAGACCAGTGACCGCCAAACGGTCACTCGCGTGCTACCGCGTAGGATATCTTATAATATTTATAATTTACTTAAATTATTATTCATTATTTAGTTAAACATTTCTCCTGATTGAAAGGAAAGCTGGAAAAAGTAATAAATCGTGAAAGCTACAAAGGAGAAAATCATGTCCAGATTCTTTCAAGCTTTCGAAAACAGTTTCATCTACGGTTTAGTGACTTTAAAAAAGTGAACTGGTTGGACATTTAAATTTTGACATTGAAAAATTATGCAGCTGTATAGCAGAAAATTTTCAAGAAGATGGCCCCTCATCAAAATTGGAACTGATAGAATTTCAATATGTGATTTGTCGCTTAAGGCGAATGAGTAGGTTTTTCTGTCATTTTGCGAAAATCGTTAATCGTTTTCCGTCACCTAAAAAATATGAAGCGTCGAAACATTTTTTTTCTTTTAATAACTGCACTTTCAAAGTATTTGAGGTTGTTTTGTTGAAATACGTATATAATAGAATTTCCTGTTGCACCATTTTTAAAAAAAAATATATTCAGTATAATTCTAGTTTAAATATCACTCAGAAAAAGTGCGAGAAAAAAAACTTGTTGATACATTTCAAAAATCTTGTTAAATAAATTGCAAATTTCCTTGGCATTTGAAAATACTTGTTCTACGATTTTGTCTCAGACATCAAATCTCGATAACCTACAATATACCGTAATCTAGTCACGGCGTAAGGCAAATTAAATATAATAAAAAGCATTTCTGAAAAACAGGTGTCAACTCTTTGCTAGACAGGCTTGAATACTTAACTATTTACATTTAAATAAATGTGCAATAGAGTAAATAAATACTTTGAGAGTGCAGTTATTAAAAGAAAAAAAAATATTTCGACGATTTTTTAGGCGACGGAAAATGATTAACGATTTTCGCGACATGACAGAAAAACCTACTATATCCTCTTAAGAGTGTTGCCTCAACCGGTTAAGGTTTCAAACGAATCGGTTAAGGTTTTTTGTTACCAATTTTAGGTCGAATTGGCTTAAAATGAAGGAATTGTTTTTTTCTACCTAGTTATATGAAAATAAATAGTAAATATTGAAATAGAGTCACACATGTAAATCTTGATAATTTCATTCGGATGGGAGTGACAAGGTACTCACAGAGAATTGAAAAAAATGTTGAGGAAAGTGAATGTAATTCTTTTAACTAATTATTTTTATTTTTACACTTATTTCAAGATATTTTTCAATTATTCTCACCAGACAATTTCAATTTATGAAAGTAGCTCATATCCCTATTGAGTTTGGAGACCACTGACCTAGACCATAATTATAATTCTCATAAATGGGAAAATGGGATATTTTCTCTCTACACCAGTGGTCACCTAAGCTTTTGAGAGACGGGCCGGATTGCATTTTTTAAAAACTTGAGAGGCCGGATGACAAATAAATTCGTATTGAAATCCAGTAATAATATTATTTTTTATTCTGTTTTATGTAATTGTGGGTGTAGCTACCTCAAATAGAGAAATCGTTTCTAATCCACTTCAAGTAATCGCAAAAATCAAGCGACGTGTTCTCTGCAAACTTTGAAATACGACTGAATATTTTCGATTGGGGTTATTATTTGGAAATTTCTATTGTTCTATTTTGTCTGTACTGCGTTCTTCAGAATTTCAATAAATTTTCGTGCAAACGATCATCTGTTCGTCTCCAACAGTACATTTTATACTTAACTTCTTTCACTTTGGGTCCACTACCCGATAGTCTTATTCCAATTGATGAATTGAAATAAATAATTGTCGTGAATCCACAACCGAATCGTGTATTTTTATAAAATAATTTTCTATATGAATAATTTATATAAAAAAATGGGGAATTTTTGAAGGGTTGGATGAAAATCTTTGGCGGGCTTTAGTTTGGTGACGTACAGCGGATTCTTCAACGCATTGAAGTTTCTACCTGTCTGCCCGTAATGAGTAGCTTCATAATTTCACAACAGAGTCAGTATATACCACCCCGAGACGATGGTTTTACTTTAGCAGTATTATTGAATTAGATTTGATCTTAATCATAATTAGTATAAAAAGTTATCCGGCAACAGCTTCGATATTTGTAATGACGAGTGTCAACAAGACGGTTTTATTAATAAAACTTATTATCTGTTTCTCAATAACATTCTCCAAATGTGGATTAATATTTATCTCCCGTTTTCAAAAATAATAAAAAACATGTTGAAACGATAAGTTAGTCTTCGATGGATTTTTTTAAATTAATTCACGGAGCAGAAACTGTGAGTTGATCGGTTTATCTGTTATACTATTATAGAGTGGTTAATTTAACTCTGTTTTTTTTCAGATACCATACAATCTTGAATGTGAACGAACATTGGACGAGCCATTAGCCAAGCTGAAAACATTGAAATTGAAACATAACTATAAGTTCATTATCGCTGAGATATATCGAGTCTCAAGATTTTGCAGAAATAATAGTGATACTTTAATATACACTATATAAAATGGAAGATATGGTGAAGAAAACAGGATATACAGATGTAGCAATAATGCCAGTAAATGTGAGATATAATGACAATCCTCGCTTAACGAGTGACATTGAGTTCGTTTCTTTAGCTTACAAAAGGAACGTCGTCGTTGAAATGTCGATCACCTCGGAAACGAAGGAGGAGTTGAAGTCGATGTATGCGAAGATAACCAAGTTACCGTATCTCCAACAGTGGAAGATTGTAGCCATGGGCTGTTGCGAAAGTCCCGGTTACCGGCTTTCGAAACGCGGTGAGTTTTTATACGCAGACATATCGAAAATGACATTAGAAGCGACTCAATCTATTCGACGATATGTTGAATGGTTTATCAGTAAGAAGCCGATTTTCCAGCAGGGTTTTATGCCAGCGAGCGTGTGCGACAAGATCATATCGCGCGTGCTTGCCATATTCCACGAAAATAAAATGCCACTATCGCTCATTATTGCACAACTCGAGAGAAGAGTAGGAGTGATCCGCATCGACAATGATTTAAATGTACTAACCGTACTTCACTTAGAAGAGTTCTGTAGACTGTATTACAAAGAGCTCGCCGAAAGCCAATAGACCAGTTTACCCTGTTTCAGTTGGCAGGGCTGAAGACTTTGTAATGTGTTATATAAAATACTGCAAACCGCAGTTAACAAAGCCTTTTTTATTTGTTCTCATTAAACATTATAAAAAAGTTATAAAAAAACACATTGATGGTGGGTACATTGAACCGAGCTGACAAAGATTTAAAATAGATCCAGGGAAACAGTTTTGGGCTCACCATACTACAAATAATGAAGTTTCACTTTACAACTAAATTTATTTTGTTTAATTGTATTGTCACTATTCACTAGAGTCGTTATTTTTTAAAGAATAGTAGGGGGAATTAATAATATGTTCTATATATTTACAGTTTTATCTAAACTTGTTACAAGACAATTTTTTCATTTCTCGATTGTAAGAATTCATATAAATATTTATGACAAAAACAATAATTATTATTATTCTAAATAATTAATATGTTAAGATGAAATTTAAAATATTTAATTGTGGACTCGATTGTCTTTTTTACTTTTGGATTGTGATCAAAATGCATTCATTTATTTTATGAGCCATGTCCTAGGCTTATTTGTTGATTTGCATCATGATGGTGTCGTCCTTGGACGATTATTAAATTTTTAGTATAACAGAAAACATGTTCATTTAATTACTATATTATAATAAAATAATACTATTCAAACAATTTGTTTTATTAAACAGTTCCAAAACTCACAATTCCTTACCGGTATCCGAAGGTCGGTGTGATATAAAATAGAATTATTAGTAACACATCAACCAACTGCGAGGAAGAAAATATTGTAGAAAGCAGGATTCTGAAAATACACAAATTTAACACCGAAAGATGTCAAATTACACTTATGAAAGGTATTCATATTCATGAAGATGTATCTGAAAGAAGTGAGAAATTAATACACATAAAATATAAACAGTTAGTTATCCTCATTATTTAGAAAAAGCGAAGAAAAAATATTATCATAGAGAAATAGAATAAAATAAATTGTCAGTTTTCATATCATTCACTCAGTAATATGTTATTAATATGTCTTGTTCATTACATTATTAGTATTTTATTTTATTATTATTATCAGTTTCAAGGTGGTTCTTCCCTCAATAGATGAAAAGAATAATAAAAGCTTTTATTATGCATAAGCTTTGCAAAGATGTTAATTAAATCCGATAGATGGCTACTATCGTATAACATTGTATGACATTGGACTAAAAACTTGCTGAAATTATTGATTTTAGTATAATCGAATATTTATAAACAATATGCGTGGCATAGGAATATTAGTTTCATTGATAGTCAAAAAGATGTTGATTTCTTGGATATTGAATATTTTTCTTATGCGGATTTGATTTTAATTGTGGAGATGCTGACAACACATCTATGGACATGCGCGATGTGTAAAATTTGTTTATTTTTTGAATAAACAGAAACAGAAAAGAAACGTAATTAATAAGAACAGCCAAAGTGGACTTGAATTATTTGTAGATCGATGGTTAAGAAATGACACCTCTCTTGCACACTTTGTGTTTGATAGCTATAGCTAATCAATGTTTTTGTCATCGATAGTGAATGTTTGCAGAGACATAGCGACGATTGGGTGAACTAAACATTAATTGTGGTAATAGTGAACTTATGTGGTATCAATTTCTCAGAAAGGGTTGTCGACGAGGTTTCATAAAAAGAAGAAAGCAGCATTTATGTAATTAAGTCATCGAATAATTTTATTAAAATATAATCAAATCAATCGTTGTAACAAATATTTTTTGTTGGCGTACCTTTATCGGCACATTATTATTCCTCTTCAATTCTTCCACGTTCGTGAGGCGGCTCTTTGTCTTCATTAGAATATGCAATTTTCTTTTCAGTATTATAATCAGCATTCACATCATTCAAATCGTAATTCCTTGGTTGTAAAAAGGTTTTGTAAAATCAATAGGAAAAAATTGTCAATTTAAAATATTATGTTATACTTGCATTTTTATAATGTGGAATAATTCAGATTCTTGTAATATGTACCTACTTTCAATAAGCCTGAACTGTTTGCTTATCTCCTCAGAATATTGTTCATCGTCTTTGTGACCTATCTCTTCAATTATCATCTCCGATTCTTCTGTAGCCAACTTTATGATCAATAAAAATCTTTAGATGACAGAAATTATGATAGCTCATAGTAAGTGTAAAGCAAAATAGAAAGCTTGCAATATTTTAAAACCCAATAACTTATAGCTTCACTGCCATTTTCAATAACTTTATCCACACAATACGTATGAATAGTTAATTAATATCTTATTAATGTCTTCTAAGCCATATATTGTTATGTACAGATTCAAAGTGCGAAATAAACTGAATACAGAATAGTATGAGGATTGCTTACATGTGGATTGCAAGTGATGCATTTACGAGTTTTGATTAGTTGAATACTTCACATAGTAGATAGGATGAGATGTGGTTTAAATGTTTTAGGGAATTTTGAAAATGATACCTGGCTCGATAATGCTCATCAAGAAGATTTTACGGTAAGACAAATATAATCAATTGATTCATAAGTATATACATTTTATTCCCTTATGTTGAGGATATGGAGAACTCCTAATGGAGCATCTTCACAGAGGTCATAGATACATAGCCGGTCGAAAGTCAGTCGTTCAACCTGTTTTTGGAAGGTAAGAAGAGATGGATGGGGTTCAGAAAGCACCGGATGGCAACTGATATCCTACCGACACGCAATAAAATCATCCAGATGGAGATGCATCACTTTGGTCTCAAGGAACAAAAGACTGCTCAAATTCTTCTTTTATCTTATTGATTTTATTCTTATTGGGTTCGTCTATTATATCTATGTTATTTCGACTGAATTTATTATTAAAACAAAATGATCAATGTAAAATTGAAAACTGTACTGTGAGACCCTTAATCGTCAGATTCAACATTTTAATAGCCAACACAGTCAGCCATTGGCCTTATCTGGTTTTCAAGTTTGCATCTGTTGATAATTGCCCTTAAAAAAATTGAAACCTGTGAAAACTAAAATTAAGTAAAACACAGAATATGGTCAAAAAGTAGCACTCGAATATTAAATGTTGCCATAGTCAACCAAAACAAAAATGCATTTAGCGATAATGTGATTGACTACTTCAGGAAGAAGGTTTTGAAAGACAGGCAACATAAGGCAAGTTAAATCCAGTACTACTAAATCATCAGCGATGTGCCAGCTGGTGATTTGTCATGCGCTAAGTCACATCCTATCCACTTATTATATTTACACATTCATCATTTTTGAAAATAAAACAATGCTTATGCTAAATCCACACATAGGAATGTAGTGTATCTTAAGTTTTCTCAATAAATAAAAAAAGTGAATTTGGAAAACTTTTAATGGATACCCCATTGCCCGTTATATAGAGGTTTCACTATTAGATTTTTGTATGGGGCGATGACCCAATGATGTATAGCAGCACGATAATAACTTATGTTTTGAATGAATGAATCTTGGATATGACCGAGTACATCTGTGGATGTCATATTTGTGAAACTTCCATGATATTCACCTTAGATATCTGAAGTCCTGGACGGTCTTAATGTTCTGCTCTATGCTCAATGATAATACACTTTGAACTTTAACTAAACTTGATTTAACAGTTGCAGTCTCAAAATTTCATTCACTCATAATGTCAAACGACAGAAAACAATACTTGCTTTTGTTTCTTTCTAAATGTAATATTTTTTATAATGAAAAAAAATACATATAAAATGTTTGCAAAATAAAATAACTTTTTAAAATAGTCGCCTGTTTCTTCAGCTGACAACGTCAGTTCAGTTGAAAATTTCACAAGCGAAACCAGTCATGCTTTCAAATAATAATTGTGTAACAAATATTTAGTTTTATCCCTATACATTGGTAATATTACGTATTATAGGTAATGTTCGCCGATGATACTGAATCACGAGAAGTTTTAGACTCCGATGGCTATACTGCAGAAGAAACTACTGTAATATATCTCATTTTAATACATTTTACAATGGTTGTTTGACTTTGTTTATTATATTAAAGTTTCCATGCTTTTATTATTGGTATTTAAAAATAAGAGTTGGTTAAATGTTTATAAGACAGCGTCTTGTCAGCAAGGAAATACAGTATTTTTAATAATACCTTTATCTACTGAGACATTGTTAACTATAACGTTTGATTCCAATAATAATACACAGTTCAATAAATTTTTAACAACTAATTATTCCCATCAATCAATATTAATATCATAGAAGCTTCAGTGTACCACTTCCTCTTATACAGTAGGCAATTGTTTAAAAAAACAGTTAGTATGAATATAAGAACAAACCAAAGCTAGTGCTGAATGGTTGTGTCATTTTGAAATGTATATTTAATATGCAGATTGAAATATGATTGACTATGATTGTTTTTGTTCATGTTGTTTTCAATAATCTTACATTTAAAATCAGCAATGACACTACATTTGTTTATTTTGGTGAATATAATGTTGCCTGTCCCTCCCATCCTATTTCTTCTATTCGGTTGTGGTTGCCATACAGTTGAATTCTTGAACAGCCACATTCTTCCACTTAGTTATATGGATCTACGGTGTAATCCCGTTTTGTACATTTTTTATAGTCTCAGTCAAACGTCACTAAGAACAATTTTAAATAATCCCATATTCATTATTCCATTATTAATCTTTTTCCTCGGTTTATCTGTCAAATATTATAGTCTCGTCACAAATATTACTCTGATTGATTGTCAAACAGTTGTCAACCTGCACAACTCCATTCAGCCGCTATTGCTGTCCCATCACAAATATTATCCTATTGATCATCTTTGTTAAATATTTGTCATCCTGCTCAAAAGCATGTGTCCCAAAGCCCATTCAGCCACCTTCGTAAAAAAAACCGAGACTGCATGTGTGCTAGTGTTGACTTGTTATTATGATACCAGCCCATAATGTTTCAACTGATGAATCACCTACCGAGCACCTATGTAGCTGTTCAAACGCCTTGCCTCGTATTTCGTTTCGTGAATTATTCTGACTTACAATTAAAATGTCCAAGTTAGGACTCTAGCTGAGAGACTGAAAAGAGCTTCCCGTATTCATAATTGTTTATTGTTTTCAGGTCCCTTGAAAAACGAAGAATCGAAGTTCCATTGTATTTTCAAAGGCATCGATGTATGTGATGTTGACATTCCCTCCCACCCAACTAATACTAAAAACGTGGCATAAAGAAAGCATAAATTGCCTTAATCCCCTTTTCTAGCCTAATCCTTATGCTCTTAATATCTAACAAAAGAGGTGTTGAGTAGCTGAGTAATGACTAGTTCTTGTAGAAAACTACTATAGATATGCTTAATTAGAAATCTGTATGCTCCACATTGGAAGCAGACGTGGTTAATAAAAAAAAAATAAAAATACTGTATTCTTCGAACGCTATAAATAGTTCCTGCATGAATAAATTTACTTATTTTTAAATATCTTAAGAAATTACAGATGTTTTATCTTCAATAAAGATTAAACGTTTCATGTTGAGTGCTTATAAATGCAGCACTGTTGTCGTGCTTCATATTATTACATTTGTAATCTTAAGTCTTGTGATGATATCATTATCCTTCACTATAAAGAAACTTAAGATATTTAGACGACTTGAACAGAGTAGTTTATTGTGTTATAGATAAATTATTTTTCACATCCTGTTGAGCATAAGTCATAGCTAATTGAAGTTGACTTATATTAATAAACAATGGCACTTAATGTATACAAAGAAATAATTATATGTGGAAGTGGGTAATAATAACAAGTTGATTAACACAGATATTTATGGAATTCATCTAACTCAAATAAATTAGTGTTTAATAATTATTTATTGACGAAAACATTTTATTGAACTAGTTAACTATTACAATAATTTAATTGAAACTAAGTATTGGATAAAAGTACAACAATCATGTGTCATTTTGTAATTCAAAATCTTATTCAGTTTGTTAATATATTCATATCAATGTATTGATTTCGTGGACATTTTACTTAATGAAAATATAGTTGTGATACAAGAATGACCCGAACATGTCATGTGGTGTCAGCCTCGTGTTGTAAATTTGATATATGTCAGTTTGAATGGTAATTCAATATCGGAATAGCGAAATCTAGCGATGTTAAGGATAATCTATTGCTTTGGCATTGTTGAAGGCGTGTAATTATGAAATAAGAAAAATTTTGGCACATACATTAAGCAATAAAACTTGTTTATTATTGGAAGTAAATCATCTATAATTCTTAATATTATTTAGTTTGAACAAAAGAGTGCATACTGTACATTTTTTAAACTTATTAACATAAATCTAAGTTAATGATCTTTGTAAGAACTGACCTTAATTTACAGATGAATTGAATATGACGTATTACGCTTAGAGTATTTCATAAATTTATTTTATTAGGTTTGCGTTTCCTAAATGGAATTTATAAATACTTTGATAATTTCATTAAGAGTTGAAACTTTTATAAAGTGCTTTATAAATACATATTCATTAAACTAAATGCACTCTCGTTCATTAATCGTTATCTTTAAAAAAAGTCTAAATATAATATATTACTGTAATGTTTGGAGATCTGATATAGTGATCGACTCAGATCTATGGATGGTAGATCCTTACTGATGATTGCGTCGATTTCCTGAAACATTATACAAAAAAAATAATAGATTAGACTCTTTAAATATAATCACTTTTATATTGTCAATTGTTAATTCTTGGTGGAAAGGCATTGTATTTATACAAGTAAAGCAATTTTTTTTGTACAAAATGTAAGATTGTTTCTTTTTAATAATACATATCTAAAGTAATACCTTTCTTCTGGCATAAAAGACAACCAAATTACAGGGAAAGGTGTGCGGATCATAAATTTACAAATAGATTTGCATTTATATGGTGTAACTGCCACGTTCATAGTGGTTATGTTTCTAAAAAATATTATTTAATACACAAAGTAATGGGTAACAGTAAGATCAGTACTAGCTTGAGGCTAATGAGATATGGTATTAAATAGGCCTGAGACTAGATATATGCCGATAGAATTGGATCAGCAAAAAGTATGCGGTACAAGGAGCTCTTACTATCCGAATATTTGTTTTCCAGGTCTCTATAGTTACAAACTTGTAAAGAATATACCAAAACATGCGCAACAGTCACTTAAAGCCCCATATACCCACGCTCATAGCCCCCTTCTCGACTCACTCAATATTTTTTCCTATTTATGAAATAATTTCGATCTGTATGATATTTTTATTTTTGGTATCTATTACCCTTGATACTGGATAGAGAGCACCTTCTGTATTGCATTGATAGAAGACAACTGGAAAGTTTTATCATTAATATTTCTCTGTTAAACCTATATGCAATAAAACTGAGCCAGGTATGGTGATTTGATTGACATGCTTTGAAAAAATTAAATGCATATTGTAAATTAAATTAAATAGGATAATTTGGTTGGTTTTTAATGGGGTCGTTAACAGTACAACCACTTTCAATAATGCAATAGCTCATTAATAAACAATTGATATTGCCTAAAAAAACTTCGCTTTATGCAGGGATTCATTGGGTAGTACATTTTGGCTTAGCACCTGATAGTAGTTAAATATATTGCTTTAACTCCCCCTAAATATAGAAAACAACATCATTTCAAGTCAGATAATTACATTTAGAATATGATTATTGGTGAACTGTTAATGTAACGTGAAATACTTGAAACGATACTTTGATACATTGTATATGTTAAAAAATAAAACACAATTTGTTTGTACTACTTCCACATATTTATAATGATCAGGACCGGTTTCGCTCATCACGAGCATTATCAACTGATAAAAATACAAACATAACAGGCGTATTTATATAAAATTGAGTGAAAAAATGAAGGTATATAAAACTGATGGTTCATGAACTGAGACAAGAAAATATTGATTAACAAACAAATTATACATAAATCTATGGGATACTCATAGCTGCTCTGCTTTCCCCACTTAAGATGGCTGTTTATTATTACATACTTAATATTTGATTATTTTTAAATGGTTCATAAATTTTTACTTATAATTTCCCTGAGTCATTATTTTATATTATTATCTTCATTAGTAATTTTGTTCAGCTAAATGGACTTTTAATGTAGCTATATTTGTGATTGTAGATTAGTATTTAATGATTTGCAAAAGGTCCATAACATTTTAATTGTAGACTCTTTCATTTGATTTATGTATAATTTGTTTGTTAATCAATATTTTCTTGTCTCAGTTCATGAACCATCAGTTTTATATACCTTCATTTTTTCACTCAATTTTATATAAATACGCCTGTTATGTTTGTATTTTTATCAGTTGATAATGCTCGTGATGAGCGAAACCGGTCCTGATCATTATAAATATGTGGAAGTAGTACAAACAAATTGTGTTTTATTTTTTAACATATAATGTCTTTCCACCAAGAATTGACAGTTAACACCTTAAAAGTACATTGTATATGAACGAGTTTGAATCTAGCATGTAGAGTTTGAATCATATTTAAGCAGAAAAAATAAAACGAAACAGAGTGAGAGAAAGTAAGTAATAAGAATACTTTAGACTAGGGAATAAAATACTTGAGAGTGAATATTTTCCCAACATGAAATGAGTTGCTGAGTCGCTAAACACGCTCCCGAAGGTTTTTAGAGTTTTTTGTAAATCACGAAAAACTGTTATTGATAGTTTTAAGTATAAGTTATTCTGTGTTTTCCGGTGTATAAGGAAAAGTAAAATATTCTTTTTCACTGTCGTTTTTTTGGAGCGCTTCGACCGTGTAAAACGAGGATCGAGATTGTGTAAAAAAACGATATTTTTATTAATGGAAAATTTTTGACATTTTAGTTTTGCAACTGGAATAATTTATAGATATATTTATAGAGCACATACTTAAAAAAATTGTCAGAAGCGGGTTTAGCGACTCAGCAACTCAAATATGTTGTGTTTGAAACGTTTAATGTTTATAAATGATTATCTATAATCAAGTTTTACTAAATTACGGAACATACGTTTTTATATCGACGGTGTTTTGGCCAATTGGTGTAACCCTCAAAATTGAAATTGTTCAGGAGAGTGTAACAACTGTTTTTATCGAAAACATCATATGGTGAGTTATGTTATGAATCTTTGCTCTGTCCTCTTTAAAATGAGATCCAATCATTAACTCATTTTCGTATTTTTTGGGTGTTGCATCAATTGGCCAAAACACTATCGATATTATGGACATGCTACATTTTTGGATAATTTTTGACTTATTATTTAAGTTGTCACTGCATTAAAAGGTTAAGAATAAACAAATATTCATGGATAGAGCGCAGTTACTAGAATTTTTTCCTTTTGGACACGGGAAGGGGTGAACTGTGAAACCATAGTTTTTACACAGCCGACAATATAAAATAAAAACATTGTTAAATAATAGTGTTAAGATCAACTAGTCCTAAGTTTGGTTTATGCTCTTGGTTTTTTTTTTCTTTTCAATGCACAGTCAAAGGCTAATTTTTCAACATATTAATGGGTTTTTATACAAAGCCGTTAAGATATTTTTATGCCTTACCACCCAATCCATATATGATCCTGAAGATGGAGTGGGTCTCTTCAAATAGTGAGGTTGAACGATTGGCTTACAACCATTTCTTATAAAAACAACTACTCTTGAGATGCTTAATTAGGACACACATTTTTTATAAACAATTCAAAATATTGTAATCTTTTGAATACTGAAATATTTTTTGCGATTCATGCAAATGGTTGATTTAAATCAAGGATTCTGTAAAAAAAAAAAATGGAAAACTTTGTGTACCCTTATCTTTGTTAGTCTTCACTGGTTTGTTCCTATTACACTTTTTCGTAACTTGACGATTGGGCTCACATCCAGAATCGCTGTTTGTTTTGAGAAGATCTGTTCGTGTCATCTCTCCATTTTCCTTGCATTGACCCCATGCAGCCTTTTCGTAACGGCATCCTTGAAAAGTTACACATCAATGAATATAAATTCAAATATAATATTTCATTTTGCTTATTTTCATTGTTATTGAAGTTAAAAAATCTAAAAGAATGGATTCTAGCCATAAGCCTAGTACACTGTGGCAGAAGACAAAGCATCCAGCAGTGGATATTGCCCAAAAAGAAGAATACTATAATGGGCCTAACCATTTTTACCCCACTTGTTCAATTATTGTTTTTTGTCCATTTGACATTTGACAAGACATACAGCGGTGAACTCTATTGAGTGTTTTATAAAACGCATTTCCTAACAGAAAATTTATACAACATTTTAGTTGAAACTAAATGATTGTGTACCAATAAAATGTTTAATTTAAACAGGAATATAAATCTTTAGTAATAACTTTTGAGATAGAATTTGAGACCCACACATTGGACTAGCTTTAATGACATGGTGGGAAAGATAATAAATATACATTCTTTCTTGTTGGAATCACTGTTTTTGTAGATTTTAATGGACCATTAAATGAAGTTTTATACTACCTCGTTTGCATTTCTTTTGAATGATTTTTGTTTGTTCGCACATGCCAGGATCTCCTTTCTTCAATGTGAGCGTTCGCGAGCGAATATTGGATTTCATGTCACATTCTGACCAAGATCCCTTTGCATACCGGCAAGTTCCTGAAATATTTTGATTAAAACACAATTAATAATCTGTTATTTCATAATTTTGTGACATTCTTGGTATTAAGTGAATGATTGAGTTGTCAAAATAGAAGGGATTATCTATACCAGGAGCGATGAACCTTTTCCTGTTGTAAGGCCGCATTTAAGAAACACACATAAAAATGTATGTACTTTGTATGTATTTTGTAAATGAAGGAAAACAATGAAATTTATTTACTTTGTGTATTTGTTTATTTCAGTTAAAAAGTTGCACTTGAGACCCTATAAGACCGCAAGTTCGTCACCTCCTGATCTATACGTTAGTTGCTAGCTGTTTCTTTATCGATTAATTTTGAAAGAATATTGCTACAAGATTTTTTTTTTAATCGAAAGATATCAAATTGAAGATAACTGTACCTATTGTTATTGATGGATTGTTAAAGAGATAGCCAATGTTGAATTGTATTAGGTTTGTATATGCTTGTGGAAAATGTTTTGCTTTATCAATGAGCTAAATGAGGTTAGTATGAATCTTCATGATTTTGTGCTACTGCGTGACATATTACTGCATAGCCTGACGCAAAATAATTATCAGATTGTTTTTGTATTATATCCATATATTTGACTTCAGTTTTGAGTTCCAGTAGTAATTAAGCAAAGAGCTGTGCAAATTTCATTACAAGTTCTGACAATATTTTATTATAACGTTTTTCCTTGTAGCAATTTAAGTGTATACACTGCTAAAAATGCAATTTGACAATACTGTTTCTTTCAATTAGCTTAATTGAGGTTCATAAAACGAATTACAACAATATAGAGGTTAGTGAGTTAAAGCATAATAACAATGCAGAATGATCAGACTCTGTTTGATTGAATGTGCGTACTTTTTATTTTGGCTTTGAAGGGTCTTCTGTTAAAAGGAAGTTGTTTTAATATTATGAATTCATGAACTGCGTGCTGTTATATTAAAACAGCTAATTTTGGTACTGGTATCTTGGGAATTAGTCTCACCTCGACTCTGTGCACCACGCTCATTACGAATAAGGACTTGGTGATCATCATCTTCCCAAATCTCACCATCAGCTGACGCCAAATTCACCACGCAAAGAACCAACAGTGACAGAACAACCCACTTCATCTGAAATGAAAGTTATTTAATATCTCAATGGTATAAATATAATTACACTATGTTATCATGAAAATAATGAGTTCGTTTGTTATTGTATGTAAAATAAATAAATAAACTGATACATTTTGTATTTGTAATTCTGTTGCTATGAGATGAGCGAAAAGGAAAAGCAATCAAGTAATTGTTTATGGACTGGAACATTGTTGAGAAAGATATTTATGAACTATACTTAGCCCGCATAGTAGAAAATTGATATCATTATTTCAATTTAAACATTGTTGGACTGTTTTGATGCCATAAACAAGGGTATGAGCTATGTTGCAAGCCACAATCTGTGTGTGAATTTTTAAGTGATGAATACAACATGCATATATGAGTTTTAAGTTAGTTTTGTAAGCCCACTGCTGCATATGTTTTGCAGCTTAGTTCTTTAACATAAAGTAAAAAAGTGACAACTAAAAGGTCACTACTGTAACTAAGATATTTGTGAACACAAAGAATAACATAAATATGTAATAAGCAATCGGAGTTAAGTATTTTTCTAGTATCAGTAGCACTTTCCGCAATGAAGTCCACCAAGTCATAGAAGTAAATAAAGAATCTATAAAATTGTTGCCAAATTCTTCAGAATTCTTCTACTTAATGTAACATAAATAGATTGGTTTCTAGGAAAGTGGTGTTTTGGTTTATATGACATTATTTATTATTAATTTATTCATCCACAACGAATATGATGTAAATTGAGGGAGATTCGTAAATCTATGAATCAGAAACGACTTATTAATTCTTTCCTCATTGTCTTATTTGACTGACTTACACTGTTTACAATCGCATCATGGTGAAAGGATTTATGCATTTTTTATTAAGATAAATTATTTGGGAGTTTTTTACCAAAAGCATTGATTACAAATAATTAATTCTGATGTTCTAATTAGGACGATCCCTATAATTTAATAATGATGTAATTGAGGAAAACTTTATTATTATGTTGATTATATCAATATCTATTATTATTCAATTTTAGGTGATAAGGTGGAGAGATGGCAAATGGATTAAATAGGTAGCAGTAATAATTAAAAAAAAAAAATTACATATTCATTCAACATGTATAAGTATTTGAAACCAGTAGTGTAAGAGTTATGATTTACTATCCTGGCTATATTAGTAGATGTAATTATGAATTATTATTATAAATAGAGGTGCTCATATATTATCATGTGTAATAAATTAAATCAAATTAACTTTTTGTTCATAGAAAATATTATAAATACATTTACTGTTCAATTAAAATAATTATGCTCTGATTATTTCTGGGTCAAAGATCTTCCCATCTTTGTTCAATTAATAAATAATTGTTTGAGAAATGAATACAAGTTATCTGTTTGAGATATGTGATGAATATTATTATTATTATTGTTATTAATCGAGCTTGCTTTCTCTATAATATGCAATGCTAGAACAAAATAAATACAAAATTTTGGAATTGACACAACCATATTTACTTTAGTCAATGATAGTATATGTATTTTAAATTGAATTTTGAAACTATAATATATAAATTCTGTGTTTAAATAGAACTAAAAGTGACCACAAGATAGTGCAAATACAAATAGTAATCTAATAATTTCATAATCGTTTGCTGCTTAGAGCTAGAGTTTTAAGTGCTCGTGAATAAATGAAATATAAACAGAAACTCAGTGGCATAATTATAGGATATACAGGTCCTTACTGCGGAGGCCTGGAAGGTCTCAATACTTACTCTTTGTTAGTGAGTTTTAATTAATTCTAATATAATAGTATTTAAAAACGATAACGTCATATATTGGTGATAAAAAAACTTAATTGGTTGCAGTTAAAATTTGCACGTCACTTAGACCTCGCGAGAAAAGCTCGAAAGCTCAACAAAAATCTTATAATTGTAGCTGTTGCAATAATGCAAACCTGCCAACAAAAAATCCACAATACTGCACTGTGATGTAAACATAATGATCAAGTATCAAGTTATTTTATTTTGCATATACATTGAAAACGATTGTACAATACTGTATAACATCTCAAAATACATGATTTTTTAATTGGAGTGACGTTTTTTGTTTTTAAATATTTTTTTAAAGTATTCGTTAAGCAAAAAATAATATTCAAAGTGGCGTCAATAAATTTCATACTTTAAAATTTAAGAAAAATGTATTAATATCTTTTGACGATAAACCCCCCCCCCTTCATTTAAGTGAATGGCTAACAACCAACGAGCGATGGATTTTTTAAATACACAGCGTGACCTAGACAACTAAGACTGTGACTTTTGTTTTTCTTGGACACTAAATTAAATGGGACGCAAAAAAATATTGAATATAATAAAAATTTACATTATAATAGTAATTTATTTAACAATAAAAAATATTCTCCAACTATACAATATTTTTTTATTTGCGTAAATAAAATATTCATTGACTAGACAACATATTTGTGGTACCATCAACATTAATAAAGGGATGGACTGTTTTGTTAAACAAAAATAAGGGTCGAAATCTTTTAATAACAAAAGGGTTTTTTAATTATCCAATTCGGCAAATTTCGTATAACTATTATTAATTTTACTCATTGAAATATTTTGTGGGTGCGGTTTACTTTGTGCTATATTCTGAGAAGTAGAATACTAAATATTGTAAACAATAACAAATATATATATATTATATAAGGTTGGTTTATGATAAGACATAATATTTAAAATAGCAATAACTTTATGAGAAACGCACGTAGCAAAATTACAGGGACCTTTATAATGTCGCTTTAACGTAGGTCCATAAAAGCATTTTGCAACACAATGTGTAAATATCTTTAAATTAGGCCATTGGGTAGACTTACGCAGAAAGGAGAAAAGTAACAAATAATTACATGTGTGATGTATTTTTAAACACTGAGGGTTTGAAAGAAATTTATTTAAATGCAAAATACAATGAACGGTTTCTTTGGATTTGGTACGCATTTCAATTATTGCTATCGATGCCAATTTACAACAAATTCAATAAATAATCTTATAAGAACCTCAAATTCATGTTGTCGAAATTCAAAATAATGATTTAATTTGTATATAGACATACCAAATTCAAATTTGTATATAGACATACCAAATTCACATTTGTATTCATGATTATATTTCAAAATCAGAAATCTATTTTCGTCCAGAACGAATAAATTTAAGCAACATGAATTGTGTATTCTGAATTTGAAATTTCGAATACGGTCAATCTGGGTGACTTTGGCGCACTTATTAGGGTTTTTGTATTTTTATGATTCGCCATTGCATTTACGTGTGGTATTGTTCTATATAGAAATGTACTAATGTCTTAAGATGAAATTTAATTGACATAAATATATTTATTGTTATAATTAATATATATATATGGATAAAACAAGGTGGGAAAAATTTGCATCTAAATCGGGTAACTTTGGCCCAGGATACAAATAATCACTGTAATTACTATAAATTCAGTGATTTTAAAGTCTTGTGCAACTTTTCTTTATGCTTTCATATATTTTGTACATAATTGAGAAGAGAAAAAATGTACAGCATTTGGTTTACAGATTAGTAATACAAATTGAAAATATGGCTAATCCAATTTATTTCAAGACACGTTTTTAAATTGTGTTTTATCATTCCAAGCTGACAGCTTACAAATTCAACAATAAAACAAATTATGTTGCACATTATTTCATATTTGTATCACCAGGGGCTACCCAATACCTTTGCTTAGCTAAAAAATATTCATATGGCATTAGTATTATCATGGTATTAATAACAGCACCTTTTTCCATTTAGTGGGCCAATCTTAGACCGATGGGTAAACTTACCCAAATTGATGATTCTATGGTTTTAATATTTCTATTTTAAACTTTGCTGTAAGCTTAATCTATCAATATTTAACATTATGTTTCTTAATTCAACTAAATATAATAATAAAAATTTCAGTAACATGATCGCAGCGCAAAGCAAGACTATCAACACATGCAATTAATCATCATTTAGCCAGCATAACATCAATATCACTATTAATATATTAATGCAGTCAGACACATGCCTATTAAAAAATCAAGTGGGACCCTTTAGTAGACTTTAATATTATGTTCATTGGTTCAATAATTCAACCAGTTAAGATATACGTTTATATATTATTAGGTATATAACAAATAGCTTAATATGATAATACAACATTGAGAACATTTTAAGTCGATAAATTTATAAATTTATACATTTTTTTATTTGTATTCCATCGTCTTTTTATATTGAGACAGACACCAATAAAAAACAGAATCAACTTTTGAAGATAGGTATAGAGTGTTTGTAATTCAATATTTTATAATAAAGGCTTAAGATGTCGCATTTGAAAATACATGTTATAACGATAAAAAAAGATATCGACAATGGTTTCAAAGAGTAACCACGGTCATAACATATAAATCGCGTAACACAAGAAGCCTTCATTCAACGAATAGATAGCATCAACCGCAAATTATTGCAAGCATCTTCCAGACAACATATTTGGAAAATGCATGTGAGAATAATTCTATAATAATGGTGACAGACAAATTTACGCAAATATCGCAATTTGAAAAATTAGCATAATTTTGCATTGGTCTAGCACAGCGGTCGGCAACCTTTTGAGAGACTGGATAAAATTTAAATTTTGAAAAAATATTTGGTTAGTGGGAAATTTTTAAAACAATTTTATATTTATAAAATAAAAAAATATACATATTACGTATACTTTCATATGTATTAATGTGTAAATACAGATTTATTTAAAAAAAATATGCATAAAATATCATATTTTAATAAGTGGCTCCCTTCATTTTGAATTTTTTTCTCAAGATTTTCTGGTGAAAATGTTTATTTCACAAGGTATTCTAGATACATTTCATTTGAGAAAATGTTTCCTCGCAAGAATATAATCAAACAAATGCTGGTAATAGAGCAGATGCAATTTTTTTAAGCATGAAAAGTTTTGTGGTAAAGACTTCCAATGTTGCATTCATGTGATCGTGTTTTGTGTTTTCAAGATGCTTCTAAATATGTTGTAAGATTATGATAATTAATTTTATAAAAAAAATATTGTCATATTTTCTTGGCGGGTAACTCAAAATAATGTCGTAGTGTGTAATTCAATTACCCGCGGGTAGTAGGTTGCCGACCACTGGCCTTGCTTGCCAGGATAGCACTTATTTAATTTAGGGTAAATTCTTAATATAATGGTTCCTTTTCAATAAATAAGTTTTATTAAAAGTACCTGTGTGAATAGTCAACTTTGTATTCATAAATGCTAAGAATGTATATTATGTTAGAAAATATAATATAATATAATAAGGTACTGGTGGAATAATTTAGTTAATAGAATTTGTTATAATTCTTATTTCATTTTTACCTGAAATAGAATTCGGGGACTCACTACAAAAATTGTATTGAAATAAATAAAGACCATTTCTTTTGAATAAAAAAGAACAATAATCCACGAACAAAAAAAATCCTATTCTTTCCGAGTTCTACAAAATTTAACCTCTTACGTCCCGGGCAAACAGGACGAAAGTTTTTTGAGCTCAACCCAATATACGCGCACCCGACATGACTTGATTGTTCATATTATTGTGTCCCAATACTAATACAAGCGTGCACGCGGGACCCCAATGTTGTATAGACTCAAACGCCATTCCCGGGAAAAAAATGAATACAAATTGTGAGTAGTGACTGCAATTCTTTGCAACAATAGAAATACACATCTGACGCACGTTTTAAGTATAAAACTTTGAGTCATAAAACACCGGCAATCTCTGACACAGAATTTGAAAAAAATACATTTTTTTGGGATACTGCGCGTAAATAGTCGAATAAAAATATGTGTGAAGAATACCTACACAATGTTTGACAGATTTTTATTAAATACTAAATATTTTATAATAAAAATAATAAAATTATACATATTTAAATTGAAGATATACCTGCACAATAAAATAATATTAGTATAAGAATGACATATAAGTATAAGAAAATTCGTTTTAAGTTTGCAATATACCTAAGATGTCAGATATTTTGCAATTAACTACACAGCACAAAATATTTTGAAATCGACGTGCTACTGTTATAACAAGTAATAATAAAGGAAACGTATGTGAAAAAGCACTCGTATTTTTTATTATGTTTTGAAGGTTTGTGTAAAATGGTGATGTTGTATTTTTTAATTTCATTTATTTATTAGAACATGGCGTTTGAGTCTATCCAAAAGTGATGTGTTCATAATACATCAAAGGCGATGTACAAAAATGGCGACTGCTTTACAGCCGCGCACCGCTCATTGGTATTAATTTATCTAGGTTCATTGAATCCTGCTCCATCTACCGTTCATCTGTCCATTATAATTTATAATTTAGACGCTTCCATTTTTTATCATTTATCATATATTCTACGAAATCATTTTACAAATAAAAACTTCATTTAAAAACTTTACCAATTTGAGCACGTACAACACAAACAACATTGAAAATAAAGTCTTATAAAATTGATATAGTAAATAAAATCACACTTGAAAAATACTTAAAACCCAATATTAGTTAGTATAGAGTATACACACGAACAATAAAATAAATAATTATCCCTATTTATGACCTATACATTCGAGACTATTTTTTTATCGACAAACAATCCTCAACTGATAAAAATATGGATATATTATACAATAATATAAAATAATACTATATTAAATACACTTAAAAAGTGTATTTGCTATAAATATATATAAATAAAAATATAATCAAATATATAATATTTTAATACACAACTAAATCTCAAAATTCATTAAGCACTTAGGAAATCGTTTGATAGGTGATATATGGTTATAATAAAATTGTATTATATGCAACATATAATTCGTATTATATTTTGCTAGAACAATAAAAATGTAAATATAATAAAATAAATTTAAAAAATAAATGTTTTATCGAGTGCTAATACGCTGTTAAAAGTTGTTAGAATATAAAATAGCGTTGAGCTGCGATATCGGTTGGCCAATTATGTGTGAATAATTATTAAAGTTGAAATTGAGGGGTCCATACCTTTGTGTTCGAATAGGGTAGGGCGCGAAAGGAGCGAACAGGGCGGCGAGTCCTTCGGCGTCAAGCTTTGACTACTTACTGCGACTCTTGTGCCACTATTGATCCGCGGGCGTGATACTGATGCTGCGCGTATCACTCGGGGAGCGTTTACATGTTCAGACGAGTTGCCGGCAAGGGAATAAAGAACGAGTATAACTATAACCTACGAAATGTTTTGTTTTTGATTGTATCTTAATTATGTAATCATAAGGGCGAAGTAGCGTATGGTATTTTATGTCTTATCTTAAGATATAATGTTGATTTACAACACAAAATGCAATAACGATAATGGCATGAAGTTAGCAGCTCCATAACTTCAGTGCTGTAACTGTCAAGAGGCAAAAAGAATATTAGCAATGTATTAAAACATAATACAGTTATCTATGGTAGTTTTATTAGTGGTTTCTTTTTGTGTTTTCTTAAACTAATTCTGTAAACACTTATTCAGTAATAAATTGCATTTTTTGTTTTATTGATATAAATATTCCGTTGGCTGTTTTAGCTTTTACTTACAGTGGGAGTGGGGATATGCATACCGCTGTGACTGTATGTCTCTAAAGAACATATTTATGAAATAATAACCATCCGCATAAATGTATTCATTTAACCTTTAAACTGCCGGTAGGTGTATATATGGCGGTACCTTGCACGTCACGAAATTTGTTCGATGAACACACCACACATCTCTTCATTGCTTTAGATTTAACGTTGTTATGTTGTCGTAATGTCGTTGTGTATTCAACATATTTGTATGTTTTGAATAATTGATTTACGTGATTAAGTCCCATGTAAATGTTAGAGACGTTTTCTTTAATTCTTCATCCACACTGCACAAAACGATCCAAACCGACCGTGGTGGAAAGTTATCACGGGTGATGCGCAAGGAAGGAACTGCAATAGGCAAATAGCATTTCTACTTTTTTTTCTAAAACTACATAAATAACATAGGGAAGCGGGTCTGAAGCAAAATTATTGAAACTGTACATTGAAGACGATTGCAAGAATTTTGGTTCTATTGAGTAACGCAATATATTTTCAAAATAATGTTTCTTAAAAATCGATGGTATTTTGGCCAATTGATGTAATCCTCAAGAAATACCAAAATGAGCTATCAATTTTTGGAAGGGAAACATCATTTTACATTGGTTTTAGGTTCACAAATTCTGACCCGGCCACTTATATAAGCCACATTATTGACACTCCCTACGTATAGTCCCGTATCTGTAAACATGAGAATTTACAGGAGTGCATTTCAAAGGTTCATAACGCAACTCACCATATAATTTTTTCGATAAAAACAGTTTTTACTCTCTCCTGAACAATTTCAATTTTTAGCGTTACATCAATTGGCCAAAACACCGTCGATATAAAATTAAAATTCTAAAGTCTGTGTCTGAAGATTATTCTCAAAGAGGAGATAAGTTTAGGCAAGGCTAGTGTACATTTTAAACAATTCTGTTTTTATTTTGAGAATCCAAACTCATATAATATATGTTATGCCGGAATTCTCATATAAGATTTCAGTGTAATATTTTAAGACTTGGGTCCCGGATTCTACAATTTAACTGAATTCCTCATTATCAATTTACTTGACCGTATAAATGGACGTTTACATTGTGTTCTTATTGGAATGTGTACCGAGCGGTCTCCTCTCTCACTAGGAGAGTGTTTACATTTTTTTTCATCTCGCAGGACAAAACTCGCAATCGATATTATACACCTGAGAATTTTAGGGTTTCTTGATTGATGACGGGTTTTGGTTGTGTTGTGTTAGCCCATGCTCTGACAACCAACATAAATAATATGCGATGCCCACATAAAAAATAAAGATTTTTTCCCACCCAATTCCAAAGTGAACTTTGCGGCCCCTTGCAATTTGGTTTCATATCGCAGCTGAACATGTTTCAAAAATGTTCTATTGTTTTTTAAATAATCATTTCAGTTAAGACTGCCACCATAATACATTGGCACCATGAATATTATATTATCATCGGCGTAACTAAAATATACATATGTCTACAATACGGGAGGGGGTATTTTCTATTTTGGTTGAAAGGTGACTCTTAACGTCTATCATATCATTATAAGTTTTATTGCTAATTATTAAGTATCGATTAAAAATTTGCAGGACCTTTTCCGTAGTTATAGACTGCGTTTGTTTCGTATATTTAAGTTAAAACGGTACTGGCATCGAATCCCAATTTGGACATTACAAATAAATAAATTGGCATTTAAAAAATACGAGTAAATATTGTTAATTTGTAAATAACGAAATTTATGTTGCTCTGTACACTTTGACTCCTCTTCGCTGTTTACTTTTGATGAAGCCCAATATAACCTGTACTCAAGTAATATATTTCCTTAGTAATCGCAAATAAATAAGTTCATTAAATAATTATGATCAGCTATTATATTCATAAAGCTCTGCTCTACAGTCTAAATCGGTGCGAAGTATTTGGAACACCCAGAGCTGCTTGTCCAGGCTTATATATTTAAACCAATAGTAACAATCGCAAAATGCTAGTTATGAAAGCTGAACGGATGAAGTTGTTATTTCTCATAATATTTACTTCAAGAACAACTGTGCCTATTTTAAGATATTCACCATGGTATTTTACCTACTCGTGAGGGATTCTGTTAATTGTTTTCCGTTTACAATCGTTCCGTTAGCGGAATCTAAAAATATAAAGGATTTGTTTTTTTGACCCATGTCCGCTCCAAATACAAGCATCCATACATCTGAATAGAAATCCTTTTCGATTTTAAATTCTATTTATAAAATTGCACGTACTGGAATTCAAGCTCGTGAACACCACACCCGAATAGGACGAACGACCATGAGCGTTGACCGCTTGGTTATAAGACAGGTAGAATACAACATACGGGGGATATAAACAGTTATCTGTATTCTGTAACCACCGTTATAATAAACTAGCCAGGGAACTGAGAGTTCATTTCCATGAAATGATATCAAAGCCATCCTACTAAAGGGTAGCTTCGCTCTTCGTTTCAAAAGGCAGCCCACTCTCCGCATGTTTAATACTATATCGTCCAGGTTTCCAACAAGATGACCTACCTGGGGGCTATATTTGATAATGCGCTGTCATTTTTGTCCAGCATGCAAAAAGCGTAGTCAGGAAACCCACTTTGGCCTACCCGCGCATTGATAGACTTGCTGGCAATGACTGGGGTCTGAAAGTAAGAGTTATCAAAAGTGTACAAGACGCCATTTTGATGGGCATGGCTGGATATGCCACCAGAGTGTGGTTTCAAATATGTAAGCCTCAATTGCGCGTTGATTGTCGTTACTAAGGCCTGTAAAACATCTTCCACTAACATTCTGCCGGTATTCGCCGGAAAGCTTCCGTTGGACCTTCACGTGTAGGTTCGTGGCACGATGATCTTACTAATGGGAGGCTATTGAGGTTGGGGGAACTGTGGTGTGCCCACCCCTTGGGTCTGGATTCCATGGACCGGTACCACCGTAGATGGATACCGTCAGGGGCCTAGCGATGAATGCCGCTTTGCCGTCAGGGGCTGCCAGACCTACTTATTTTTTCCAAATATAAAATGACAAATCGAAATAGCTAAAATATTGACTTCAAATCACCAGACGAGCCAAATCAATATTGGGTACTTGAGCTTGACCAGTTATTTAAATCAGGATGCCAAACACATTCTATGGGAGTGTCATTTCTGGGCTTCGGGTCCGGTTCGGGTAACAAGTGTGATATTGAGATTCAGGTTCGGGCCGGGCCTGAAGATGTCGGGTTTGGACAGGGTAATTTCATAAAATTTCGTTAAATATTGGATTTTTGCTTTTCGGCGAATTTCAAGATGCAGGTGTTCATGACGAATGCATTACTTGTTATTGTTATGATACAATTAAGGTTGCTCTTCTAGATTTCGATTTTATTCCCTTTCTGGTTTTTATTTTTAAATGGTTTGGGGGTATTTTAAGCAATGGAAACTATCTGCCATTTTCATATTTACACATTTTTACGCGGTTTTTTTTGCATGGTAGTCTCTGGAACGTATCTCCCGTACATAAAGAGAATCGGGTGTATAAAACAACCCATTTTTTGACATGTGAGGTATTTTTTGTACACACAAGTTTACTGTTTAATAAATTATTTTAGTTATGAATACTATTGGCTTGTGGCTGACTCATGGCCCGAACATAGAACGAAATATTTTTCGTAAATTTGAATTTATTACACGGGCCCGGCCCGAGCCCGAATCTGAATTGTCTTTACCCACCGGGCCGGGCTGGGTAAAGGCCCGCGGGCCAAGCCTGGGCCCGTGCAGACCTCTAGTGCCGATACATTTTCTCAGGAGAAACTGCCATGGTCGGGAAAACTCAATAAAGCCAATACAGGGCCTTCATTAATAAATAAATATATCTTTTATTCCTAAGTACAATTAACTTTAAATAAATGAAACCAAAATTAAACAACAGGAAAGGTCAACATGTCTCTTGTCGATGAAAGTTTATTAAATATAAACGATCCTATCCCCGTCCGTTTAATAAATGATATGTCTTTAACGAATTTATTCCAATAAGTCGATTTTAAAACTACGTTTTTTATCTTTTGCTCCGAAAATAATTTGCCTGTTTGGGTTTACCACTCAATTATAAATTATCTGAATGTGAAACATTTAACACGCATAATCATCTTGCAATTGATTTCATTGAAGACGAAGTGAAAAACCGCCTTTTTAGATTTCTCATTTCATAAGGCCATGAACATATTTACCTGATGCGACTATGTCACAAATTATTTAGTTTTTATTGTTTTCTGATACAATGTCTTGAGAAAAGTATTTTTTTGACTAAGCCGATTGATAATAAGTAATATAAACAGGAATGCTGCTTGACAAACACATTTTTTAAAACGTATTCGCTGTTTATCTGACAACAAAAAAATTGTTATTGTAAAATTATTACATTTATAACGTTACGCCCAAGTATTATTTTAAAGTGGAGGTACTAAACATGTTGAAGTTATCGATTATTTCAATAGGGGTCAACTATTCTTGCAAATCGATAGACTTGGCAGTGGAATATCTTAAATCCTGAAACCCTGGATTAAAAAAATTGTAAGAATTACGACAAGAATTTTGATATAGACCTTGATCCAAGTTGATAATGCTGCCAACCCTTTTTAACCTTACAGCGAGAGCCGTTTTCGCGCGAATTTATTTTCAGCCAATTGTTCTGTTAAAACGCTCACTATGGCTAAAAATAGATCAATTTCGATAGTTAAAAATAGATAATTATGTGAAATATATATTAGTTATCCCAAATACATCAAGAAGTAAATTAAGCTCTTCGCATTGTCGATAAAATAAGTCGGAGAAAATGAAAAAGCTGAAAAATATTTAATCTACGACTTTGCAAGCAAACTGGCTGTGTCCAGTTTTCATATACACAGCCAACACGCACACAAGTAAGCGCGTAGCCGCGTAAGTATTCGTAATACATATGGCTGACAATTAATGCTGCGTATCGGCAGTTTAAAGCTGAAATTCGAAAGATTGAATATCGAGAACTCTTTCCAAAAATATTGTTCTACTTGACATTTTCGTGATCTATCGCCTAATTTTTCTACCTAAATGCTTAAACTATTTTTAAAGCATATATCCACAAGTGTTTCCATCTAGTTTGGCCGGAAATACGAGATAAAGTCTTGGACATATAGACATGTCCACAGCTTTCATCGGGTTAATCAGTCATTAGGAATTACAACTAGTATTTCGCCAGGTTAGCAAGTCGTTCAACTGCAAGAGCATTAAATTAACAGCGTCACAGCTATAATTTGGTGTCTTTCTTGTAAAAATTCTAGTGTTAATGGACCCATTTAGTAAAAGTCAGTAAGGATATTTTAATATTTACATCTCTTGTTGCATAAAGAAAATATTAAAATTCTGAAAACAAACAGATCTACAGGAATTGAAGAACTAAGAGGGAGTGGTCCGCCACAGATGCCAAGGCACGAAGTTCCATGGGATATGTTTCTGAAAGTTTTATAAGATATTAAAGGTGAAGAAAAAAAGTCGCGAAACAAATATAAAAAAGATAAACGTGACGCATTACATATTTTTTAATTAATCTTACGTTTATTACGTCTAGGGATAGGATGATACTTTCAAACGAATGTAGAGAAGGACAATATTGTCGAGACTGTAATTAGCTGTATCATGGTTTTGATATAATTCTTTAGTGATCATAAACATAAGTCAATAATCCTGGATATGCGTATGTACGTATATTTTAGTTTTAACATTCAGACAAAGATCAAACATATTTATATAATCTGTTTGTAAGTATTAATCCTTAGTGGTATTAGTCCTTAAGTGGAAGTCCACTGTGCCATCTTTTTTTTACTCCTACAGATTTCATTGCATACAAAAAAGCATTGCTGATATTACAAATAGGTGCAGCATGCAACTACCTGTAGCAGCAAAACAAGGTGAGTACAAATACTTCTCGAGTCTTTAGGATTTTTCAGTACGACTAACACTCTCGCGCTGCGAGATACATAAACCCTTTAAGGAAGATGTGAAGCCATTACTATTAAATGTGGATAAAACGTCGAGCACCATAGGGAATGTAGAATTGTAGGGTATGAATGATATGGTAACTATAGTTGCACAAAATATCAAGATACACATGTAAAATCCGGGCTACTTTAGGTGATTATATTTAAATTAGTAGTAAAAAGATTTTTTTGATTTGTGCTTAAAATGCATGTCAGTTATATATTTCCTTGTTACATATTAATGGGACGATATTTTGGCCAATTGATTTAACCCTCAAAAACACAAAAATGATAATGATTGGATCTAATTTTAAAGACTACAGAGCAAGTCTCGGCGAAATGATGTAAATTAGAAAAATAAATTGACCACTTCTCGGAAAGGAAGCATAATTTTACATTGGTTTCAGCTTTAAAAATTCTGACCTGGCCACTTGATGTAGGCCACTATTATATCGATATTACCTACGTATCTGCAAAAATCAGAATTTTCAGGAGTGAATGTAAAGATTCGTAACGCAACTCACCATACAATGTTTTCGATAAAAACAGTTTTTACTCTCTCCTGAACAACTTCCGTGTTGATTGTTAAATCAATTGGCCAAAACATCGTCGGAATATAGTTTTAACGTTTAAATAAAGAAATATTATTAGATGATAAAAAATCTCATTGGTTAATCGGACCGCTTTTGTATGATACTCATATTATAATTATATGATAACCAGTGGCGTGACTGAAAGTCGGAGATATAAATTTTCCGATAATTTTTCTTTGATGTGCAGTTGTTTTTTATTTATACATTTCGAGTGAATATATGCTGCAAACTTAGTTAAATATTATCATTATTAGTATGTAATAGAGGTTTGCAAGTAATGGTTAGTTTATTAAATAAATTATAACATCGATTGACAGATGGATTTTTTGGCAATAATTTTCAATCAATTCTAGTGAAATTTCCCAAAGAGAGAAAGAGGACCCACATATTTGATTGTACATAGAAAATACACGGAAACTATGTATGTTATGTTAAATGGGGTTTCAGTAGAAAATATTGTGAAATTACATGTATGTGTCGCGGGATTGTCTCTGAAGAAGCTGGTAACTTTAACCACAAGAAGTAAGTCCATCGGTAAGTTTTCAAGAAAATTATAGGTTAGGTTTGCTTTTAAACTGCTGATATCAATAAATTGCATTTGCATGTTATTAATCTTTAAATTAATATAAAATGTAGCCATTCTCTCAATACATACTAGCCACCATCCACCTGGCAATTACCGCTCGTTTTCTTCTTCTTTAATGGCCTTAGTCCAGGATGAATCTTGGCTGACCGGCCTAGCGCATACAATCGGTCATGATGGGTCTTTCAATCACCGTATTGCGTATTCTATTATTTATACAAAGAAAATGAATAATGTAATGGTTATTCAGATCATTATATTTATTCTACATCTAGCATAATTGTAATCAATGTCTTATACTAGCAGCGACTACCATAATGAGCCCCGCTCTCGAAAGCTTTTCGGCGGATATTTGGAAGATTTTCTTGTTAAAGATAAATTTTAAAAGATGGTTAAAAATGTATCAATATCATTATCGAAAAACTAAAATAAGAGAAAAAACTAAAAACAATAGAAAACGGTAGTGGTTTACTTTTTGAGGCCATTAAGACTTCTATCCACCTTTCCAGGAAAATCCTTGAAAGGGTCGCTGTGATAACGAAATATTTACGTTTTCAAACGTATCGCAAAGTACAGAAGCTTTCGAGCAGTGGTGATAATACAGAAGCTTTAGTTTGTCGATCACCGTAACCAAATGGTAACACGGATCGTTCTGGTTTATTTTCCAATCGATATAATATGAAGATATTTCCAAACTAAACAATATTTTTAATTCTTCCCCTTATACAAAATTGGCTTTTATCTAGTCTAGTTTATTACATATAATTCAGACGTAATGTGATACTTGACCTTGTTCATATTCACAATTAAAATATTGAATAAATAGTTCATAGGTTGCCCAAAATTTTGGTCTAGTATGTTTTTATAAAATAGTTAGAAATCCATTACTAATCTAGAATCAATAACATACAACAAATAATGCCACCACCTCACTTGCTTGTACCTCAATCAATACTCAATTGGTGCTGAAATATTCTCCCAAATCTGAAGAATTTCTACGGCATTCTTTCAAGGTTTTATAACTCTGTATTGGCAGAATCTGACAAGACTTCGAAGGCATTTAGAGCAAATCAATTAATGTGCGTAACACAACGCCACTCTAATAAATCGCAGTCTTAAGGGTATAAAAACAATCTTTCGATTGTTTTTATACCCTTAAGACTGGTAAATTATCAACTTGGTAGAACTCAATAATTATTATAGGTTAAATAATCGTACACTAAATATTTAATTCTGTTAAATCATCACATGTTGTTGGCTTTTATTTCGGCATGGCGCAATTAGAGATTATGAAATATATTAACTAAAGGGAAAAACTGATTTTTAAAAGAAAATAAAGTGTCATATTTATAACCGATATTTTTGTAAGTTGAAAAATTTATGTATGTAGTTATTATTATTTGACGAAATGATGCGAAAGAGGTTCGGTTTATCAAATACTGACATCTATACAAAAAGTTTTTAAGCAATTTTTTCATCGATAAAGAAGAAAACTGCCTTTCTGTGTACATATTGTATTTTGAAAAAGAAAATATTTTCATTCATGATGATTTTATTATTATAGTGGATAAAGCAAAAAAAATAGTTAACATAACAATTTGTGTATTTTTCTTGGTATTATAATTTAAATAAAATTTGAAAAAATGTTATAAAAGAAAAAAGTTACATTTTTTTGTAAAATGATGTAATAACTTTCATAAGATAATAACATTTTAGCAGGAAATTAAAAATAACGAACATAAATGTCGACGGTGTTTTGGCCAATTGTTGTAATCAAAATTGAAATTGTTCAGAGAGAATAAAAACTCTTTTTATCGAAAACATTACATGGTGAGTTGCGTTTTGAATCTTTGAAATGCACTCCTGTAAATTCTCACGTTTGCAGATACGGGATTATACGTAGGGAGTGTCGATATAATAGTTGCTTACGTCAAGTGGCCTGGTCAGAATTATTACCTAAAACCAATATAAAATGATGTTTCCCTTTAAAAAAGTGGTCAATTTATTTTTCTAATTTACATCATTTGGCTGAGACCTGCTCTGTCGTCTTTAAAACGAGATCCAATATTAACTCATTTTCTTATTTTTTTAAGGTTAAATGAATTGGCCAAAACACTCTCGAATCAAGATATATTTTAATATTTTCTCAACAAAACATGAACATTATAAAACGTAATTATAATTGATTATGAGTTTCAAAAATCTCCATCATTGTTTTCGCATTTAGGTCGCGTTAATTTACGTCTTGATTGTATTATTTTACAACCTGTCTTCTACCATACCAAAAAGAAGTAATAATCAATAAATTTTGTTAGAAAACGCAATAATTTGGACGATACTTAGAAAAAGAAAGAATTTACATAAATTAATTATTAAACTACTTTCCATTCTGCACAATTTTGAAAGGTGAAGCTGATATTTTTGTGTGCATCATGTATTATTTATTCGATGTTTGAGCTCCCAATAATTGTAACTCTAATGCAAGGCCCAAAAGCACAGCTCGTGAGTAACGAAAAGTAACGTATTTCTTATTAGTATATTTTATTAGTTACTTTTGTCAAGTTGACTACAGACAAATAATACAATACAGAAGAGCTATTATTATAAGTATAAGAGGTATGCACGGGCCCAAATTTTATAAAATTACCCGGTCCGAGCCAACATATTCAGGCCCGACCCAAACCCGAGTATTAATACCATAGTTGTTATCCGAATCCGACCCGAAGTCTGATTTTTTCAATAATATATAATTTCATTTATACTTTTCAAACAAGTATATTTATTATGTTATTGCTTCCATATTTCCAACAATGTTCAAAACACATGTGAAATAATTTATCTAACGCCTAAACTGTTGAGACTGCAAATTTCAGTGTATTGATAGTCGATACTCAAAAATATATGAGTGTTAACAGCGCTAAAACTTTTGTATACAAGCTAATTATTGTATTGAGATATAGCCTGATTTGTAATGACAATCTCTAAGAGTTTGGCTAACACTAACACTACTTAATTAATTTTTGAAATATTTTGTATTAGAATATCATTTAAAAGGCTATGAATAGTATTGTCTTATGGCTGACTCATGACTCGAACATAGTGCGGAATATTTTTCTGGAAATTGAATTCCTTACCCTGGCCCGACCCGAGACTGTATCTGAATTGTCTTTACGCGCCCGAACCCGCTGGCATTTACTTGGCCAGTGCAGACCTCTAATAGGTATGAATAAGTTGAGACATTCATTGATTTTATTTATATTATATGGTATGGTGAATGGTGTATATTATCTCTGAAAGATTTTGACCGTTTTAAGTTTTTGGATAATTTTCCGCTCTATGTTTTGACAAGATAAACTTTATTATTAATCCTGTCCTATCCTTACTTTATTCCAAAAACGTGAGGTTGAGCTATTGAGTAACATGCAGTTCTCGTAGATTTATTTTGTTGTTAAGATAAGCTCCACTAGGAGTGCATATGTTCCAAATTGGTAGCGGACATAATTACAGTACCTAAAGAATAACTTATGCAACTTTTTACAATTGATTAATATTTTTTATTTTTTTTTGCCACGTCCTCTCCCAGCGTGAAGCATATGGTCTCCTAATGGAGGTATATCAACAGAAGGTTTCTATGAGAACTGCTTCTTACTCACATGCTCAACATATCTTTTTTTGAAGAGAGTAGGAATAGAAGGATAGGGTTAGGACAGTATTAATGCTTAGCTAATAGCTCTCGCTAACTACGCCCCGTTTTTGAGGATCGGATGGGTGGGAGCATTAATAAATAATAGGTAAGTTGAATTTGGTATTTAGCACATTTATTATATTAATGCAATATTTCACTTTGCGTCATCATTTTCAGCTTATTCAAATATATTTATATAATTATATTTAAATTAGTTGAAAATGTCGGGCATCCCTAAACTGATCATTTTGTATTAGAGTTGCGAGTGAGCTTTCATTGCAAGCTTCAGAGTATTGACATTAGTCATAATTATTATTATGTTGGTGTGATTTCGCTTTATGTAAAAGTGAAACAAAACAGGTTAAGAATGTTAATTCTCTAAATGAATTTAGTAATTATTTTCGTGTTTGAATAATTATAATGTTTCAGAATTTTATTGTATTGTGTACGCTCATATAATATACTATTTTAAATTTTTATTTCTCATTCATTTCTCATCCACGGCACGCCTAAGACCTCCTTAGAATTTCCCGGCACATTTATTAATTTGATTTATGAATTAAAATACTGTAATTTTAATTTTAATGTTTACATTTCTATGTATTTCGTCACTAATGACAGAGTTTTCGCCTTTCGGCATCTTCAGGAATTCGAGCACACTCGTGAGATTCAACTTTGATATTGAAATTCCATCAAGCACCCTCCGTCGATGTCTTAAATTATATATTATATATTGAACGTTTGCACACGGGCCGGGGCAGTTGAAACGTGGACAAGTCCATTAAATGAACTGTACTCAAAACTGAGATATATAAAGGACTAATGACAGAGGTTTCGCCTTTCGGCATCTTCAGGCATTTGGAAATACCTGGAAATATACAAAATTTCAACAATTCAAATTTGATATTGATATCAAGCACCCTCAGTCGATATATTAAATTATGAACATTTCTCCATTCATATTGTCTTGGCGTAATTAATGCCATTAAGAAGTTAAATAATAGAAAAGTTAAAGTTATGTTTTTTAGCAAATGGAGAATGTTTCTTTTAGTGGTGATTATCTAGCCAGAAGGTTTTCTAAGAAAACTGTTTTTTACTCAGCTGCCTAACTTTTCTTATTTTTGAAGACTGCAAGGATATAAGAATAGGTCTAGGGTCTAGGATAAGACTAGTGGTTCTCACTGCGTCTTGTTTTTAGGTTCGGATTGTAAGGAATAGTAGGAGGAAGTTTCAGACATTTAGGAATCACAGACATGCCTTCGAACACAAATAGAACCGTTCATACCTTAAACGAAGCCAGTGACGTTGACAGCTCGGCCATAAATCCGGCTAATTTCTATATACTTAACTAAAAATCAAGCTTTTTTGAGTTAAGACTCTTGTTTATCGGAATCGTGATATTCTTTTTTGCGTTTTTGGTAGGGTAGAGGTGGCATTTTCAATCTCGCTTAAGGCAACACTTTGTCTAAGTATGTCTCTGGCTATCATTCTTTTACATATATACAAAGAAATTAATGTATTGCTTTAAAAACGCATAATACGCTTTTAATCTATACATCAAGCACATATTTGGCGCGTTGTACTAGCTAATTTGAATAAAAAAATCGCCGTCAAACCGCGAGTTGTTCAATTTGTCATTGTCTCCATAAACTAGATATTCTGTTAAATAAATTGAAATATTTATTTCAATGTTTAATGGCCCTTTAATGACATATGATAATGCATAACAACTATGTAATAATGAGTAATGAGTCCCAATGTAATACGTAATGACCAAAATGACAATCGACAGTAGTAATTACTGACAAGATAAGTACTCAAAAATAATGCAGAGGTGGCGGAGCACTACGTACAAATACGTTTATTTTAATATATCTAAAACAATATCACAGCTGAAATAGCTGCTTTTAAATGACGTCACAGAATTTGTGATAAAGGTATATTTTATATTACCTATATTAAACTACGTACGTTCTCAATGTGAATCATATAGATCAGTGATCCGGAACCTTTTCTCATCCACGGCACACCTAAGACCTCCTTAGAATTTCACAGCACACCACAAACAAAAATATATATAAATTTTATAATCAAAATTTCAATTTATTAATTTGATTTATACTGTAAGACTGTACTGTAAGATTTTTTGTTTTTCACTTGAGAGAAAACTCTTTTTATTTTCCATCATTGCCGTTGCACATCCGTGCAAACACTCTTATTATTATATCATTCTATTGATTGTCATATCATAACCTTTGAAAAAATCGTCTGTTGCTCGGAAAATGTCCTCACTGGTTTTGGTATTCGACTCTGGAATCTTTTTGCAAATCGGACATCATAGAAACCAAATAGATTCGTTCTCATTTTTGACGGTTTGCGCCGCGGCACACCTAGCATAGTCTCGTGGTGTACCAGTGTGTCACGGCACACCGGTTGACGAGCACTGATATAGATCATGGGTGGCCAAAATTTCAACCGCTACGGGCGACCTGCTTTTGAAATTATTGGCGGCGGTCTACTAACACTATGGGTAGTAATTTAAAGCCAACAATAAGTTTGAATTAAAAATAAACATAGTTAATAGCGATACCAATTCAATATCAAGTTATTTTAATAACAGCAATTAATGATGACTTCACACAGACATTAAAATAATATGTAAATAAAACAAGACGTTCTTTTATTTTAGTTTTATTAACACAAGCAATATGCTTATTATTAACTTTACAATTTATAAATATTAACTATTTAGTTCAATAATTTAGTTCATAGCTACTTATAGCTATTCGTAAGCTTGCTGCCAAATGGGCATCTATCAAACAAGAGCCATGCTTTGTTTTGATTGCATTCATTGTAGAAAATGCAGATTAGCAGAGGAAAGTGGATCCAAAAATCTCTTCTCAATAGTTCTCAAATACGCCGCACATCTCATAAAACATAAATATTTTTCTTCACAAAGTAAATTCCAAAAAATACTTTATGAATAAGCTATTGATTTCAAAAATATACTGCATTTCGCACAAGGATTTCGTCTAGGGGCGCGATGGTGCTTACAAGTTTACATTTCAAGTAATCTCTTATAGGGTAAGGACAAAACTATAATGAAATAATTTATATGTAAAGGAAACAAAATGGATACGCTTTGTAAATTTACCAGGGGAAAAAATGTATGAAACCGAAAAAATTAATTCTTGTTTAGGAGCATCATACAAGCGGGCGACTAGGAATGGCTACGCCGTCGACGCTTTGGACACCCCTGATATAGATTACCCAATGTTGCAACGCATTTGAACAAATTATATTTTATTGCAATTTAGAGAAGGTTAGTTTTAAAAATAAACGCAAATTTTCAAATTTAGTCGATTTGATATCAAGGCAGTACTTTCCATACTACACGTTAATGAAAAAAATCACTTTCCTCTCGACGCATCGTTAGATTGTTGTATTTCTGCGAAAAGCGATTGTCAAATTACTTGCTACCAGAACGAATCTTGCTTTGAACATCAAACCGGTTCACACCAAATATGAATGTTGTTCTCAAAGTAACAATATAGTATTATTAATATAAGTATTTTAGCTAAAATTCACGGAAGATAATGAATTTGCTTTAATTATACGTATAATTTATAATCTGATATAAAGCTACTATCGTTTCTTTTGATAATAAAACACGGGCAATAGCGAGGGTTTCAGTAAACCTTTTGCTTTCAAAGAAAAACATACAAAATTCTTTATAAAATAATTCATGATGATGTCTTTAAGTTAAATGTTTTAATTATCTGTTTATTATGTATTTTTTTTGTTATTAAAATAGGATTGTTTTCTTAAAAAATACAAGTTAGTGAAAAATCATTCAAAGTCAGTCAAATGATTGGAATTTGTTGATTTGGTGAAATGGTAATTACTTTGTACAACTATGGTCGTTTCGCCGGTGCTCAGCCAGTAAAGCGACAGGTGTACTTTCAAAAGGGATTGAGGAGTCAATGAATGATAAATACATATTTTTTTCGCTGTTATTCCATTAAACAGGGATTAAGCAATGTAACCAACTAAAAATAGTTTATATTGTACCAATCATAAAATAATAGAATTTCACAAAAAAAATGCCAATTGTCCCAGTGGTCGGTTCCCAAAATCCAATGGTCGGCCTTTCGTTACCCAGTGTTCGGTCATCACTATGAAACTTCATGAATATCGCGAAATAATCTACTAATAGTAGACAGAACAATAAAAAACATAATGATCCAAAGGATGACAATATAAAGTATATATTGTTAGCGATCCCCATACAACATGAATTTGTCGAAACTTGCGAAGTAAAAACGTGCTTTTTTTAAATTGCGTATTGCATCATATAGGTCAGTATAGTGCAGATATATATTGGCAAGTGGCAAAACTACCTACACGAATTAAAAACAATCTGTTTTTTTAAATATATCCACTATTATTTAAGTTTTAAGCTCAAAATGTCGACTACTGGCGATGGCTGACTTTAGGAACAAGCAACCAATAGCAAAGTATTTATTTCCACAGGATTATGTTATGTTGATACAAGCCAACGTTAAAGTTGATTAACTTGAAATTTGACGTTTGCCACAAAAGAACAAACTTATTATGAATTATTTGTCTATACATTACGTACTGCGAGTAAATATATTGCAAAAGACTTTCTGAAGTTGCTACGTTACTCACGCTGAGCAATTCCTTGTGTGGCAGACTAAATATAAAATATGTTAATTTTAATATCATACAATACGATCGCAGAAAAAGTTAAAACGAAACATCAAAATCGAAAAAAAGATTATTACTTGGAAACATAAATGTTAACATGTATCGAATATTTCTGAGAAAACTGTTAACAAAGATATTTTCCTTACTGTAATTTTAAACAAATTTTCCTTGATGAAATTAAATACAAATCTATACATATATATTTATATTAAGGTAAAAATTAATAAATAAAAAGTATTTAGTTCTAAAAGAACTGTAGGATTCAATATAATAACTAGTTTTGGTTTCACGCTTGCCAATTCAATCGATTTATATTGTTCATTAACAAACTAATCATATATAATCATTGAGTGATCCAGGTATTGTAAATTTCTAATATTATCTTGACCGGTTTCGCTGATTGAGTGTGCACGTTCTCTGAGCGAAATAAAATTGCTGTGGTAAAATTGTTGAACAAACACCAAAAAAGTATTTATTGTGTTCTGTGTTAATAAAAAATATTATTTTGTACAGTTATTCAATTGTGCACACGTTTTCAATGTGCAGGGCTTGAGATGCCTCCAAAAAAGAACATTTGTCTGTAAAGTGTGTTTTATTTATACATTTTTGCATGAATTGACAGATTTTATTGAAAGTGATGAAAAATTCGTTGTTAATAATACTTTTTCAAACACGCCCGCTTCAAATGTGGTACATATGTACTCCATACGGAACATCTGTATAAGGGTATGCTTTACGAAAACCGTTTGTTATAATATCGATGGTGTTTTTGGCCAATTGATGTAGCCCTTAAAATTGAAATTATTCAGGAGTAAGTAAAACTGTTTTTGTCGAAAATATTACATAGTGAGTTCCGTTATGAATCTTTGAAATGCACTCCTGTAATGTTTGCAGATACGGGATTATATGTAGGGAGTGTCGATATAGTAGTGGCTTACATCCAGCGGCTGGGTCAGAATTTTGAAACCTAACACCAATGTAAAATGATGTTTTAAACTCATAATCAATTAGCCAAAACACCGTTGATGTGTCTTCGTTGGTAGGTCGAAAGTGTGGTGTAGCTAACATACCGTACTAACACTACTTTATAGTGCACTCGTAAATGAAAAATATTGAAATTCATTTGTTTTCTTGGTCGTTATTGTGTTATGGTATGAAATAAGCTTCCGCACACGACGGGTGGGGGTGGGACAATCGTTTTGTATTTTGAATGTATAATTATGTTCAATGTCGCGTATTAATCGACTAACAGATATATTAATTTTGTGTCAGGAATGTTGTTTGTATATGTTAACGAAATGAGCTACTATATCTATGGTTATACCGCCAGAAGACATTAAGTCACAAAAAGAAGTTCTGAGATAATCGCATTTAGTATTATTTATTCTTCAAAGTACTCTCTACCAGAAGTACAAAGATTTTTTGTACATTATAAAAAATAATCATTTGTGAATACAAATTATAAGATTTGGTATCGATAAGTTATAGTTATATCATGCCTATACTGTTTTTTTCAAATCCTTTATATCATCTCGACGTTGCTTTGGCCAATTGGTGTAATCCTCAAAATTGAAATTGTTTAGTACAGAGTTATAACGGTTTTTATCGAAAACGTTATATGGTGAATTACGTTATGAATCTTTTAAATGCACTCCTGTAAATTCTCATCTCTGCAGATACGGCATTATACGTAGGGAGTGTCGATATAATATTGGCTTACATCAAGTGCTCGGGTCAGAATTTTTAAACCTAAAACCAATATAAAATGATGTTTTAAACTCATCATCAATTGGCCAAAACACTGTCCATATGACTTCGTGCGTTCAACCAGCACGTAAAGAATTAAATTACCTACATTTTGACATTTTTAACAGAATATCATTAAAACTGACAGTGCGTTCTGTTATTATAACTTCGATTTATACAAACGTCAATTTTGTAATATTTATACATCTAAATACACGAAGAAAACTATAAGACCATCTATTGAGTAATAAAATAAATATAACTCAAGTTTATGCTCATTATCATCTTAAAGTTGTTTTTGATCACAAGGCCACATAACGAGTTTTGAGTAGCTGTGAAGAAGAAATTAGATACATACCTTGCGTCATTTTAGATCTTTAAATATAATTATTAAAATATTGCTAACGGCGCTGTTCCCATTAATGTTGCTATTGGAAAGGGACAGTGGGAATCCCCGGACAGGAAAATGTTAGTAATTATTATCATTGGTTAGAGGCAAATCTAGCCGGCCTATCTCCATTTGCAATATCTACGGTGTTTTGGTCAATTGATGTAACTCTCAAAATTGAAATTTTTCAGACGAAAGAAAACATTATATGCTGATTTGAGCGATCGAATGCCTGAAGATGCCGAAAGGCGAAACCCGGGTTGTTAGAGACAAAATACATAGAAGTGTACAAAATCTCAATAACTCAAATTTAAAATTGAAATTCCATCAAGCACCCTCAGTCGATGTCTTAAATAATATTATATGCTGAGTTGCGTTATGAATCTTTGAAATGCGCTCCTGCAAATTCTCATGTATGCAGATACGGGATTATACGTAGGGAGTGTTGATATAATAGTAGCTTACATCAAGCGGCCTGATCAGAATTTTTAAACCTAAAACCAACGTAAAATGATGTTTCCTTTCCAAAAAATGATCAATTTATCTTTCTAATTTTCATCATTTGGCCGAGAACTGCTCTGCTGTCCTTAAAATGAGATCCAATCATTAACTCATTTTCGTATTTTTTGAGGGGTAACCCTCAATTGGCCGAAACAATCATCATTTGGCAATTTCAATTGCAATTATGTGACGGTATTTGTGGACGAGATTTAAGAAAGGTTTAAATTTTTTTCGAAACTTGATAACTTCTCTCGTGTTCAACTTGAGGAGAAGAGACATCACGAACTCTTTTGAGTAAAATCTCATATGCCTTTCCGTAAAAATGCTGGTGGTGCTGTTCAGTGATTGGCTATATATAAATAAAAAAAAACAATTTATCAATAATTATTACAATATATTTCTTGACTAATAAATTACTTCAGCGTTAGTTAATACATATTTGGTATATGTATCCTTTAAGCATGTTAATGCTTATTATATGTTCGTTTGAAGATTTAAAGGTTGTCGACCTCTATTAAAGCAAAAAATGATCCACTCTTATTATATTTACAAAAAAACCTCAGCGTGTCTTTGGTTTGATATATTGAATAAATCGACATGCGTTAAACCGTGGGTGAGATGAATGATGCCTTCAAGTGTTTCGCAATAATCGTAAATATTTATTGAAGCGGCACTCACTCACTGTTAGGGATTTCAACTATTCGCGAAATAAATTATTCGAATATCGAATACTAAAATCTTAAAGTATTCAAATAATTTTTAAATCACGAAGGAAAATAATTAATTAAAATACAAATTTTAAAGCGAAAAGGAAGATATTTATTTCACATTTTAAAATACATATTTTTCTTTAGAAACAACAGAGAATTACAATGGTTTCAAATTTTAATTTGGTCTTGGATTATTGACCGTCATATTTAGAATTACTTAACACATTCAAATAGTTTGTACCGCACGGAAATTGCTTCATTTGTATCATATTTTAGATAATAAGTAGAATTGGAGACTTTTCTGTTTTTAAATATAATAATTACTTATGGTAACACACGTTGTATTCACCTTTTCGTTGATTTGGGTGTTGATCGCTATGTATGTTTATATTAATTGTTAAAGTGCTTCCAACGACACGTACTTAACTGTAAATACAATTTATATATTCGATAATATTAACGAATATATTCGAATATTCAATTGAAATTATTTACTACTCACTGTATGGCGTCGTCGTTTTGTTAAAAATCGATACGTCGAAAATAATAGTTTTGAGTAAATCAATATTTAACTCTTGCGTGACGATCGCAAACAATAAAACAAAGCATTGCTTAACCGTTTAACTCCCAAACCATTTTGGCATGCATAAACAAAAACTCCAGAGCATTATTTGCAAAAAACTACTACATTAATATATTATGTTTTAAAGTTTTTTTTATATTATCAATGATGTTTCAAGTAAAATGTAAATACGTTTTATAGCATCCTACTCTTTTTCTACCTGAAAATGCCTCAAAAGAAATGTTAGTACGAAAAAACGTTATATTTAAATTTTTTCTACAGATCGTTCTTTTAAGAAGGAAAATTTTAATACAATTTGAAATATTATGGTGACGTATTTCGAGTAATTTATCGGTTTCCTTCAATTACATAAAGAACTGTATTGATGTAAGGGATATTTACTAAAATTTTAGGTAGAAAAAGAGTGGTATGCTGTAAAGCATATTAATTTGCGATAAGATTTTTTTTCCATTATTTTATTTGCTTGAAAATGATGGAAGAAAATTCGAGTAGTTTATTGTTTACGTTTAATCATAAAATATAAAATACAGAGGCAATAGAAAAAATCTTTAAAATGCTGTAAAGATTTGTTATAATGAGTAAGCAATAATTTGAACATTTAGAATCGGATCAGAACGAATACTTTAGCCAATTTCACTTTTTTAAATTAGATAAATTACATTGAAATTAACCCAGAGAGGAAAGGCTAATCATTGTCAATATGTAAGCTTACAAATATCCGCCTAAGAATATTCCTGAAGATAGCTAACTGAAATAGATACCAACAATTCTTTTGTGATTACATATTATAAATCAATGCACACAATTTTATACGACCTATAGCTGAGTGATCAATGTTCGTGAAAGTTCATTCATTTCACTTACAGCGTGGATCATTTCGAATATCCGAACGAATACTTTCATATTTATAATCAGTATTTTTTATCTTTTTGTGTTTAAACGCACGTATATAAATATGTTATGTTAAGATTTCTGAAAACGGGCCGTTAGTTGTAGTCCTTTTCTATCTTTACCTCTTCCAAAAAGAAAGACTGAACGAATGATAACATCCAGTTGTTGTTAAAACAACTCCCGTTAAGATACTCTATTGGGAGTTTCTATGGCTCACATTGGCAGCGAAAATTGTATAATATAGTTTTACAATGTCTATAAATGTGTATAATAATGTTTTAAAATGTAAATTAATCACTAAACAATTACTATGTCGAAGAAGGATATTTTAGAAGATGCCGATATTCAGTAATGATGTAGATTTATTATAAAACTAAATGTCATGCATCTATTAAAAACGAAGATTGCACCTAAAACCGAAAGTCGTATATATGCTAAACATTCAACGTATATTGCATCATTTCAGATAATATTAGAAATATCGAATGAATATTAAAAACCAGTATTTTTCACACTTCTAATACTGTTTATATGTATAGTGGACTTACAATTATGAGAATACTTCCGAGAACTAATAAAATCAACAAAAACAAAACACGTCTATTCGAAGAATGGCGTTCACAATTTGATTTTATTTAAAATTATTCCCAAATCGATATAAAAAACTTTGATTTATTTTTTGGAATGATTATTTACTATATTTTTGTTAAGTCTTCCTTGGTAAACAACTATTAACAGTGGTATTTGTAAAATATGATAAAAATATAGTTTTTTATTTGAATTAACCATTACTTGGTATTCTTTATTAAAATAAATTATATTTGAATTTATATGAAGTTTAGTCAGAATATCGTAGATGTTCTGGAAGAAGACCCTAATTGAAAAGTACTAGATTTGAGTTATCTGACTTTGAAGTTTTTCTAATGTTTGAAATGCTATACCTTTTTCATTTAGTTTGTTTGTACAAAACTGTTTTTAAGTAAAAGTATCATTTATAAAAATAAGTGTGTTATTTCATACGGTAGAGTTCGAAATAAGGAACATTTTGGTGTAACTAACTCAATATGTTTTTTTTTTGATTTAGTGTTTTCTTCCAGAACAGCGACGAGATGTATAATGCTGTAGGTTTTAAAATGAAATTTATACGTTAAATATTTGCATGTGGCATAGTGGCTTATCCTTACACCAAAATATGACATACAATCGGAAGTATATAGTAACCATAAAATCAAACAGTGCTGTGATTAATTTATGTAGCTCTAATAAAAAAAAAATAATCAGTACACAGCAGATGAAAAAAATTATGTACATTTTAAAATATAGGATAGTCGTAGTACTAGAATTGGTTTAGACTAAGTTGATCAGAAACATTGATTTTTCAATCATTTCATGGATTTGAAACAAAAGTGTTTATAATATTTATCTTTTCATCAACCAACTACAGCAGGGCCTCCCAACCAGTGGGGAATTTCCACTAGGAGTGAATTTTAGAGTTCAAGGGAGGGAATTGCTGCAATGTATCTTGAATATTACATATATACATATGTAGAAAGCACATTTTGAGTTACATTTAGATTATCTCGGGAAGGGGGAAATTATATTGTGAATATTGGTGAAAGGGTGAATGAAACAAAAAAGGTCGAGAATCCCTGAACTAGAGCTTTTAGCGAACTACAAGTTATTTTTTCCCCCAATCCTTCTATCCTTAAAGAGGTTGAGAAAAATCTATTCAGATACACGATTAGCAGTGGCAATATACCTATATCACCGACCTAATATTTGATTGTTTCAACAGCATTCTGTAAGTATTTTTATGATTATCGATTTTTTGTGATTTCGGTGTTAAATTATTCTAGCCGTATTTGCTATTCAAGTATATTGTGATTAAATAAAGTATTACGGACAAAATTAGAGGTTACGGGAAGATACACAATACAAGTTTCAAAGACTTTAAAATGCTCTAGCGAAAATGTATGAAATTACTATGACGATATACTGTTGTTAGAATGTCTTATAATGCTGTGCTTAGTTTATTTGATTGAAATAGTGGAGAAAGATTGCTGTTGAATAGGAAATATACGAGAAGACGTACTCCTTGTATCGTTTGCGTAATATTGTTTTGATTTGGGTTACGAGGTATTTCGTGTCGATTGTAATTAAATTATTTTGTTCATCTCGGCCGTAGTTACGCTGCTGATTTGCATATAATAATATATCACTGGCGCTCAAAGTTTTAAAACTCTACCTTGGATGTAAACATACAATTAATTATCTTCTCAGTAGCGGAATGATAGCTCAAAGGTAGAAAATATGTCTCTATACTGAAGGTAGTGGGTCCTTGTACTAAATCTTTAAGATTTATTGTTTAGATTCGATTAACTTGAGTATATTTTGTTTTTTAGTATCATATGAGTCAATGAGAAGGAAAGTGAGTTAACTGATATTTTCGAAATAAATTAGTTTTGGCATTTTAAATGTCATAAAGTATGAAGTAAGCTAAGTAAAAACAGGCTGAAAAAGTATTTTATTCTGTGTGAAGTTAAATGAAATAATGTGTAAATTAATGTAAAAAGTTCATCAAATTAAAACTGTCAATGAAGTTTCACCATTTTGTCACTTGGCTCACTTCACTTCTCGACAGCTCATATGTGATCTTGGTGAATATTTGATCATTGTTTGATATTCTCATAAATGTCTGTAGTTTAATTTATAAACTATACGTGTACCAATTTAACTTGGCCGATAGTTAAGAGTGCCACCGTCGCGTTAGTAATGTTGCCATACTCAACCAGAACTAAAATTTCAATAAATTCCAAAACGTTTATTAAAAGTAGACAAAATATTTACTTTGCATAAAATTGCAATCGGAAAAAATTTATTCTAGACTTACAATATTAGTTCCAATTTTGCCGGCGGCCAAGTAATGCTGGTAATACTATACTAAGATTACATAAATATTGTAAGCTATGAAATAAATTGAAATGAACACTCGTTCTATTTTTAAAGACTAGTCATTAGCTGTATAATACATGACATAAGATGTAAAATAGTTTTTAGGCGCGTTGCCCACGTGATTTTGAATGGCAAAATAATCAATAGATTCCCCTTGACAGACTTCTTTTGTTATATTTAAGTGTTTTTTATCTGTTATTTATCCCCATGAGTTCACGTTAAAAGTTTTCCTGACGTTCTCGCACACCATCATGCAACAATAAAATTATCATGACGCAACAATATGTAAGTTATTAATTCAATTCTTTTCTCACTATCGCAGTATACATATAATGCAATTCTTACTGACACAATGTTGTTGCGGATTTTATTTCCACGACCCACAGGTTGAAGGCCGCGGCCTTACATAACATTGCTAGCCTTTGTAACATTTTGCAAACACCTTAATAATAATATGTCTACCTACTTACCTGTCCAGTATGCGATTAATCAATGGTCGTCCGATTTCAAAATACAGACTGCCGTAACAGTCAGTCTCCTCCGCGAACTCCCATGCATTGGTTGTTTGGGGAGCTTTGTTTTTTTCTGACAGTTTCTGACAGTCGATACATTAACATTTTAAGGTATCACGCAGTGATTAAATTTATACACTACTAAACACAGTTTCAGTTATTATAAAATTATCATTTGAAGTTTCAAATAAAATCATTTTATTTATATTTAATAATTAAAAGTGTTACACATTTATTATATTATTAACATATTTAAAACGTTAGGCTATGATTGAAATTTATCTTACAAAAGAGTTCATGGTCGTAAATGAAGATGTTATAGTGATTGGTTGGTCTCAACTCACTATTTAAATAATAAATAACGATAATCAACGAATTTTAAAAGTAGAAATATATTGTATAAATACAGTGAAATAGTTTTTTTTGACAAAGATTCATACATGATGTTTAATCTTACTCGATTTTTAAATCGGAAATATGGATATAGTTTATGATATAGTTAATCTTTCATGGAATGACATAAATGTGGAAAACAGTTTTAATGGATACGATACATCTTTATTAATTGTTTCTCTTTTATGTAGTATAAATTATATATTTGATGTACCTGTAGATATCAATGAAACATGTATATGTCGAAAGTGCCCATTAAAGTATTAACAAAGATGTAATTATTTCTGACAGTTTTCATTTAAAAAAAATGAAATATTTAATTATTAAAATGAACGCTTGATTAGCTTCAACAAAGGATATGTAGAGTATTAATTTACGCCGTTTTCAAATAAAGGTTAAAAAAACGTTCTGTTTTATAATATTTTTTGTCGACCAGACTTAAAAACGTTCATCATTAAGTAGCGGATACATTTTTTATTTTATTTTATCACGTTTTTCTCGCTAAATATTTTCTGCATATTATTCTTGAGATGTATATTATTATATTTTTAAATTATTATATCTTGATAAATATTGTGGCTATTATATGGAGTGCACAAAAAGTAGTAATATAATTATCGAGTGTTGTCGTTTTTCAGTTGTAACTTATCAGTCTGGTGTTAATAAGTGATCTTCAAAATGAAGCCGAATTCTTGGAAATGGTACTCGAACATAATAATTATATTTTTAATATACTGCTGTGGCATATCGTCGCAGCAAAAAAGCGGAGACGGCTCTGGAAACGATGGAAATTGTGAGTACATACAGCGAAACCCTTACTTTATTAATAATAGTAATCAATTATAAGTCGGCTGGAACAGTAAATCGTAAGCTGTGGCGCGCGTATCGGCAACTTTGACAGGTCGTGTCTGAAATAAAATATTGGCATTTACTTTAAATCCTTGTTACTTTTAAGAGCAATTGGCCATGTTTGATATTTATGTATTTAGATTCTTTATAAAAAATACTATGTAACAAAAAAAAAGTTTTGTCTAAGCAAAAATTACTCATGCTAACTGTTTCAACCTTTTGACGGAACAGTTTCACAGTGCAGTCTATAGGTTAAATAGTTAAATAGTAAAATTATGAATAGTTTTATGCAGTTAATATTCTGTATACTAAACTCAAAACATGTTCTTTTTATTTACGAATCTATTTTCGCAGATGTACGACGTATCGTCGTCTTGGGTAAACATGGTTCCATCTGCTGTATTTTTCACAAAATCACTCCAAATCAGTCCGTAGATTAATCACAATTCAAATTAGAAAAATGTTCTATCTGAAAAACATACAAATTTTACAGTGCATCAAGGTTCCATCTGCATACATAATCACACTCTCTAAAACGGTTGTCTCATTCATTCACGTACTTGGGTGCATACGTGTATTTCATCCAGAAAGTTACATTTTCTGATATCTTAAATTGCTTCTCCTGAACAGTTTTAATTTTTGCAGATAGAACCATGTTTGCCCAAGGTGACGATATTGTAATTTTAACCATATTTAAGGGTATTACAGATACAAAAAGTGTTAAGGTTCCATTGTGTAAGTGGAAAACAATAGTATAGTCAAAGAATTAATGTTATATATTTTCAGCACTGTGAATAAAATTACCTAAAAATTATAAAATACTTATATTTAAATAAACAAATAAAATTTGATATGCAGAAATTGCTGAAATTTATTTTACGACTTTTTTTTAATTTAAATGATTGATTAATATTGTAGGTTTATACTTAAGTAATATAATTTAGCAACTGATTTTGTGTTAAGTTAATTTTATTGGTGGTAAACAAAATGTTGACAGCATCTGGTCTAGATGTTATGTTGACATCCACACGTTCACTTTGGCTACTTATCCGGAATAATGAGGCAGACAGAGACCTTCATCGAAAAGACCTTCGGCCCAAGCGGATTTTACGTCATACGATATATCATATCATCAAGCAACTCATATATGTCAGTTTGTCATGTAAATAGTATTTTTACAATGTGATATGCTTTGACCATTTATGGGAAATTTTTTATGTTCAGAACAGAAAATATTCATAATACAAATGGAGTAAATTTTGTAGTAAAAATAGTATATCGACAGTGTGTTGGCCAATTGATGTAGCTCTTAAAAAATACGAAATGAGTTAATGATTAGATCTCATTTTAAAGACGACAGAGCAGGTCTCACCCAAATTGTTGTTGGAAGTGAAACCTCATTTACGTTAGTTTTAGATTTAAAAATTCCGACCCGGCCACTTGATGTGAGCCAATATTATATCGACACTCCCTAAGTATAATCCCCTATCCGCTAACATGAGAATTTACAGGAGTGCATTACAAAGATTCATTACGTAACTCACCATATAATGTTTTCGATATAAACAGTTTTTACTCTCTCCTACACAATTTTAATATTGAGGGTTACATCAATTGGTCAAAACATCGTCGAAATATTGATCAAGGTACATTTGGCATTGCTTTAATATTAAACTATTTCAAATGAAACAAACGGAAAATGTTGCTACATTAATTAATTAAATATGGTAACTAATTCTATAAATGGTCATTAACTATTTGTATAAATGATCAGTAGCTATTTCTATTAATGGCCAGAAGGTAACTCAGTAGGTTAGGTTTAATCAGTAATTAATTGCCAAATAAATAAAGGTTAAGTTAGGTTAGCTTTGGTTAGGTCCGGTTAGTTAGGTTTTATATAAATATCAGACCATATTCGTGTAAAGTTTAATCATGGCGTACAAGTAACAATTCAGTGTTGTTAAGAGTTTAGATTTTAGATAAACAAAAAAAAACGTTATCCGTACGTACATAATTAACCTGTAGAACGCCGATACAATAAATATGTAACCTAAACAACTTTTTGATCTTGACCGTTTGTTTTTTTACCATTGTATTATAATGTAACGACATAATAGAGATGTTTGCAAAAATTTATACTAACGATACACTTTTAAGGTGCTAACTAACTGTCAATTCTTGACGGAAAAAAATTACATTTAAAACATTAAAACACAATTTGTTTCGTACTGCTTCCACGTTTTTTTAATGATAAGTACCGGTTCCGCTGTATTGTAAAGTTTCCAGTTTTCAAATTCTGAATATTTACGAATTTACTCACTATACAAATTACCTTATACAATTTACTTTTAATGTGGCTTAATATTTGATTACAGCTTAGTAGTTATTTATTTGTAAGAGGTCCTCACCATTTTAATTGTGTACTGTTTAATTTCATTTATGTGTAATTTGTATGATTATCTGTATATTCTTGTCGTAGTTCTTGAAGAGATTTTTTGTTATACCTTGTAATTATTAACTCTCTATTTCATATAAATAGCTTTATTAAGATTTATATAAATTTAATCACGAGATAACGCTCACGGTGAGCGAAATCGGTCCTGATAATTATAAAAATGTGGATGTAGTACAAAGCAAATTGCGTGCTATTTGTTTTAACTAACGATACAAATAAACCATAATAAATACATTTACCTTTACTACTAAAGTAGCCGGGTCGTCTGTGGATGACGTTAAGTCCTAAAGTGAGCGTTTTATTAGGTGACGGTTTTTGAAGGGCTTATTGCCAATTCTCGTCACGAAAGCAAGAAAATAAATGTGAAAACATTGGCATTTACTTGGAAGAACTCCATTACAATGAGGTAAAAATGAACCTTCCAATGGTGAAGTGAGTCAAGTGATAAAATGGTGAAGCTTGTTTATTGCATGTTCTAGTTTAATGACTTTCTGACATTAATTTACACGTTTTTTAATTTAACTTTTAACAGAATAAAATACTTTTGCAGCCTGTATTTACTAAGCTCACTTCTATAATACTTCAAGACATGTAGCATACCAAAACGCACCTAACTAATTTTTTCGAAAATATCACTCACTTCACTTCTCATTGATTCAAATAATAAGATTTTTGTGTTTAAAATAATTATAAAATATAGTTGATAGGTGTTCCGGAATCAAACCATCGTGAATGTGCTTTATTTTGACAAAAATAATTCAGATTGGAATGCTCATATAATGTATTTTTTAATATTGTTAAATTGAGTACTTTTATACGATGAAGAAATACAATTGAACTGGGATATGTTTAGTATGTTTGTGTCAATAGTTACAATAGTAACTGATACGTGTATCGTTTTTTTTCGTTACTCAAGTATCTCATCCTTACATACAGGATATTATGATTAGCTAAGCTTGTGTCATTTTATTTCGATTTTTTCGACAACAGAACAAAGCTATAAACAGAGTATAATACCAATATTTTAAATGTATCATTGCTATACCTATGATGAATATATTAATAGTTTTAAAAAATCCACTGATTTAATGTGATGTTAAAATATTAATTGTTTTCATATTTTATGCGAATGTTCGTTAATTAAATAAATATATTTAGACTTAATAAGGTAGGAATAGCATAACGTATAAAAGTTGAAACTGTTTTGTCTTCACGGCATCGTAATTATCAACCAGATTTACAATTTTTGTACCAATTTAACTTTGCCGCTAGTGAGGGTGCCACCGTCACGTTAAGAATGTTGCCATACTCAACTAGAACTAAAATTTCAATAAATTCCAAAACTGATGTTTTTGCGACTGTTATTAAAAGTAAAGATAAAAATTTTGCATAAAATGGAAATTGGAGAAATTTATTCTAGACTGACAATTCTAGTTGCAAATTCGGCGACAGGCATGTAATGTTGGTAATACTATAGAACTAAATACTTCTCTATGTTTACCATTTCGCAAGGAGTTGTATCAAATAAACATCAATAAAATCAATGATTTAACTTCTTCTATTGAAAAGTCTTCATGTAACGCTTTAAAATTTAGATTCACTTGAAATAATCATAATTGCTGTATTTTTCTTAAGAGCTTAAACTTAAAAATAAGCCTCATTTATACGCATTATCATATCGATGGTGTAATGCCAATTGATGTAACCCTCAAAAAATAAGAAAATGTGTTAATGATTCAATCTCATTTTTAAGGCGACAGAGTGGGTCTCGGCCAAATGACGTAAATTAGAAAAATAAATTGACCACTTTTTAGGTTTAAAAATTCTACCCGGCCACTTGATGTAAGCCACTATTATATCAACATTCCCTACGTACAATCCTGTATCTGCAAACATGAGAATTTACAGTAGTGCATTTCAAAGATTCATAACGCAACTCACCATATAATGTTTTTGATAAAACAGTTTTTACTCTCTCCTGAACAATTTCAATTTTGAGGGTTACATCAATTGGCCAAAATTATTAAGTATTTTTTTAATATTTCCTATCACCTCTGAATCGGATATGGCGAAAAACATTAATACGATAACCGGTTCATATCATCTACATCCTGAAGTAACGTCCTCGATTAAAGAAATAACTGATCATTTATAAAGATTTTTATTCAAGACCTTTCATATTAACTATACTTTTGTCGACATTAATAAAACTGTAACGGTTGTTAAACTCTTGCATTATGCATATAGGTCGATTTTTTATTATGTTGTCAATAATTAATGATTTATATTATTGTTTATTCGAATCGTTTAAATTCTGAAACATATGAATAACTCATTAATTAACAGTAAGGCTGAGCATTCTCTTCGTCTAGGTCAAAACTACACTCGATTTTCTGACCATCTTTGATGTCATTGCTGCTATAGATGTTGTTTTTCTGTTCTCTCTTAACCCTATATAGGGCAAACACCGAAATTGGTTAACATATTCACTACTTATAATTCGGTTTTAATAATGCCGGTCGCAGTAGCGTAATGCTTTCTTCAGAATGCCATTTGGTTTGTTTATTGCCTAAGTCTAAACGGTGTGAAATTGGTGTTCCTGTCAGGAAATCAGCGTTTTTTTTTATCGAAATACTGATTTCGGTGGTTGCCGCGACTGCCGGTAGTGATTGGTCGTCACGGTTTTGGATCCTACAATGTAAGGGTGAGTGAAAAGCTTCAAATTCTGCGACAATGACATCTTCGTATGAGAATAATTATTATTTTTTTAATATTTGAAATATACAGGTGTCACATAAAAATGTAGATATCTTCTCAAAACAAGCTTTATTGTTTTTTTTGTATATTATATATATAAAAAAAGCAGAATTAATTTATACTGTTATTTTTTTATTCTGGAAAAAAGGAAGATCTAACTGTACCTAATCGATACCAAATCTTATGATTTGTATACCAAAAAGATTATTCTTTATAATGTACAAAAAATCTTTTTAACAATCGTATTTGGGAGAGAGAACTTTGAAAAATAAATTATGCTTTATATGCGATTATCTCAGAACGTTTTTTTCATGACTTAATGCTTTCTGTCAGTATACCCTCAACATTTTATATATTATGTTCAAAATAAGCTCTATTTTTTGGTTGGTAAACACTGAAATTATCTATGGTTGCATATCTAAGAGAATCTTATGTCTCTTTTTTTAGTGCACAGGTAATAAATATTTTTCATGCTTGTATTAAATCTTAATTTAAAAGTGAGAAGTTATAAAGTCAAGGTGAGCCGCAATATTCTTGCCGGTCCGTTTATCCTTCACTATGTATTATTGTTACGAGACTTCTGCCGGGATTACCCGGAGTCGGGCACATACTTTGTAAAATGCAAATTTAATATGTATAACAATGCTGTGATATTTCGCAAAACGCCTTTTGGCACATCTCGGCTAAAAAAAACGTCTCGAAAATCCAGATTTTTTTTAATGTTAAGGCCGCGATGTTTTTTATTTTCGTTTCGTCACAGTTTCCGTGAATTCTGTCGTTGTGTTGAGATGTCAAGATGGAAACTATGTCATCAAAACACTACTGAAAAGTTTCGTATGTTTCTTATTGACGTGATGTGCCGATTTTATTGATTTTTTCAATTTTATTGGATTTGAATCTAAGACATGGATGGATCTATAACTTTCTAAAAGTATAGTTTTAACTAACTGACTTCGTGTTTTCTTTTTGCAAAATGTAACAAAGCCGCATTTGACAATTATTCTTTCGAGAATTAATCAACAATGAATGTCTAATGAGACTAAAAAAACACAACAAATTAGATGTATTTTGACGATCTAATGAATGGAAGTATTTTTTTAGAAGAAATAGTATTATTATTGTAAACATAAAGTCAGTAGCACACAGAGCTTAGCATTTCATTTCACCAAATGAAATTATGCATTATAAGTATATTTATCAAAGAGGCTGCCCATATGTGACGTCACCCTCCAGGAGGGGGGGGGGTCAGCTAAAATATAACGTCACAAAATAAACAAAAAACATAAAAGGATGTATTTCGTCGATCGGGGATTTAAGGATAAAAGGGAAAAAATATTTTTACGTTTTTTGGTGTTTATCGAGATGTGTCAACGATTTGAAGTATTATAGGCATTGGGGGTAAACGTTTATGTGATAAAATTTGATTAGGGGGAGACAATAGAAAATACGGCCCCATAGTTAAAAAATTAATGTCTGTTCGCAAATTTGTGCCAATAAATGAAGTTCAATAATAGATACAAATGTATTATTAATACCATTCTCTTATTGAGTATCTCCAACAATTTATTTCCCAAGCGACAATATGAGAGTAATCATAATATCTCCATTCTCCTTTCTATTATATAATGACAATAAATTATTTTGTCAGTTATGGCTGCATTGTGTAAACAATTTAGTTTTTTAACTGACCACATACAAATTGGCCGTTTTGATATATATTATTACTGACAAAAAAAATAATTTGTATACGCCGAATAATACTGCGTTAGTTATGTTTGCAAATACACGCCTTGATGTATTTTTAATTTCATACTGCACACAGTATTTCATTGGAACTTACATCACTTGTCTTCCATTTTGAAAGTAGTATCACGAGATTGAATAATTTTGAGGATAAAAATAAAAAAATGCAATATGATGAGTTATTAAATTTGTGAATTTTAAATTTAGCATTAAAACATAAACTATGAATGTGAACACGTCTGCGAAATAAAATCTTTTGTTTTAGATTATGAGTCATAATTAGATGCAGTGGCTCCCAAAATGTCTAATGAAATCCGTCTTAATTCTGTTGAAAAATACTTTCCGCAAGGCATACAAATACAGTAAAACCCCGATCCATCGTTCTCGTATTCATCGTTTTCCCGCATTTATCGTTGTTTTTTATAGTCCTGGCAAATAAGAACAGTGTTAAATAATACCGTATTCGTCGTATTTTTGATGACTGGGTTTGTGGTCGAGTTGTCAACGTCGTTGTCTTCAGTTACGGTGCTCACGGGTACGAATTTCATAACGAACAGTTGACATTGGTTTTTCAACCGATTAATGGATTTCTGTTCGAAGGCATGACTGCATGTGAGAGTGATTAACTTACCACTAGTCGTGACCTAACCTTCTACCCCTAATCTCTTCGAAAAATATAGATTGAGCAACAAGAGGGCCTCGTAAAAAATTCTGCTGAAGTAAACTTCATTACGAGTCCGTGTGTTCCATATTGGGAGAGGGAATGCTTACAAGAAACGATAAATTGGGGTTTCAATGTGTCTACTATTTAATGGCGTAACAGGTGGATGCATCCGCCGGCGAATCCCATATACCACAGGTGGGAAACGGATAGAAAAATTGTGTTGCAATACTTGACGACTTTATTATTACATATCGGTATTTCGTTATTTCGTATTACACACCTGTGTTACAAATATTATTACTGTTAGATATTACAGTAGTAAATGAGCAGAAAGAAAATAATTGACTGACGAATAAATCTAAAACGGTATTTCGATATATCAGAGTAAATATCGATAATACAAAATATGTACGTCATACGCATAAAAGGCTGATGTTCATAAATACCTTTGATTTATTTTTTCTTCAAATTTAAATATGCCACGTGATAAAACTTTTAGCTGGTGTAGAATCATTCATTTTGAAGAGACATCATTAAAAATGTCAAAGCTGTTACCGGATAACTTGCAGGCAACTTTTTGTACAGTTAACAATTTAGGTAAAATCTTATCGAACAATAAAGACCACAGTGTGGAATATACCGCCTCTCTTGTGAAGTCTGTCAAGCTTCCTATGTAGGACAGACAGGGAGAAGCTTTAATATTAAAGTTAAAGAACATATAAGATGTCTCAAAATTAATAATTTTTCAGAGTTCGAATCATTTAATTGAAAATGATCATAATTTTGTTAAAAATATTAACGTAGAAATGCTCCATCTTGTAAATAAAAAAGGTATTAAAATGAATAGCTTGGAGTTTCTAGAAATCAATAATTAACAGTAATGGGGGATTATTAAATAACATTTTAAACAAAACAGGCGGCTCACCATTATTAAATTTGTTTCCCTTAGGTTTTTCGCCTCCAAGTGCCAGTAAATAGTGTAACAGTGTTTATATCTTAACCCCTCCGCACTCCAGTAGAATGGAATAAAACCCACCCCACTCTTTATTAATGTAAGCATTAGAATCATTGTTTCCATTAGGAATGAATAACCCTGCGATATAGTTAGTCTGAAGATGCTTCTTAAAGAGGCGAAACGCGTCACGTTAATGATAAACCAAGTGGAATAACCAAGTTATCAATTTTAATTTTATATTAAAAATGAACTTCCACAAAGTTACCGCCGAATCCATAGAAAATATTTAAATATGCCATTCAATGACTAGTTTATTAACAATGGAATCAGTCAATTTTGTTCGGATTACAAAAATACCTTAACTTGTCTTGTTGGACGAACATTCGTCAAATAATAATAATTGAAAATATTTGCCATAAATGTTTTCAGATTCAAAATTCCATAGCAAACAATATTATTAATATTTTATACCTGGTAGCCTCGTAATAGTATTTGTTTCATTTTTAATATTTCGGATATCATGTCGACGGTGTTGTGGCAAAATTGATGTAACCCTCAAAAAATAAGTAAATGAATTAATGATTGGATCTCATCTCAGTGTTAAAGGCGACCGAGCACATCTCGACCAAATGATGTAAATAAGAAAAAAAATTGACCACTTTTTGGAAGAAAAACATAATTTTACATTGGTTTTAAGTTTAAAAATTCTGACCTGGTCATTTGATGTAATCCACTATTATATCGACACTCCTTACGTATAATAACTATCTTCACACGTGAGAATTCACGTGAGTGCATTTCAAAGATATTTAAGAATTTTAAGAATATATAAGAATATATAAGATATATAAGAATTTTACAGGAGACGAAAAAAATTCTTGTCAATATTACTGCAAAAAATTTGTATTTGTTTCCTTCTAAAAAAATGTTTATTATTAACCAAACATAATTTTCACACGTGTTTTGTTTATGTGGGATACAAGATATTGCATCTATTACAGTAAAAAACGGTTACTTTCGATTAATTGCTTTTTAACTTGAAAAACTATTGTTTAAGTTCATTTTTGGGATGCAAAATTCTGCTAGGTCACGTGTTTCTTTTATTTTTTAGCTGAATATATTATTAAAAACTTATTTTATCAAGGTTGCAAGAGGCGAGGTACTGTTTTATAATGAGCGATATGTACTTGGTTGCAGGGTGGCGATATATATATATATATATATATATATATATATATATATATATAAGTATTTGGCCGAACATAATATTATTATTATATATTCTCTGTTCTGGAAGAAAACACTAAATCGAAAAATTAGCATAATGAGTTTGCTATACGAATATGTTCCTTGTTTCAAGTTATGCCGTATGGAAGAGCGTATATATTTTTATAAATCATACTTTTACTTTACAGTTTTGTACAAACTAAATGAAAATGGTACCTATAGCATTTCAAACCTTTGAAAAACTTATAAGTCCAATTACTCAAAATTATGTTTTTGAGTTAGTGTATTATTTCAGAACAACGACAATATTGTTATCTTGAAATAAACATGCTGCATATAAAAACATACTAATCGGAAATCCCCAAACCTTCAAGAGGAAAAACCTTGGTGTTAATTATTATGGACTCAATTTTCTCGTCGATTTTAGTGACTGTACAATCTTTAAAAAATGGAAGCAATGTATATAAAGCACATTATAGTTTATAGACAATTGAATGACCATTATAATTTTTTTATATAGTAATGATTGATACTATCGCTTAGCTGTCTGATCGGATTGAATAAAGCATATATTATTTGAATGACCCTATCGGTGTATTGTTAATATTTGACAGTTTTCTAGAAATATTTCATTTTTCTCATATTTTTAGGATGTGTAAAAAGGCATTATTCATTTTAAAAGAAATAATAACAGCTTAAACCCACTGAGAAGACGTTTTGCTGGGTTTCAATATCAAATATGATTCAAAAATTCGTAAAATTCAATACATATGTCGATTTTTGGCCTTTATAAATACATTTGTTTACTCTTGACTCGAACTTTCAATGCTGTCAGTTCGAATACATTTGTGCAGGTACACAAAGGCCTACAGATACCGAAATTTGAAACCAGGGTTGTTAGTATTAACACAGAAATATACAGCAGCATAAAAACTATCAATTAGTAATGTTGATATTTGTTCCTAATCATTAATCCTACATTTTTTTAATACAATCAGTAGTGTGCTTAAAACAAATAGTTGATTATCAATAATAATTTCATAAAAAGATTGTTTCAAAAACACTGTGTTCAACATTTTTTACGTCATACGATTTGATAGCCTGTCGTTAACTTGTGGAGAAAAATTTATGAATGATGCATAATAAAAGAGCGAATAAATAATAATTATATCTAGCGACAGTACTACAGGATATTATGATAATAAATTTGAATTATTGAGATTTTGTACACTTTCATGTATTTTGTCACTCACGACCCGGGTTTCGCCTTTCGGCATCTTCAGGCATTCGAGCGCATGAATTAGTTCGAGTTAATTCAATTTGAATTTTGTAATCCACCACAAAGCAACCCAGTAAAAAATCATGAACTGAACAATAAAAAGGCCTTTCCATCATTCTGTCACAGCAATCAAAACTCGGTATCGATCTCGTCTTGAAATACATGCAGTTCTCTATATTGCAGCTACATCATTTGAACCAAATATAATTTCCTCATTTCAAACAAGCCGGAACATTCATCACATTAGAAATGCTTAATGCTAAAAGCTAAAAGTCTGTATATTGTATTTAAACCATTTTATTTTAATTTTTTTGTTGTAGCAATTTTTTTTAATTTATGAAGCTCTTATAATTTAACTATAATTAATGGTTTTATTTTATGAATTAGTTGCATTTTACGCCTCCTTTTTTCAGTTTTTTATCAATACATAATATGTAACACAAAAGTCCGGTCCACTGGATTAAAATTATGAATTTTGTGGTCCCTGACCCAAGAAGTTTGCTGGCCGTAATTTTAAATTGAAGTGAGTTTTCAAATTGATCAAGTAACGCCATCTATAAACATAAATTTAAAGATATGGTAGAATATGTGGATAATAAAGAGATCGATAATATATTATTAATTTATTCTTACGTTATAATATATTTAAAATTTCCCGTTGCAATTGTCAAGATTGTTTTCGTAAATGATTAAATCTTAATTGTTTTCATTTTAATTATTCATTGATAAGTTGTTTTAATGAATAATCATGCTTATTAAATTGTGAATTCAAATGTAACTATGTATTTTCTATTACATGTATTATTTGATAGATAACGGGAATAAGCTCTTAATTTTTATAGTTTTTCTTTAAATTATTTTACAGTGAGAGTGTGCGTCGTTGAAGGAAAGGGCCTATATAAAAAAGCCGGGAGATTTTGTCCAATTCTGGATAAATCTGGAAGTGGAGTCGAGTGTGTTATTGGAAATGACAGGTAAAAAAGTTATTTAATCATATATCTACAATACTGACACTTTCTTAGTTTGATATTTTATTTATTAAGAATGTATTGCGCGAAGAAGACATCTATTACATGCTACCAAAAGTTTTTCAAATAATAAACATTGTTATCTAAGTAAACGGCAAAGTTTTGCATGCATTGTTTGCTTATTGCTTGTGGGCGTAAATGTAATAGTTCCCATGCTTCAAGACATTATTGTCATTAATTCTGCACTAATGTTGTATGTCAAAAATAATTCAAAGTGATATTATACCATAATAATGGTCAAAATACATATCTTCACAACATAATATATCAAAGAAATACATGTCAGCAATTGGTGAAACACAGCAAAATATCATTAGCAATCTCAAGAAGGTATGTAACAAGTAAATAAATGGTTGCCTTTTACTCGCTTCCTGAACACTTGGGGTGTTTTGACATACAACCTTTTGCAGTACAATGACATATAATATTTACATAGCTTATAATATCTGTTAATTGAATATATTACTTTAAAACGAATTTTCTAAATGACATGAGTACCTTTTAATATTGTTGTTGCTATATCTTATATGTATATAAGCTATTATGATTATGTTACTTTCGTTATTAAGCGCATACTGGTTGCTATCAAATATAATTATAAGTAAAATGAAGCTAAAAAATTTTTTCCTATATTTTTGTAGATATCGTTCAAGCGCTGGTATATAATTTATTTAATGAATTGCAGTTATGTGTACCGATTGTTTCTTTTACTTACTACCTCTAGGCAATTTGTAATATATTGAAAACAAAAATGCACAAAGAATTGATGTAACACCAACAATAAAGTTACCATAACAAAATTGGCAAAAAAAATTCAAAATCATTTTTAAATAATCTGTTTTTATTAACCATGTTCGCTCTCACTGTGGAGCACATGGACTCATAATGGAGCTTATCTGAACATAAGTTTTTTTATAAAAACTACCTGTTACTCAGTTGCTCAACCTCTCTTCCAACCAGTCTATCTGATCCTGTAGAGAAAGTTATTAACTAAACTAATCATTCTTTATTCTCTTTAAAAATGGAGATTGATCAACGAAGTTCTCATGAAACTACTTCTGTGGTCGTGTTTCATTAGGAGTTCATTTATCCCCGACATTGGATACACGAGTTTTTAAAAAATATGTGTTGTAAATGTAAATGTTGAATATTCGCCATTTCTTAAGGATGGCCATGTTTGATTTACAGCGACTCCAATCATGTTTACAATTGTTATACTCATCAATTAAGCTTTTATTACATGAAATATAATAATAATCCAAAGAGATTGAATAAAGCTATTCATCCTAATAAAACACTGTAAGCTGGAAAGGAATTGCAAAAGAATTGAATAAAATCTTTTTGATTTCAGGTTAGACTGTTTGCGTCGGATATCTAAAGGCAGCGTGGATTTTGGAGTATTTAGTTCCGAAGATCTCTTAGCAGCCAGATGGCAAAATATCGAAGTATTGGTCACTGATGAACTTCGATTTCATAATGGTAATATTTGTGGCCATATATTATTTAGCTACATAAAAGAATTTCGATACAATTAAATATACAGTTACGACACACTAACTCGTTTATTAGTTGATAACCCTTTGCACTCAAATGTCACCATAGTAAGTGCATATGGTGGCAAGTCAATTTTAGGTAATTTTTGTTGCCATATTTGGTTATCAATTATTAGCCCTTTGCAATCGAGGACTATACTCAATTCTTTCCCAGTCATTGTCGAAGTTAGATTATTAATTATGTGCTTTGATCTGATAATTTAAGCAATTTATTTTAGAATTGTCTAGACCAGTGAAGGTGAATCTATGACCCGCGATTCAGACACTGATCCACGCAGGCTTTTAAAATGACCCACGCATTGATTTTTTTTCATACTTACTTTTTATATCGAGATGGTAATTTTTGCCATCCTCCTCTCCCCCTTTCCAAATGACGTCACTGACTTAGTATTGTCAATATTCAATATTGTCGTATTAAGTATGTAAATGATTAATTTTTTTTCCTTTTAGAACCATTTGAGTATCAGGTAGTTGCCATAATAGATGAGCGTTCTGGAATCAAAGATATTCATGACTTGCAAGGATCACGGCTTTGTCATCCAGGATACGGCTATGAAGCTGATTGGACGGACACATTGGCAAATGTAAGCAAATTAGGTTTGGTAGAATATTCTATTAAGAATGGTTAACGTATGACATATTTCTTGAGTTTCTCAATGTAACAATATAACTGTGCAAACTTTAATGTATCACATGAAAAACAATAACAAAAGTCTGTGATGGTTCTGTGCCTAAAATGGTTATCATGTCATTCCTGCGCAGTCTGTGATGTAAATTTAAGTGTACGATGTAAGTTATCACTCTATTGTGTGAAGAAAGCTCAAGTTCTTTTTGTAAACCAGAGTGAGAATTCACTCTGGTTTACATTGTTATAATCAGAGTTGTTCAAGTTCAGGAAGTATCATCATCGGATGCTTAAACTTGCTTAGATTCAGTGTCCAACTTTCTGAATCATAATATATCGACTCACATTCATTATTGTCTCCATCATCGTATAAATTATTTTCTTCTGTGCTATCAAAGATATAAGTTTATTAAGAGTACATATTTCCCTATTTTATATTGGATTTTTTTCCAAGAAGATGACACCTTGCCATATTATACTTCATTGGGATTATCACTTCTGCTGCATTTTTGACAGGGATTATAAGACACCATTAATTCAGAGATACCAAAACAAGAAAAAACATGCTTCGTATGAGAAATATCTTCTAATTTTTTAAATACACAGATAGTTAATTCAAAATGATATTCAAAATGAGAGAAAAACCCTCAATTGTCCTATAAATAGGTACCATTAAATTACAAAATGATTCAGTCGTTGAAATAAAGTGAGTAATCATTTCAATATGTTTTTATAAAATTTATAGGAATCAAATTTCAATGAGTGGACGAAACTTGATTTGGCAAAATATGACAGTTTTTCGAAATCCTATTCAATAATTCAATATAAGATAATGATGGATTGATTTTTGCTTTCAGTTCTTGGAGTCAAAAGTAATACCACGCAGTTGTGATCCTTCACTATCATTATTTGAGAATAAGCTACGTGCATCTGCTGAGTTCTTCAGTCTTGCGTGCAAAGCTGGTCCTTGGGTTGCGGACCGTGCTCGCGATCGTGTTCTCAGTAAGATATTTTCAAATTCGGTGTTGTACACTTATGTACGTACATTTGCAAAAATATTTTAAACATTTGTTTGAATTAATATTCCCGCTTCTTATATGCTTGAGTTTGTTTTACTAAGCATTAATTATATCCGAGCAGTTTTTGCCCACTCACTTAACATTTCATCTTGATTGTGATTATGATTATTAAATGTTATAAACATGTGGGAGAGGTACAAACAAATTGTGTTATAAAAAAATGTACATAAATGTTATATTATTCATCAATATTTATTTAATATCTGCCATCCTCATCATTAGAGACTTAACTGATCAAAAAAAAGGTTGTTTACTCTGTATCAACTTAATAAACATGTGTCAAGCGAATATAATAAATTTTATATTCTACATGAAAGTGTTGAAGTTAACTGTTCGGTACTTTTGAGAGGTTTAATATATGAGAATAAGCTGCCTGTTTGCCTAAATTTATATATTTTAACTCCACCTATATAGCAGTTCAAATATCTTAATTTAAGACTTTTGTTGCATTAAGATTCTTATTGGAAACACAAGCAAAATTTGATGAATACTAATCTTAATATTCTATTTTCAGAATCACTGTATCCAAGTTTATGCTCTTTGTGTTATGATCCTGTGACGTGCTCAACTGGTGACAAATATTGGGGACGCCGAGGTCCGCTTCACTGCTTAACTGAAGAAGCCGGAGACGTGGCGTGGGCTAGATATGATGACACTAGAATTCATTTCGGTGTAAGTACTATATCATGTATGCAGAAAGAAGAAAAAACAGTATTGTAGTATAGTAGTCAATAGTTGCAGTGACTTTCAATATGACGTGGTGGTGGATACCGCTTAAAGGTACTTTCAAACAATCATGAGATGATAGTTTAATTTGTTGAATTATTTAATTTATCAGATGTAGATAGATATTTCATAAATGTCAATTAGTTTAACCAAAAATCTGGTATATGAATATCATACACATAGCTTTAATAATTTTTTTCATTGTATGAAAAAAAAATACTAAAGAGATATGTTACAGTTGCCTATATTCCGCAACACTGATTTAAAACCACTTAAATATTTGAAAAAAAATGGTCACTTAAAACAAGAAGAACAAACTATTCATTGATGTTGACCGTTCTCAAGAATCCTTTGCCAGAAATATTGAACCGAATTGACGGTCCTTACAAAAAAATGGAATGAAATAATGTGCGAATGGAAAATTTTCATTGGTATCTTCTACGAAAAAAGTTGCAGGCCACTAATATATATTTATGTTTAGATTACTGGGAGAAAGGGCATTGCTGATCCCACCAATTATTCCTTCCTATGTGTGGATGGGACCAAACAACCTGTGGCTAATAATACATCACCTTGTGTTTGGATAGCCAAGCCGTGGCCAGTTATTGCAGCTAAACTGTTGAGTATTTTAAACTTTAAATTGATACACCGTCTTTGAGTTTAGTTGATTATTACCCTGTGTTGGGTGGCCTTTTATATAGCCTCTTCGAATTTGCGTCTGTGATAGAAAGCTACACTATGTGGAATATACTTGAGGGGAGGTTAGGAATAATGGTACACAAAAGACACTCACTTGTACAATAGTAGTTTATTTGATGCATGCACAGGTTACAGGTTACACATTAGTGGCTCAAAAAAGGTTGAAAGCACTTAGGATATACGATATACCCTTTTACCTTTCAACAGACATTAGTCCTAATCTTAATAAATATAACAAAAGTAGTATTATTTTCTGAAGAGAGTTTTATCTGTTTAAAGTGCAAAGTTTTTAACTACTAAATTGTAAGAGGAAATCCTACTTCAAGCATCTTTTTCCACAAACGCCTCTCCATTGATTTCTCCGTTTTTAATTTTGTATTTACACAATTTTTGAAGAGTAAATTTTGTTGAATATAAAAATAAATTAATATGGCCGAAGAAATCAGTTCTATTAATGATGTAGATTGACATAAGAAATATCTTGATTTTGTTTTCTTAGTATGTTCTTTGAAGGCTTATAATATAATTCAATAACATATTATATTATTTATAATATAATTCAAACATATTACTATTTTCTACGCACATAATAAACAATTTCAAATAAATAAAAGCAAACGTTTTTTTGCACCTTCATTGAGCATTTTTGAGTAACCAATATGCCTTGTAAATCAAAAATGTATTTTGAAATAATAAATATTCAATTGGTATCATTAGTGATATTGTTTTCATGCAGAGTGCGCAACCTGACATAGAATTACATTGGAATATATAATTAATGTTTTTGACATTTGCAGTAAATCGTCAGCGGCAGTATCTCAACTATCAAGAACATTATCCCATCAAGATGTCATGTCTTGGCAATCAGCACTGTTGAGTCTTATTGAGCTTTATCACGCTAACGTTACTCCATTGAAACCACAAGTGCCGGTACAAGATTATCTTCAGAAAGCTATTGGGTTTCAGAGTGCAAATAGCTTTGCTGAATGTACACCTCCAAGGTAAATAAATAATCAATCTAAGAAAATAGGGTTTATATGCAATGTTTGGCTCAAGGTTAGGTTAGTTTATGAATTGATGGCAGCATTTGCTATAAATTAAATATTGTTAAAAAGATTACATGATTTTTTCATGTACCAAATTTACGTTACTTAACTATATTAACACATTCTCACCGGGGTAAATATGACCAAAATACGCGCAGCAGCAGGGCCTTAAAGAAATGAGTACATCATTAACTCATGTCTTGTGAACAATTAGTGTTAACACAATAAAAAAACATCATAGAATTTAAAGAGTTATGAACTATTAATGTCGACTTTATCAAAGAACACGGATTACACGTTCCTCACTACTTTACAAAAATTTTTAAGACGAGGATTTCACATTCTCCGGTGCTAATTAGTTTAAAAAGGACCAGAGAAAGCTCACTTAGCTACAAAGACTGAGTTTATTAAACAAGTATTTTTTTTTCAATTTTCTTTTAATTACTTGCCAAAAAACACAGTGAAACTGATGCTGGAATGATAACTGATGATGGGAAGTATAGATATTTATCAAAATTATACATCATGAGGATGTGCAACACCGATAGAGATGCAAAATATTCTGGAAGGGTTTAAGAGTACTAGCAGGATAATTTAATGTTTAAAAAAATCAAATAACTATTAATTACTCATGTAGAAAATAACAAAACTTGATCATTGATTTTGATTCCAGATCCATAATGATTTGTACCAATAGCATTGTGTCCCGTCACAAATGCGATTGGCTTGCTGAAACGGCTAAGGCTCACGGGCTGGAGCCACATCTACAGTGTTTGGGGCGTATTGGCAATCCAAACGATACTATAGTCAATCCAACTCTTAATCCAGAAAACTCTTGCTTCGACGCAATCAATAAAGGAGAGGCAGAAGTTACAATAGGGCATCCCAATTTGCAAGTTGAAGCTTATCAGTAAGTATCCTAACATTTTTACCATTCTTATCAAAACAATGTCTACAAGAAGTTAGTATGTATAGAAAGGTTTATTTTCAGTTGTTTGTTGCTGATTTTATATATAGAACATGTCAATTCCATATGTTTCAAAAAATATGAAAGTGTTAAGAATTTGAAAGATTCAAATTTGATATTGAAGTTTTTATCAAGCACCCTCAGATGATAATTTTGTTTATTAATGATTGTTAATTTACCATCTGTATTTTTAAAGGGACTTCAAATTGGAACCAGTATTGTTTGAAATGACACCTATTATGAACGATTTGTACATTGTGGTGGCTGTTGTCAAGAAAAATTCCACCATCAAAACTATTGAAGATTTTCGCGGAAAGAAAGCATGCTTCCCAAAATATAACGGGGTAGCATGGCACGCTGTTATACATTTTCTGAAAACACAAAAGCTATTCAAAACCGATGATTGCCCATATGAAAAAGAGTTGGATGCATTCTTTGCGGGATATTGTGCACCTGGACTGCCATCGGAACTTTGTGGATATCATAATGATTATGCAGGCGAAACGGGTGCTTTGAAATGTCTTGTCGATGGAATAGCTGACATAGCTTTTATTGGCATGAATACAGTAAACAATATAAGTGGTGAGTATACATAATAGATTATGCTATTTATCAACCCCTGTATTATATTGGACAATATGGGACATTGCAATTCAATTCAAAATATAATTTTGAAATCCCCTAATATAAAATTCAATATGTCTGATTGTCATCTTCATGCTTTGTGTTCTCACTATACCAGAGACTTTAAACTTTTTTATAGAGACACAAAGATGTAAATTGGCAGTAATTGCTGGTGTAAAGGCATTATATTTATAAAACATTAAACAATGTTTTTGTAAAAATTCTTGAATGTACATGTGAAAAAATATGACTCAAAACAGCTCTTATGCTATTTTTCAGATGCGATCGGTGTAGAATCATGGTCTCACAAAATCAAATCCAGTGATTTCCGTAAGATCTGTCCACCCAAGAACTCCCAAGGATGCTTCATTTCATGGTCATCAATCGGCCAGATGTATATTAGGTCTAATACCACGGTGATGAGGAAACAGGAACTAATAAACACTTTCAAACAATTGGATCAAATGTTCGGACGGAATTATAAGTCGCAAACAAGTGCATTTATGATGTATAGTGCTTTTGATCGCAAGAATAATATACTGTTTCAAGATAGGACTAAGTATTTAAGAACTCTGGATGATCTTCTTGAAAATAGGCTGCCGTTCAACTATGAAGTGATGATGAATGAATATAAATTCGGCGAGTGTGAAATCAAGAGTTTCGGAAATATTTTAAAAATAGATAGTAGTTTAATATTAATGGTTTTTTATGTGCTTATTATTTATTTGTAGCAGCTTTGAAAAGGAATGTTTGTAATACAAGAAAATGTCATTAAAATGCCAAATAGCTTAAAGAATTATCCAAAAAAAAATATTTCTTTAATATGATGTTCAAGTATTGTGTTTTTCTTTAGAATTTTAGAAATATCTAGTTTGGAAACAATGAAAATTTTTGAATATCACCCTTAAATTGACATGGTTTTTGATTTCAAACTAACCATAATCAGATTATTTCCCGTGCTCTTATTCTCCTCTAACACTTTCGGTTCACCCACCAATGCTGAGTATTGATAATGGTTCCTACAGTTCCACAAATTGTTGATCTCCAATGTGACAATAGTAGCAAAGCAGTGGCTCATGAGCCAGTTGTTGCAATGGCTTGCCCATACAGACGAAAAAAAATTAACAAATTGGTAACTTTTGCCCCCACCTAAAAAAAATTAAATGAATGCTTACTCAACCATAGCGACCAGTTTTGATCTTTAATGATATAATTGTGGGGTACAATATTGCATACAGGCCTGATGTAGAAGAATTTCCAAAGAAACTAGAAAACATTTATACCTACAATGCTTGAAAATTAATTAATTTATGTCTTTTCTGAACGAAGAAATCATCATATTAGAGACTGGATAAGTTAATTTCATCTGTTCGATGACAGGTAACACGAAAAAAACTTTAACAGTAACGCCACAAACTTTTGTGGCGTTACTTGTTTCTGAGGTGACTGAAATTCCGGTTTTGCTGTCCATGTTTATGGTGAGCGACTTGAGTAACTAACAGTTTTCGTAGAACTTCTGTTGAGGTAATTACCACCATTAGAGGTCCATATGCGCTACATTGGGAGTGTAAAATGGTAATAAGGTAAAAGCACATAAAAAAAGTGATTGAAAAATATTTATTCCAGTATATGCCCATGTGAATATTTCAAATAATGAATTTTCCGTAACCTTGCTTTGTTCACTGCTACTTTTCACAGTCGCAAAAATTGATAACCATCGAATTATATGTGTTAAATTATTAATGATAAACCTCTTGCAGCAAACTCAGTTGAAGATAAGAAGAACACTGGTATATTTAGAAAAACTTTTTAATACAAAATTTTCAATATCATGTTTAATTATTGCCATTTACATACAAAAGAATCATAGAAAAATCTCTTTTCCAAAAAACAACAGATTTATTATCAAACTATAATGCGAATATAATACAAATGTAGAAATCAAAAGATATTTGTAGACAATATTAATCGTTTGGAATGATTACAAAATAGTATTCATTTATAATTTCATAAGATTCAAATTCACAAACATTTTTTTTTTAATCAAATTCCCTTGCTTTATCGAAAACAATGAACAACAATATTTTTTGTGCTATGCATCTAATATTTATTTAGGATTACTTAAATGTTATTATATATTAGTTATGAAATAGTGAAATCACTATGATAAATATTTTTGATTATTTACAATCATGTTTATTATTTATAATGAACAGCCATATTGATTACAAAAAGATTTGAATAAATATATTTAACATTTTACTATATTATATAGATACGAGGTATATTACAATAAAGTTTTTATGTCACTGTTTTCAGTACAGATAAATTGTTTCTGTGTTTGAATATTTATTCAAATTATGCTGTAAATAACTTATTGTACATAGTGAATTAAAGTTTAGACCAATGATTCTTAACCAGTCCTCTGCGGAACTCCAGCTTTATTTTAAAGATTGCCAAAGGAACAAATAACAACACGTACCAAAAAAAACGGTTTTTTGATAATTTGATTGTGTTTATGAATCTGTATACATTTGGTTTTAAATCCATTTTTGATGATTCAGAAGTAAGTAAAACATGCAACAACTTACTTTATTAGCTTTAAAAACATAAATAGCTTGCATGGTCACGTGTGTTAAGCACCTCAATTTTCCATGACCTAAATATTACTTTCAATATCTTAAGTTACTAAATTTTTTTAATGTTTGGTAAATATTTATCAATTCTAAAATTGTTTGGCGGTCGGAAAAAGGAAAGAACCGCTGGCTTTGATTATAGAAATAGAAATGATTTTAAGGAATGTAGATATGAAGACACTAAAGAAATAAACATTTTTTTGCTGGTCAATAAAGGAAAACTCTGAATGAAAATCTTGACATAATAGGCAGTATATCTTGCTTTTAAGTATATAATATGATACATTATTTACATATTAATTTATGATTATTTGAAATCAACTACATACTTATTTTATCCACATTTAGATATTTTTCACTACAAGATTTTTGAAATTACGTGTGCCTATATTATCACACATATTACATATTATATTATAATCTAGTCTTATTAATTACCAAGTTTCGTTACACGTAATAATGTTAAATTGATTTTGGTTGTCTCAGGAGCAGATGAAATCGATAGAATAATTATTTAGAGCTGAGCAATCGATTGGTATATTTAACAGATTATATTAATAACCCATTGAGCCATAGCAGTATCAAATTGATAGGTCTTTCAAACATTGCATTATATAGAAATCAATAAAAATATATTCAGATTGGTAACTACCAAAAACACTGCAGTTTCTAAATTTGACGTTGTTGCTTTCATTCACATAAGTTAAGTAAAACATAATTTCTTTAAAGCACAGAATGATTCAAAGTGTTTGTAAGATAATAGTAATATAATTTCATCGGAACACAAAATAGCAATGCAGGAGGACGTTCAATCTTCTAACAGTCACGGCAAATTAGAATTAACATTTACCTGATGATATGTTAATTGAATACTTAAATATACATACTTAAAATACGCGTGGTTATCAAATTTATGAGAATGTATAATCTATTATTAATAAAACGATTCAGGCTCAGTGGGTTAATAGGAAATAGGGTACTTTCTGTTACTTCTATTCTGATAAACTTAGTATAGTAGAGCAGAAATCGCAATACGTTTTCAAAGAACATTTTCTAAGCATACCTGAATATTTCAATTCACTGTATTTAATTTTTGTTTTTTTTCTAGATATGTCAATAACTATCTGAATTGCCTTAGGCACTTTTATTATAAGAAACAAATGTGGGAAAATAGTCAACATTATATTTAACACTAAGAGTTACAATATTTCATATTTATTTTATTGAAATGTTTTGAAATCTTAAAAATAAACAGTAAACATACAAGATCCGTCGTCTATGTTCGTTCAGTCGTATCTATGATTTTATAAGAAATATCTAATATTTAATACAAATGTAAATGTAGTTTTTTTTTTTAAATACAATTTTTTACAAATTTAGAGTAATTATTAAATAAAATTCAAGTTGATAATAATATATTAACAATGTATTGAAAACTTTTTATATCTGCAATATTTATTTATTTTTGATATTGAAATACGTTAAAAAAAAGTGGAATTCTGCGAAATTTATATTGATAAGAAATTCATTAAAAAGTTTATGAGTAAAGAGTTGTGAAATTTCTTTGATGTCCATTAATGAGAAAAATTGGTAAATGCATTCTTTTTTATAAATTTTTATGTTATTGATAAATACCAACTCGCATTTTGAAAACATGTTAGTTGATTTAGAATTTCTTATATGATTTAGAACACTATTCCACTAACCATCGTGTTTAGCAATAAGTCTTAATAGGGTGACAGAGTCCTCGTTGGAGACAGACCTGTTATTTAAAAAAGATATATCATTTTTCAATTTTGACATAACAGTCATAGAAATTCAGCATTTCCTTTTCATTTAAATAGCTATGAAATTTCAGTCGGAAATGTGATTATAGTTTCATATATATATATTGAGGCAATAATCGGAGAATGTTGTTTTTTATGTATGATGTAAAAATATCAAAAAAATGCAGGATATAAAAAATCTTTTAAATGAGCTTTGAATTCTAGCTTGATTTGTATTAATATATTTTTTTAAAGTGTAGCCAGATTAAAGTATAATAAAATTGTGGTTAAATTCTATAAACTATATTATGCATACTTAATACTTTGCAGTCTTAAAGAAAAGAAGATCAACAAATACATTCCATTTTGATTTAAATTAATACAAAAATTATCGGAAGGATTCATTCAATTTATTTGGATAATATTTGATGCAGAATAATTTTAAGTACATTTTAGTTAATCTTTATTCAAAAATATAATCGTTGAAAAGTTTTAGGAAATTTTTATGATAGTGGAGTCTGTAAGCCCACATTCATATCTTGTTTAAATATGTTTTTCCTGATATATTTATATCTGCTGCAATTTACTAGTTTCACTTACTGATATTAAATAGAATTAAGCACTCATATTAGAACAAGACTTGTTGCCCAGCATAAGAAAATATAATCATCAGAATCTGTTTGGACATATATCACTGAAGTAGTTTTTAGACATTTAAAGTTGACATGATAGTAAAACAAAGCCATTCTATCTAGCGATGCACATCTTTTGGATATCACTGATTCAAAGCAAGCAGCAAAAGGGCAATAAAATAAAGTTTATAATTTATGTGACAATTACAATAAATGAATGCTTGCAACATATTTTTGCAGTTTTCAAATGGTTCATTAATATATCATGGAAATAATAAAAAAAATGTATACAGTAAAACTTCGCTATAACAGACTTTGATAATAACAGACAAAACTTCAGTCAGCTGTGAGAATTGTTAAAAAAAACGTTCAGTTAATGTTATAAATCACACACAAGGTGTTAACTATCAATTCTTGGCGGAAAAACATTATTGGCGGAATCTTGGCGGAAAAATATTGTAAAAATATAATGATCAGGACCAGTTTCGCTTATTGCAAGCATTTTCAATGGTCAGTTGAAAAATTCTGTATGCGAAAGAAAAGGCGGGTTAAGCCCTGAGAATTTAAAAATGAGTTGAATATGCCAAAATAACTACAATGCATACATGCATGAAAGAGAAAAGGGACCACTTAAATCAATGCTGGTTAATTAGTAAATTTCACGTTGAAACATCACATTTATCACTGAAGTTTTTATAAACGCAAATCTTGTTTTGACTCTTCTGAAAAGTACAGACTTAGCGCCCATTTCTTTCAGCACAATAAATTGTTTTAATATTTATACATGCTCTGCGCATGATAAGCATGTGTTTACATTGTACGTTTACCTTTAAAATATGCACTAACAGAAACGATATAGAATAAAAAGTCGATTAATAGGAGTGATGTGAATTATATAAATGATATATAACTCACTTTTGGTTCTAATGGAGAAACTCTTGCCTGTATTATAGCGTTATATTGAGGTTTTTCTGCAAGTTTTTTTTTGATTCCATTAAAAATCTATGAAAGCATTCTTACTCCAATCAATTTATTAATGATAAATATTGGTAAATATTTTTTTAATAACATACATAAAGTCAATAAAATTTAGGTTGTTAGAATTTGGAAGTCTCATTTGATTTAAGTATTCCTTTTGTATTTATACTATATAGCAGAAAATACATGTATAAATCTGTCTGTCCATCACAAGAACTCCTTCCAAACGGTGAACAGTAACAATGTGAAATTTGCACATGTCATAACTGTGCTATTTTCAACATTATTATTGATCGATGAACTATATTTTGAGGTATGAGGTACGGTACAAATTTCAACTTAAGCTTGCACCAAAATGACGTCTAAGTGTTATTTATTTATTAAATATTAACATTACAAAAACTATAGATTTATGGCTTTTGCAATGTAAAAAAAAATTTCAAATGTTTCAAAAAAACGTTTCAAAGATAGTAAAAAAAAATATAATTGTAAAGATTGGAAATTGGTAAGGAAGTCGTCCTGGTAAGCACGGACAAAATCTGCTTTAATACAATAAAAAATAGTGAACTCACTCACACTCGTCTGAACTGACTTAATTCATGTGGAATATGTCAACATCCAAAGCAATATCGTTAGCGTCCTCTATCCTGGGCGAAGGTGGGTAATAAATACTAGTATATAAATTCAGGTTGCCTACACCCAATATAAAGAAAGTAATTGATTCAAAAATGTCAGTGTTCAACAACATTATATAGAAGTTGGTAGTGGCATAAATCGGGTGATATTTTCATAGATAAATGAATCTTTAGATGAAAGTTTTTTATAAACACACCCTGGGTTTTTATAAACACACCATAATTGACAATATCAAAAACGGAACGTTAGCAGGAACCAGGTTAAATAATAAGCTTTTTTTTATTCAATAAATTAGTTTTTTTAAGCCATATTTTATTTTGAAAACTATATCAAATTGAAGAAAAGAATTAGCTTCAAGCTACCAACTGTATTTTAAAAAAAAATATGCTTTCAATAGACATTTCGCCCTATACAGTAGACAGTTAGTGGAATAGTATTATAAGGAATACCTTCACTAACTAAGATACTATGAAAATTCTAGCTAGCTTGATTTTTTCAATTATACAAATGTTTGTAAAAAGTTTATTTACCAATTTTTCTCATAAATATCACATAAACTGAAAATTTTCCTTCACTCTTAACAAAAATACTTTTAACATCTTCCTCAACAACAAATAAAAAGCTCTTATCGATTGGATTCAATTTTTATCTACCAGTTGCGGACATTTTAGAGTGAAATGCAAAAAATATGTTTTTTTGATTAACAGACAAACCACGAGTTGGTTCAAAGAGTGAGGAACTTTTGTAGAAGAAATATTACATAATTTCGCTTGATTCACAGCTGTATTGTCAATAAATTTAGAAATAAATTCAACAAACCATTTAATAAAAGATAAAATATAACATATATAAAAACATTATGTGAGCAGTAAAATATGAGAAAAAATAAACAAAAATATAATTAATATATTAGAAATGCATTTTGGATCAGTTTATGTAGTAATATTAAAAAAATGATTAATGCTAAATATGATAATACATAATTATAGTCATAAATCATTATAAATTTATAAAGAGAATTCATTTAAATGGAAATAAATAAACAAAGTATGGAAACATAATACTTGAAACTTAAGTTTAATTACTAAAATTCTCAATTGGCATTTAAATCAAAGTCATATTTTGCATCACCGTTATCGAGATATGGGATGTAATTTTATTAAGCCACTAGGCCTGATTTCTTTTTGAACTAATATTAGTGAATATTTTGGTCGCCTTGGCGGTAAACTGACCTATACCACACACATATCAAAAACGTTTTTATTTGACCAAGCTATTTAAAGCACTAAATTTTACGGTGGTGAAATGAAATGAGTGATATTTTTAATGTAAAATGACTCTTAATACGTTTGTAAAGTGATCCATGCAGCTTAGCACTTTTAATTTCTGTTCAATTAATAGGTGTTCATATTATTGTCACTTGTGAAAAGACTATGAAATATTGTGAGGATTTTATCATTTAAAACACATGTGTAAAGTATGAATTAAAAATTTCAAATGCCATTTCAATGTGAAATAGGGTACTTCACCGTCAAGGCAACGTTATATGATTTTTAATTCCGTATATTTGATGTTTTTTACTTTAAAATAAATCATAATATGACAGATTTTTAATGAAGACTGTAACATTTGGCAACCATGTTAATTTGACGATGATAGGGTTCAATGGATTCAAGTGGAATTAAAAAGAAATACTTGGAAATGGAATATTATTATGAAAGTGTACCCATCAATATAATGGTCCCTAGGAATCTGGTGCTTTAGTGCTTTAATAGCTTCAATATAGCCACAAATTTGTGAAAATAAAAATGGCCGAATAGCATTAAATAATATTATTATTACATAGAAACTCAGTTTCAAAAGTCTACAGCGAAAATTATGAATTTTGACAAACTTTTTATCTGACAGAAGTCGAGAGGCTATTTTACAAACTCAAATTAACGAGAATCTCTGAATAATACAACCCCTTCGGCAGTTGATGACAAGGTTACCCCACCTCAGTTGTACAATATGAGTCACGTTGTATGTGATTTTAATATCTTTACTAACATCTATGGATTTTTATAGACTAATTTATAAATAGAAGGAATTAATAATATTGATAAACTTCGAGGTGTGGTGATGAATTAATGTTGTTTTTAAATGTTGCAAAATGTCAAAATGTGGTTTATAGGATATAATAGAATTTCCTTTCGAAAGTACATTTATTTCTTTTTTTTTGATTAAAAATGTCAATATTCAATATTGGTTTTATTATTATTTCATATTGTATACTAAAAAAACAACAATATTCCATCAAACAAACAATTTATGATCAGTTTTATATTAAGAAATTAATATTACAAAAATATCCATAGATGTCAGTAAGTTTTAAAATATAAAGTAGTTAAAGTAATACTGAAACTTAATACAAATATAACATTGCTACCTCATTTGTATGATCAGTAGAAATTATTTATAGTCATTTATATTATGATAAAATTTTAATAGAGCAGTATTCAAATCAATTCATTCCTTTTAATTAAGTAAAGTTTTATATAATGTCCATAAAGTTTTTATGTTGAAAATCACCAATCCCCAATAATAGAGAATATGGGTTGGTGTTAAAATATTTACTTGTTACATATTTTTGGGTTAATATAAAATTGAAAACTTTGCTATACCACTGGATGCATAACAAAGTGTTTCGCCTCTTTAAGGAGCATCTTCAGACTTACTGCAAACATTGATTCCAATCCTTTATATATGAGAATAAAAATATGGGGGGAAAATAAATTTAGAATTGGGACTCTAGTTGAAAACATAATGAAAAAATATTAACTTAGATTTGTTTAATACTGTTTATAACATACAACATATCAACGGTGTTTTGGTCAATTGATGAGACCCTAAAATAAACATTGTTCAGGAGTAAAATCTGATTTCATCGAAAACATTATATGGTGAGTTGCATTATGAATCTTTGAAATCCACTCCTGTAAATTCTCATGTTTGCAGATAAGGGATTATACGTAGGGGACGTCGATATAATAGTGGCTTACATCAAGTGGCCAGGTCAGAATTTTTAAGCCTAAAACCAATGTAGAATGATGTTTCCCTTCCAAAAAGTGGTCTATTTATTTTTCTAATTTACATCATTTGGCCGAGACCTGCTCTGTCATCTTTAAAATGAGATCCAATCATTAACTCATTTTCATATTTTTTAGGGGTTACATCAACAAACACAGTCGATATTTCAGCCAGTTTATCAAATCAGCTATAATATTGAATACTTGGAATGAAGCAGAACAGCATGAACATTATATTTGTATATCTGATAGTTTATGTTTTATAAAGAAAAATTTTTGATATATACTCTGCATTTTTTCTTTTTACAATTGAAAGACAATATTATGAGAGAGTGGAGAGACAATTTAGAATCAATGATGGCCATAATTAATAAATAAGTGAGATCTTGATAAATGGAAGACAAAAACAATGAAAAACTCATTTGACAGTAGTAGTGTGAATATAATATATAAATATCAGTAATATTGCCACGGAAGATGTTTTTTTATGGCCAAAGTATTGGCGAGGCTACTTTAATGGATTAGGGTAAAGATATATCAGTCTGCGATACTCAATTTTACTTAATAATAATTAATAGACTTTGTATAATAAATGTAGAAAAAAAACAATATCAAATTGTCTTGGCTAATAAGTGTCATTTGATGTAGTACTCGATATTCATCGGTGTAAACAACAAAATAATTCGACTTACTGTTACTAAGGTAACTTTATCGAGCCATAAGTGTAAATTGAACATAAATAAATTATTAAAAATATTTTTCATTAGTGCGTAATTATCCGATAAATAAATTTCAATTGTAAAAATGATCACAGCATAGTCTTGATTTGAATGGACGTAAGTCACATCACACAATCAAACAGTAAATGGTCAGATAACACAAATAGTTAAATAGAATAATTACGTGATGAATTAATTATATACAATTTAATATAATATGATTTTTAGGGCTTATTTTTTAATGCTATTTTTTGGGGTTATAAAATGAACTGTGCGAAAGTAAATTACCACAAATTTACCGCCACCGCATTCATTGAAAATAAAGAGAGAAAATATTTTATTGTTCCATATTTCCTTATATAAGATGTACAAATGGTCAATGACAAGATGTTCTATATGAAAATATTGTTTTAGAAGAGAGCACTGACAATCATTCAAATTATGTCATGGTTTAGGAATTTTTATGACAAAAAGTGTTGTACTGTATTTATAATATAAATTCTTTTTTCTGATAAAATCTTTAATCTAAGATAATATAAAAAACATAAACCAACAAACTCTCAATTGTCAAACACAATTAACATAGATTATGTAGTGTACTATAAAATATTTTTATAATTGATATGAATTGTTTGACCATTGTGTAAAATCGCAACTATACTGTGAACATGAACATAAATCACTAAATTGGAAGTAAACTATTCTGAAAAGGTAATGCTTTTGCGAGGAGAAAAGAATTCATCACTTCCAGAGAGTTCCAATGGAGCAACGGGAGTATTTTCGGCTTCATCGTCAGGCTCCTCAGCCCATGACATATCTTTTCCGTCGGTCGCTGTTCCAAGTGATCTAGCTTTCCAGGCTTCAAGCCTCATGACCTAGGATACAAACAGATGCTTTAATACAATCATTCATTAGATTTAACTATCACCTATACAGCGGATTAGTAAGAAAAAAATAATTCATCACTTAGCAACAATACCTGTCTTCATTATTTTTTATTGAAATATTAAATCAACAAGTACAACGCAGCAATTATTCAGAAAGGCCATGAGTTAACTTATTCAACATATCGACTGTCTTTAGGCCTCACAAAACAAATTTTACAACATTCCAAAAAATTGTTACTTTAATGACCGAATGAAAGTAAAACTAAAGAATATACTCAACATGACCAATAAATTGGAGATTAATTTTCCTGCCATGATAATTATAATCGAAGAAGTTTTTGAAGATAAATCATTGAAATTGAGGGTTACTGTTTTTGTCATAGGCAAAAATTGTCAGCATGTTTTTTTTGAAAGTGAAAGCTAAGTTTCAATTATAATTTGAAATTTGCTGATTTATTACTTTAGCTAGAATGTGTATTTACTTGTGTGCCTTGTGATGCAATTTCCAAAAAAACTGAGTATTAATCGTTTTCGCTTAAGTACAATCACTTTGTAAAATCTTAAAAATATTATTATACTTAATATTGCATGTAATGTAAATGGTGAAATACAAGATAGGACATTATTAATTATGTAATAGAAAAACAAAATTTCATGCATAAATCATTATAATGCAACAAAAAAATTTCTATGTTACACGTATAAAATGCAAATTACTGTAAAAAAACATATGTTACCCAGAGTTATCTATTTTTTAATCTATGTCTGCTACATGTGTGGAGCATATGGACTTCTAATGAAGCATCAATCGCTCAAACTCTCCGTTTGTTAGAGAGTAAGGATGGGCTAGGAAAACACTAGTATTTAGTCAATCGCTCTCATAATGCCTAGTTATTAGGGTTGGAGCAAATGTAAACAACTCAGATATTGTTACAAGCCTTTGGTTACAAATCAAATTCAGATTTTTTGCAGCTTGTAGAGAAAAATGTTCAAATTTAAAAAATATTGCGAATACAGCTAAAATAATTTTAAAAATATGTCAATTAAATCCCGTGCTATATATTTCAGTATATTTTTAACATAATGTATGAATACAGAAAAAAGAATATTTCTTCATAATAAAAGGTTTTTTTTAAATCCATTTTGTAAAACTGCAGGGAAAAAACCCGGTAAATCAAGGGATGAGTGTATATTATTTATTTAAATCCTACATATCGGCCAAATGCTACTTTGGGCAATACCGTGAAAACTGATATATCGGCTCTACAGTATTATAAGATTTAAACTAATAATAGCACAATATCATATGACTGTCATAAGTAGACAATGAGGGGAGAGAAAACCTTAAAAGCCTTAACCCTTTGAGCAGTGAGCTATTTTCTATGAAATTAGATTTATTAAATATATTGAATATTTTTATTGCTACTTCAAAAAACAAAAATGTAATTATTTTATTTGTTATTAGCTAATCTGAGAAGAATAATTAATTTAGTATTTCAAGAAGCATATTAATTGTTGTAAATTTAAAATACATAATAAAAAAATTAAATTAAGTAATTTATTTATTTATTTTCAAAGACTTTTTTATAGAAGCTTGTATTTCTAATTCGGGCCTACGTCTTTATTCAGTTAATCTGTGGGTACGTGGATACAAGAGCCATTAATTCCAAGAATATAATCAAATGAAAAATTATTAAAAACAATGTGTATGACACAAATCATTGATATATGTGTTAGGTATCTGTATATGAAGAAATAATGATGAGTCTAGCAAAAGATAATAGGCGATAAAACACTTTTACGTAACTGTACGGCAACACCGCTCAAAGAGTTAACAGTAAAACGAATATGACTATAAAAGATATTGGGTGATCTACTATATAACGTCAAATGGAACAAAACTACTTTTAATTAGTAAATAAAGATTTTATGAAAACTTTTCAAATTACAATGTCTAAGATATTTAATAATTAAATCAACCATATTAATAGTAAACAAGCTTGCACAAACTACGCAAATGGTATATTAATCATACAAGTAAGATAAAACAAAATTCTACAAAAAAAAGAAATTAATATTGTTAGTATAAAGTAACTTACTCGAGCCATTTCCAAGGCTCGTTTTCGGGGCTCATGATCGGTGTTGGGAACTAAAAAAATCCCCAACTTTTAGAAAATATTCATTGTTTAATTGTTAATAAAATACGTACCTACACATAATCAGTTGCAAAAAAAAATTTAACATGTTGAAGAGAATGAATTGAACAAATTGAGCAATTGAGTGGGTGAGTTTTGTGAGCCAAAATATCTCTAGTAATTGATGTTTGTCAAACTGTAATTTTCGAATACCAATTTTATTAAATTAAAAATATTTTCTCAACAATAATACATGATGAAGCCATTTAAGTTATTGCTAAATTTTAATTATTATTGCTGCTGTAATTTCAAAAGGCTGTGCATTCAAAATAAAGTTTTTTTTACATAGTCCCAAGTGATTTTTCGACATCCCCAACGAATAAACCAGTAACTCACTCTTAGTCATTTTGTAGGAGAACGAAATAAAATGTTATTTATTAAAAAATAATTAATTTCTAATAAAGCTTTTATTACTTTCTAAGAATCTTGAACTATTAATTTTCAATTGAGGATTTTTCCAACTTTCATTTCACTTTCCTGCAAAATGACCTAAAGCTGTTTTCTAGTTAATTATTAATTCTGTCATATAAATTATTACAAAAAGCTCCTCATATAAAAAACTGAGGCATTGACATTATTTAAATGACTCAGAGAATTGCGTATAGTAAATTAAAGTTTGACATACATTTGATTGATTTGAATCTGACTTAAAAAAATAAATAGATTATCTTACCAATTTGTCAATTTTTTTGTGTATATACGTATTTTTCTAATTAAACAGATATAATATATAACATGTCTGTATTAACTTAATTACGGGGAGATTAAATGTTTGATTTAATTACTAATTATTATACAAATTTCCGTCATCATTCAAGCATTGTGAATGTTTTGTCAATATACGATATCCTTTGAAGATAACCAAACAACAAAGAACATTCAATTAAAAGATCTGCCAGCCAGAAAGGAATGATTATTGGTCATTTATAAAGCAAGGTATAAAAATTAAACGTAAACTAATGTTCAACACAATTTGGTTCCCATATAAGCACACTGCGATATCTATAACATTATTTTATCCTGTCCCAAAAGGAAGCAACATGCTGTGAAATTTAAAATGGCAAATAAATGAACTTAGAAACCAGCTATTTTCGGCATTGAATTAAAAACCAGTGATGCACAGCCTTTTCACAAATTTATTCATTTTCAAATTGTTCGTGGTCCACAGGGAGTATGGGGAACGTTCCACGGATACTAATTTACACATTAGTATTTTTTATTCAATAGTTACAGATCCAGTCACCCTGCATTTTGTGCATATTTCAAAATGTAACATAGTGTCAGAACTAGTCAGATAAATGATACTGCATTCAGGCAGCAAGCGTCTTGACTATGGGCTTAAGGTTTGTGGTTGCTACCTTAAGTAAATCATTGATTATAATTTTTTAAGCGGTTTTGGTTTGCGAAGATATTTTTCAGATGCTTCTTACGCTGAGTTGAAAATTACCCTACAGAAAGACTCTTTCTAAAAATTATAACTGGCTAATATTGAGAATTAATCTAAGGAAACTTAGTACTTAGTGGATGGGCCGCAATATGTTATTTTGAGCCACATGAAACCCACGGGCTACGGGTAGTGCATCACTGAATTAAACATACTAATCTTTTGTTTGTATTTAAAAAATATACATACTATTTCTTAAACTGCCGTATTGACGTAGAGGAGTGTTAAATTCTGATGAAGTTAATTTAGTCTCCAGCACAATCCTTAAATTGCTAAGGTGCTTTACTCTATGGCTTAAATTCATTTTTTTCTATTGTTTTCAATTATTATTTAACTTACTGGCCCAACCAGCTTTAGAGTGCTTATTTCACATAAAATTTGCAATTTATGGTGATAAAATACAGTAGTGAGTTAGTTGGTAACACAGTGAAAGAGATAAATATTTACACGCAGCGTGGTATAATTGACAGTTAACAAGCATGTATTTAAGCCTTGTATAAAGGATATGATAATAGAATTTTATTTGTATATCCATTTTGATTTATATTCAAAATAATAAGACAGCATTTGAAATAACCTTTAAAAAACTATATTCTTTTTTATTATTTCAGAGCAGTTTTGTGAAAAAGATGAATTAAGAACTAATTGTGTTTGAGAAGGGTCTGATTCTGAGACAGTGATACCTATTAATGAGAAAAATTGTCTTTTACAAACATTTGTGTAATTGATTAAATCTACCTTTATAGAACTTTTAAAGTAACTCCATTGATGAAATCATTTCTTGCAATACTATTCCACAGACTGTTCACCGCATAGGGTGGATAGAGTGCCAGCGATGTGCTTAAACAGTTACCTATTATTTGTTTTCAATAAATAAGATTACCTCAACTTCTGAGACTATATTTCTGAACTTTTGAGCTATATTTTAATATAAAATAATTGTTGTGTAAAAATCACTAAACAATTTCTCTCGTCAATATGTGTCACTTTTTTTTAAATCAAAACTTTTTATTAAAACGAACCCTTAATTAAAAATCACAGTAGCAACCCATACCTAATCAATCGTCATTTTTGCTTTTCTTAAAGGTTTCAAAGTTATAAAAAAAAATTATCAGTCGATAATATATCTTTGTTTCAAATAATGCTTATAATATATTCCTATATTATAAGCGATTCCTAAAAAAATGATAAATGTATACCTCTGCTTGCAGTTCTGCAATCTTATCTTGAAGGTCTCGGACCTTTTCACTCTCTCCAAGGTTATTGCGTAGCTCGCCCTCGGTGATAATCACCTGATTCTAAAAGAGAATAAAAATCAATTATTAGCACGAAGTTAAATGAATGCTCCATATCACTTTCTAGAGATAAGAATACAAGATTTGTTTAGAATAGTGTAAAAAAAATATCTAGTGAAACTGTTTTAGAGAAGGATGTTTAGAATAATATACTGAATGCCACAAAGGTTAATCCTCAAACTAGGAGTAAAAGTATGTCTCTTTGCAATATGCAGGAGGATTCTGTCTTACTTCAACCATATTTTTACGAGCAAAATAGAAAACCATGAACGGGTGGTTATCATACAAAGCGGGTATGGGAGATAGGCTCCTACTAATTAACTAGTTGGACATATAAACTAACATAACTGACGAGCAAATAATTATGGAGAGGACACCAGTTCTATATTTATTAATCATAAAACATTCAGAGAGCAAAAGATGGACATCAAAATGAACTAACAAATATTTATAGATTATCTGATTATATTAACTTTGGTCATTGTTACTGTAGACTTACTTTCATCTGTAGAACTGAAATAGCTTGCTCGAGTTCGGCTCGATGCTGAGCGTCTTCTGCATTCCTGATGTTGGCTAACATCTGATTGTGTTTTGTCTGCGAAGAAAATAATTAGTTGCAGATATAAACAATATTATATATAATTATGCCAGTTATTAATCTTCTGACTTACTCAGTCGCCTTATAAAGAGTTTTAGTCCCCATCAGACACTATCATTTGACAAAATTTATGTAATTCAATTAATAATTCTATGAGCTTAAGTACTTACACCTTTTAAAAGTGTTTTGAAAAATGATGTGATTTTACAGAGCATGTACAAAGGCCCCCTATTTTTTGTTTGCAACATTCGAAGATTGAAGTTCTTACTTTTAAGGTGTTAACTGTCAATTCTTGGTGGAAAGACATTATATTTTTAAAAATAAAACACAATTTGTTTGTACTACTTCCACATATTTATAATGATCAGGACCGGTTTCGCTCATCACGAGCATTATCAACTGATCATCAGTTAAGATTGAAGTTCTTTTATAAAACAGCATAAAATAAAAAAATCTTTTTGGAAAAATAAAGGCATTGGCAAATAGTTGAACAGGAGCGAAGAGCAGTGTTGCATGTGTAGCATTCATAAAAAATGAAGGTGATCCCGCATCATCCGCAGGAACATGCGAAAAAGGATTGTATCCTGAAAGCTGTCCAATATATTAATTCTGATTTGTCCATCATTCATTTTTCAACGTTTGAGGATGTAGTTGTTCTATATAAGATTATATATATATTGATATTGTTAAAGAAAGAAATATGGAGTCATTGTATCTTAGCATGTAATGATCATGTCTAGAAGTACCAGCCAAAACTAGCTGGGACCAAAATGGTTAAGTCACAAAAAATTGGTGGCAACCAGGCGATATTACACATAAATTGTACAAAGAGACTAACCTGGCTTTCAAGATCAGCATACTTGTGGCTCTGTTCTTTCTGCTTAGCAACAAATTCTCTTTCACGCTTCTGGTAATTCTCCACTTCTTCCCTCAGAGCCTTCTTCTCCTCATCTTGACGACGCAACTGATTCGTTGATACTTGAACATGAGTCTCGAGTTCCATGACCTGAATGCAAAATGTAATGATGAATGAATGCAAAAACATAATATTCTTGAACCCAATAAGTCTTAAAGACATGCAATGACATTGCAAAATCATTTCACTGCTATGCAGATAAATTAAGTCTCTGTTGCGACGGGCATTTTAGCAGGTCACAAATAAATCTATAATTTCATTGTACGAGTACAAGTCAATTTTTGGTAATTTTACGATAAGTATGAAAAAACATTCTTAATATAATAACACAGTGGAAAAATATACGTCGCAGATGATCAACAAAAATTATAGCGAATTAATGTGTCTATTAGACGAACTTGTACTTGAAATAAAAATGATGTGATTATTATTATTTTCTGGTACCAAAACTATAATCTAGCTGATTAAATAAATATTTTTATAGTCGTAGAAGTACAGGTCCATTAATTCTTGTCATGAAATGTTGTAATATGTGAGAGAAGTTGTCTGCTACTCAAGGGGAGGTGGAGCGTCAACACACTTTGACTGCCCCAGGTCCGGTGTGGTGACAAGGATAATTCACAGGTTCCTTCGTCTTCTATTAAAACCCGGTCGTATTCAGTATACTTTCTCTTTAATTGCAGTTAGTTTACACTTATAAATTCCTCGAAGGCAATAACAGATACATAAACAGCGTTTAAAATACACAATTTCAATTTGTTGGCCACCAACATCCAGCCGGCAGGCCGAGGGACAAGTGACCGTTTCCCTAAGCATCTCCCGCTTTTTGTTTACTGCTAACGGTAAACAAACAAATATGACATTATTTTTGAACGCCTTAGGAGAGATATTACATATTAAATTTGCATGAATAGGAAGAGTCTGTAGACGGGTTTTGAAGATCCCTGTCTGCCCCGTAAGTACGGGGCGGTGTCATATGATATCCTACATGCTTGAAGAAGTTCAGTGTTTTTATGAAAATATTTTTCCCTTTAAAAGGGGTTGTGTCTATAAAACATAATAACAAACTTTAAGTCGTGATTCTTTCAGCTCTGTGAGTGTTTCCATTTCACGAATGCGAGTTGTCATAAGGTCTTCTTCAAGCTTTTGCGTATCGACTGAGCGGTTTTCCCACGCTCGCAAAAGTTTTTTTGGTGTACTCATGACATCTAATGAAGACGCAGATGCACCTGCCTCTGCTCTGTGCTCCTAAAATAAAGACAGGCATATTATTTATATTTTCACATTAAATATTAATATGGTTATATTAAAAGACAAATTTAACAAGTGAATATTAACTATTATCAGTGAATTAGTTAAATTTTGATTGTAACCTGTAAATGTCTCTTCCAGGAATCAGAGAGTTCTGTGACCTTTAGTCGGAGATCTTTTAAGGAAAGGTTGGCTTCGGCCTCTCGCAGCTTGACAGCGATAAGCTCTTCCTGCAGGTGAGCGACAGAATTGTCAACAGTCGTCTCCCGAAGGCTTTTCTTTTCTTCTTCCAACTCGCTGATTCGTGATTTAAGATCTTTAATAAGAGCACCATTCTCCGCTTCACTCAGTCTTACTTTCACCAGTTCTTGCTGCAAGCACTGAATCATATCATCACGTTGCAGGAGCTCAACTTGCTTTATCGAAAAGTCTTCAAGTGATGATTGTCTCGAGCATTCCTACAAAATAGATAAAGACATCATTAAAAAACTTTACACTGATGACACTTTCATGATGAAAATTTTCTGCTGTTACGAAAGCTTATAACTTCTAACAAATGGTACACATGATCATGCTGCAGAATCGATTAAGACGGTGATGCATAATATGTATTTAAAATATATAAGAAATGATAGCCAAGACTCTAATGTACTGAAATCATCAAGAGATAGTCATACCAGTTGTATCCTGTCATAAATAAAGGGATTACAAGGATTTCATCCTGTCCAGCAGCGCCAAATTGACCTATCTGTGAAATGCTGCCAACAGCATTGGCAATTGTTCTCATACGCAATTGGGCAATTCATCAAAAAACGTTTATGTGCATCCGAACATAGATACTTAAAATATCTCGTTTTATATATAATAAATATGACTTTTTGAAAGTCAATTAAAAATAATTTTACACAATCAATCCAGAGCTAAAAAATGATATGACAATTGGATCAAATATTCCTGATCAGCTTACCTCATCATCATGTTGCTTCCTTATGGCTAATGCGGCATGAAGGCGGCTCTCAGCATCAGCTAGCTGTTGAGACAGTGAGTACTCGGTTTCGGCTCCCTTGGCCCTCTCAACTTGCCAGCGCACCAATGTCTCAGCTAAGCTAGCGCTTTCAACTTCAAGGTGATCGGCAACAGTTCGCAGAGACCTGTTCTCATTGCGTAGCCTCTGCAATTGAAAAAATATACTAATGACTTATTACACCGATAACTTCAGATCTTTGAGACGAAATGAGTAAATGTTCGAATTTATTGTTAGAGAGTGTATTGCAATAATATTAAATTCAAGTTGTTCAAATTTCTCCCTATCTATAAAACCCTCATAAGGTTTTGCTGTTTAGGTCAGAGGCCTCCTAAGACTAAATTCACCCCATATTGTAGTACCAAAGAAGAAAAATTTAATGTACTATTTTCATTTTATAATATTGTTATTTTCGGAAGACATCATGTTCATTCTCAAGGCTTGTAATAAAAAATGAGGAAATGGTGTGTTCCAAAATAATAACCATTATCCAATCAAAGTATATTTTCTATTGCATTTATAATTGACTTTAAGGTTAATTAATATAAATGAAATTTGCATCATGTGAAATATTCGAAATTTATAATTACTCTGAGCTCTCCCATTTCCTCTTGCTCCTTCACCTGGACCACTGCATAGTCCTTTTCGTATTTTTTCATTCGCTTTGGTACAATCTTAATACCGAATGCAAGATTCATTATACCCTCAGGGTCGGCAGAAGCGCGGCTCGGCAAATCTTTTTGGAAATGCTGTACAACAAAAAAAAAGAAACATGATTAAGCATTCAATTAAAGATATTAATTAATTAGTAAATGTAATCAAAGATAATGTTTCACAAATTATTTCAATATTCTTTTTACTCTGCAACCGATTAGCATATTCCTCCGATAAAATTTAGTCAAAAATGCATGGTATTTAGATTTTTAGTTTAGTAAAAAATGCCTACTTCACCTGCCATATTTTATATATATTTTATACATATTTTAGCTTTACTATTTGATATATATATTGAGAAGTTATAAGTCTGGAATTACTGTAATAAAAATACCCGAAAAATCACAATTTTCCTTTATGTAAATTTAAAATAAAATTATTTATGACAATGTCAAATATATATTATGAAACATGGGCATGCCTCTAAAGAGAAACGAGGAAAAATTAAACAAAAATTTCAAAATACTGTTTAATTGCAATAGTTTTTGGCTTTTTATATCAATTTAAAAGAGACTAAATGTTTTGTTATAATTTCATAAAGCTCTGAAAGCTAGCTGAAAACCTGTCAACAACTCACGCTTTGCATGCCTTCCATGTCTAGGCAGAGGAGCTCATCTTTTCCTATGGTAAGAAGAGCCAGGGTAACCTTGAAAATGACGTCCATTCCTTCAGATAGGAAGACATCCATTATTCGGCAGCTCAAGGGCAATGATAGGACTGTGGTGAACAGTGTCAAAAACCAGCTGCTGGCGTACATAGTGGTCTGGAAATTCTGAAAAAGATAGTCATATATATGAAAATCGTAAGCAGTATTTCGTGTTGTATGTATCTGTTTTTTGATGGTATCTCTTTGAGGTTATGACCATTATGCTGTTTTTTAATTTAAATGATAGATAACTTTATGCTTGAGTCAAGGTAACAAGTAATTTGATAAAATTACCACTGAAAGAAATTTTTGATTTTAGTAGGTGTCGCATTTTATTATTTGAGACAGTTAAATTATATTTTGGTTTACTATGCCAAAGACTGACAAAAATGCGATTTCAACATAATTTGCGTTATTATGACAACATTACAAATGTCAGGTTAAGCAACTTTAGGCAATGCACACAGAAATACTGCCACAGTTAATACAAATGATGCCCATTGTGATTATCCTTTCATGAATCAGCCATCTGATGGTGATCTCTAAGTCCAGTTCTAACAGCAACAGTTCCCAGTTTGACTATGATTAGAAATATCACATTATGAAGAGCTGTACGAGGTGATGTACTGTGATCCAATAGGGAGTAGTATCGGGGAGCTAGTTGAGTAGTATAATGATTATTTAATTACAAAGTGGTTTAACTATGTGGGGAATTTTAACATTAGAGAATGGACGAAGCAGTTCCTTCAGTGGTTAAAAGTCTTGCAGCAATGTTTGAAATTTTGCGTGATGTCTTATTAACACATGTTGTAGATACCTCAGGATTCTGGCACACATGAAAACCACGGAGAAATGTATTAAACACAACTAAAAGATATTGTTACAAGGTAGGCGTTATGTAGTAGCCATTTTTTCCACATAATGAGCAGATATAGTTAAGAAAAATCAGAATTATGTAAATTTGTTCGTTTACATTTTTAGATTGTATATCACAACCAGCAATTTTAAAAACAGTAGATTCTGAATTCACTGCGGAATTCATTTTTAATATGAAGTTATGATTGATAACTTTGGTAATTCAATAGTTGTGTTACTAAGGTTTCGTCTCTCTGAGAAGCATCTAAGAGAGAAGTTTGAAAATGCTTCTTAAATAGGCGAAATATGTATGTATCACACCTTATAACACAACCATTAGAATAAAAAAGTTCTCAATATTAATTTTATATTCAACTTATAAATAATTCATTACAGATTAAAATTAGGATGAAAAAAGAACAGAAATGAATCTTACTTGGAGTTTGAAGTGTAACTGGAGCTCTGGGATAAGCTCGTTAACAAGGTTTTCCAGTTGATACATACATAGACCGAGCATCGCCATTGTCGGTTTGTACATATCTCTCATTCTATGCTGGTGCATTATTTTAACCAATACTGTAAAAGAATCCTCTTCAGGCATCTGCAAAGTAAAAACAATTATCAATAATATATTTTTCTTGTTTAATCCGTCTTTTTGTAACACAACACACACACATATATATTCGCAGGCATGCATATAAATACACACATACACACTTTCATATCAAGAAAATTCTTAGTAAAAATGTTGCCGATCATTGGTGTAGGACAGGCCCGGGCAAAGTTTTTGAACTAAATGCAACATTAAAAATTCGAAATGGATGGCGGACTACAAGTAAAATACTTTTTTTTAGATGAACGTTATTTACTATCATAAAAGAGAATTTTAACATAAAAAAAAGAATGAATGATTCCTTAATAAACAATTATTGACCGAATAGTGGGCTGCTGCACGAAAATACGTGCAAGGCCATAGTTTGCCCAGGCCTGGTGTAGGAGATAGTTTATAATGTATGATTATTTATACCTGCATCAACAACAGACCAGCAATGAACGCTGATCCTTGGCAGTATCCAACTTCTCTGTCATATAATGAGTAGGCTTTCATAACGTTGAATAAAGACTCCTGTCCAAGACCATCTTTTTCTTTGAAGAAATCATGTTCGGGGTAAGTTCGGGCAATGTCTCGTCTTATGACTTTTTCATACGCTGACGACGACTGGAAAAGGGGGAAAAAATTTAGCAAATTTTGACTACCGTGTCTTTATCATAATAGGGTACTCAAAAGTTAACTGCCAACACTCGCTACGGATTTCCAGCCTTCACTAAGAGCATCCTCTAGCTTAGTAGTGCTAAGCGATTTCAAATGACAGCCAGGAGTGTCTTAAGAGCCAAGACATGGTTGCTATGAGTTGAGATCTATTTACTCTCCGTATGACGGCGCTAAGTTATACTTGAGTGACTATTACATTTCATTGTCTATGTCTGGACATTCCCATAGGATGTAATTAGCATATTGTGGTATACTACCACATTAACGATATAACATATCATTCAACTGGCCAAGCTTAAAAAGCATGGAATGAATTTTAACTAGTGTATATTTAAAGACAGATTTTCAAATATTATTATGTGAAGAAATCTATTTCAAAAAGGTCCAACAGTAGATAGGTTCCAAGTAAATTAGTGTAAAAACCTCTTAAATGGAGGATTATACTTTATATAAACTTAAAGTAAGCCTTCAAGAAACACCTAGATAAAATTATATTTTAAAAGAAAAACACTTTAGAAGCATAGGACATAAAAAAACTTAATTTCGAATACTTCGCATGGTTGAAAAGTTTTTCCATTAATTAATTTATAAAACAGACCAAAGAAAAGAAAGAAATAAGCTTTTTACTTTCATATATTCAGAATACAGCTGTTTCTCAGGTGCCTGGTCTGCTCCGCACAAAAGCTGCCAGACTATGGCTCGGAAATGATGCGGAACACCTTTGCGGACGAGTTCTCGGATGTAAGGGTTTCGCTTCTTCCACTGAGACTCCCAGTCGTTAACCAGGCGGCCCCACAAAGTCCACTGGTCTTCTTCACCAACGTCTTCATTGCGCTCTTGGCTAGAGCTAGCTGCTGTAAAGATTGATAGTGAGATTACGCTGTAACTCATTTTTTTAGATCATGTCCACTACCCCTTTGAAGTATACAGATATATAATTTGGTAGTGTTTCTTAATAGGGGTGTCTTAAAAATCTGGAGAGCAATTTTATATTTTTAGCATTTGTAGGCCGCTCCAGCAATACAATTAGGCGATTACATATTAGTCGAGTTTCGGTTACGGATCTCACCGGTACAAATCCCAGTACAGAGAGTTTCATAAATTGATTTTTTCAATTGATTTATGGATGTCTGTTCGTAGGCATGGATGTATGTGATATTTGAAACTCCTTAACACTGATCTAATCCTAACAATGGGATGTAGTGAGAGCTATTATCTAAATACTAGTCTTGTCCTATCCCTATTCTTTTATCCTTATTCTCTTCGAAAAAGAGACGTTGAGCAACTGAGTAACGAGCAGCTGTAGAAAAACTCGTGTTGAAATACATTTGTTATTCGTCCATATGCCATTGGGTGCGGAATGGACATTGTAAAATAATGAGGGTTTACGATATATATGTTGTATATATAACAATAAAAAAATACAGATTCATCATCGGAGAATAGTCACACGTACCTGAAGTAAGAGAAATCTGCGAGGTATCAGAACTCTTTCTGGAATGGCATGAAGCGCCCGACATTGAGTTGAGGCTTTTGGCATCGGCCTCGATAAGCCTGTTGGCTTCTTCCAATTTTGCAAGGAGCTCCAACTCTCCAAGGGGCAGTGCCGGTTCAACAGTTTCCCCGTTACCTGGTGAGCAAACCACTTTATGCCGGTGTATTAACTAAACAAAAATATATATGAAATATGTATAGAAATTTTAATGACTACGCAAGTGTAGATTCGAAAGCAATGCTATTCGCAGAACATGCAATACTTTCGCAAGAGCGCTGTGAACATATATTTTGGCAGTATTTGGGAATACTTTCAGAAAGACGAGTAATTTTCATTGTGTTTTAATGAAACACAGGTCCATTTTACACATTAAAAATTCCGAAGACAATTCATCTATCATCAGTATCGGTTAGGAACACTTCTTACTGAACAGAAGTCGCATTATATTTCAACAGTAATCAAGAACATATAAAAATATTATAAACAGTGCAAAAGGTAATATTTCTTTCGGCAAAGTTATTGTTATAATAGTATTTTTATTAAATATAGTGTATTTTATACAGCAAATATCAACATTACACAGCAAATTATTAAAAAGTATCTCTTTAGCAGTAGGTGTATTATAAATAATGCTTGCGCTAAAGTACTAACAGTAGTTTTAATTATATATAAAACAAAAAGCTTTCCCTCCATATTGTTTACAAAATTATGTATTTATTTTATTATAATAAATAAAGTTTTATTTATAACTGAATTGGTATGTATAATAATCTCCCACTTAAATTGACCTGGTTTAAATGTGATGCAGCACACATAACTGGGATGTTTCCAAAAATCAGAGAAAATATTATTAAAATTTCATGTATTTATGATTTTAAACTTTTTAGCGCCCTATGGCGCTGATCTATCGTTGCGCCGAAACTGTGTTAAAAGGCATGACCGGTCTATCGGAGCAAACTTTGATGTATCTTATGAAAGACAATAAATATAACTATATAATTGAAATATATATGATATATAAAAGTATGTCGTGACAGATTGGCTCGGAAAGTTTTTTAAGCGCAGTTTCGTTTAAAAGAAAATATTTAAAGAAGATTTTGTTTCAGTTTTATTTTTTATAGCTTTTAAGAGTTAATTACTTCTTTTAGGTTAAGCTATATTTATGGTTCTTTTTAGTTTATTGGCAATTGTTTTGACTTGATGGCTATTTACCTAGAGAAGACATTACAACAGATGGTGCAGATAAAATGTTTAAGTTAAAAATGCTCTATGGTTGGCCGCAATGGATTTGGTATTATATTTATAATGAATAAAACCAATTTTACCATTTAGCATAATAATTCAATGTGCGAAAGGAAAAAGGAGTAAGTCTTAAAAATTGAAAAATGAGTTGAATATGCCAAAATAATGACAACGTATAAATGCAAATAAGAGAGAAATGACGAGTCGAATCAATGCTGCTGAATTAGTAAATTTCATGTCTTAGCAGCACACTTTTCATTAAGTTTCATACAGATACAAATCTTGTTTGGGCTCTCCTATAAAGGTACCAATTTTAGACATAATGCCCTTTTCTTTTTGCACACACAGAATTATTTAGCCATAGCAACAAAGATATAATTGTTCTCATTTTTTGGAATCATACATATTAGATCTGCACTGTGTTAATGCAAATCGCAGTCTTTTTCCAGAGCATGAAGCAAATAGGTCATAAATTATCCATTTTTATTTGTAAAAGTAATTTACAATAAAAGAAATGATTATAAGTATAACATAATGCAAATTTTCACCATCTTGTACAGCGGGCACCGCCATATCGTTGAGATCTTGGTCCATTTTCACGGAGTGGTGATGGGCCGGCCAAGTCAGCCGGCACCGATGTTATCAAGACAAATATCTCCTTGTCTGTTTCTGGAAGCACCAGGGCTTCAGAGCAGATTGGATATCTGAAGCAAAAGAAAGATAACATGTAAGAGACATTCAGGGTGCGATTCAATTGCGTAATTAGTAATTTTCATTTTGAAAACTGTAACTTGTTGCTTAGTTATACATATTTTGCCAGTGATGATTTTATAAAATTCATCATCTTCTGTACAACCAGGTTGCCAGATTTCCAAAATCACAGATGGGCAGTTATCAAAAAAAAAAAAAAAAAGGAAATTAAGAATAAATATAGCATTATATAATATATAATTATTATAATTACACAGAAAAGAAATAGTATCAATAATAGAAACTGTTTATTAAAATTATTTATTCATTATATTATTTTTCGGAGCTTTTGGCTCGTTTTAAAATATGTTCGCCATCCTTAATTAATAAAAATTAACTACACACACTTTTGTTGTGTCGGGAGTTTCAGTGCAATGCGGGATTCAGGATTTGATTGGGACTTCTTCATTCATGGGACATTTCTGTTGAGATTATGGGCAAATGATTTTATGACACCAGTGGTTGCAAAGTTTTTTTTTTATTTAAAATTATTACTCAGACCTGAGCTATATAGTAACTCTAAAAAGATCCGCACATTAGAAAAAGTATTGAATATATTTTTATTTCAACATTTTCAATAATAAAGACTACAGACATATTGGTTTCATAAACATAATTATGTATTAGATTATAATGTGTAAAATTTAAAAACTCTACAATCTTCAACTATCTACATCAGTGTCTGCCAAACTGTGTGCCGTAAGAAGTCTTAGGTGTGCCACAAAGGAAGAAGCCTCACAACTGTTCATTTAAAAAAATGCCTATTCATTTAAATTTTCTTCGATTTTAAATAAATTCGACATCTACATATTCAAATAAATATTTGTCACGTTCATACATAGAAGAGGACGCGACACAGGAATACAGTGACGCTAGTATATACGCAGCGTAGTGTGAGAGTGTGAGTGAGATCAACTCAGAGCTTGATTGCTTCCCAGGTGTAAACGCTTCGTCAAACAAATTAAAAATTTTGCCAGAAGTGCAGAGAACAATAGAACTCGTTTCTGCATCATTTTTCAAATGTTTTCGATCACTAGTGGGTCATCAATCTATTCGCAAGATTTGTTACCTACTTGCTTTATTCGTATTAATAAGGTACATTTCCCTTTTTAAGGCATTTTTATTTGGTGCGCCGCGGAAAAATCCCATTATCCAGTGTGCCATGAAGCAGAAAAGTTTGGCAGACACTGATCTACATTCAACCGTTTCTTTGAATTAAAAAAAAATACGGTAAAAAGTATTCATAACTAAAACTTCAATGTATTTTTTATAGAACTCAAGTTATTTGAATAAAATCGGTGAACTTAGAATCGACGATAAAACAGAGCATTGTTTTCGCATCCACGCGTGTGTGGTTGTGGTCTTGTATGACGGACTTGAATGGTTGATAAATATGAATGTGGCATTACCGAAATTGAGTTCAACTCAAAATATGCATTTTGTAGTTAGGTCTATGTGATCCTAAGCCACGAAAATAGTCCATAAATCGCAAAGCGATATTTCGAGTAAATGATTGTACTAGAAAACTGATACTTGACCTTAACCTTAATACGACTACATAAAACCAGTAAATTGTAATTACATATTTATCGGTTTTTGACAGTTATAGATAATAATAATGTTTGTATCGAAATACGGATGGTCGATAAGACAGCTATATAAAGTTCAAGGCACATAATAATAATTTCACTTCGGGGGAGCGGTCGCAGAGAACTGAATGAACCACTGGCCTACTTAACGTTAATTTTTCAGTGATATAGAGAAGGGGGTGCTGCGCCTCCGAGGGGTGTAAAAACGTCGACTGGACTTCCAAGAATTTACTCGTTCTTGGTATAATAATAAATTAAAAACAAAATAATGCGTATTAGGTTTTGCTCAACACTCTTGGGATTTGGTTCTAATCGACTTATCGAATCCGAATCGTACCCAAAGGCATGGATGTCTGTGATGTTTTCATTCAACCCAACCCACCCATACGATACTGACTAGAGTGAGCGATTAGTTACCAACTGGTCTAACCCGTTTCGAAGAGAGGTTGGGTGACTGACTCACCAATTTAACCAGTTCTCGTTAATCAAATTCTGTCGTGATACTTCATTAGGAGTCTATAAGTTCCATATTCAGAGTGTACGTGGATTAAGAAATATTGATGACGTATACCTCACAACGTATTTTTCATTGATTTAATGTTGACCAATTTTAGAATATTTACATTTTCATACGTCGATTACAAAAATTTGTACGATTTAAATTTGATATTAAAATGCCATCAAGCAGCCGCAGTCGATATCTTAAATTAAATACTATGCATTAACAAAAAATGTTTCGAACTGTACGAATATCCAAAGCTGTTCTTCAACCATGTTCGATTCCAATGTGGAGCATATGAACTCCTGATGGAGCAACTCAATAGAAGTTGTTCTACGGAAACTAGCTGTTATTCAGTCGCTTAACCTTATGTTATGGTGAGAGTAAGGTTAGGGCAGGGTTACTAGTAAGGTTTTCATTTTATGCCCCGTTTTTAGCACCGGATGGGTGCGTTGGAATGGAAGATATCACAGATCAAAGACATCCACACAAATCCATAAAGCGATTGAAAAAATAATAATAATGGCAGTGTCCGCTCTGACACCGCAATCGAAGAGGACTAGGTTCTCAGATACATCGTCGCCTTGGGTAAACATGGTTCTATTTCCTTTTTTTTCACAAAATCTCTTTTTAACGCAGTTTTATTTGCATTAAATAAACCTTACAATTGTCCGTAAATCCAAATCGGAAAAATGTTCTATCTGAAAAAAAAGTGTTACAGTGATTTTACAGTGCAACCAGGTTCCATCTGCATACATAATTAGAAATACCGTGTGAAGGAAATCACAGTCTCTAAAGGTTATCACTTTCACTCACGTATGTGGATACATAAGTGGATTTCATTCAGAAAGTTACATTTTCTGAAATTTTAAATTGCTTCCGCTGAACAGTTTTACTTTTTGCAGGTAGAACCTTCTTTACCCAAGATACGACATGTCTGGTAAAGTAATGGAATCAAAGAATTACAGGTAATTCAAATAACAACAGGAATAGTTTTTACGGTAGCATCAATTTAATAATATACTTTTAGATTTAAATAATTATATTTTAATTACGTATCTACCCTTCGAATTTTATCGACCTGAAAATTCAAATGCCATGTTCGGGAGCGTGGCGCGTTTTACTAGATACAAAGATAATTTCGGCAAACACGCACTTGTCAATAAAATCGATATTATACAAAAAATAAATATTGTAGTTACATGTTCGATGGTTATATTTAGTCGGTCAATGTCGGTCAAAGTCGGTCACACATAAATATTTAAAGTACCCGAGAAGATATGTCAATTCACTAAATATAATCGGGCTAACAGCGGCATGAAAACATTCAACGATAAAGAAAAGGGGGCAGAGTGATCAAATCGCTAAATCAAATTAAAAACCTTGATTTTTTAAGCCCGACATTTGCATTACGGCGATCCCCGGAGAAATTATATCTTATCACGCGAGTTAGTTTCGTAGTTATATTTTACTGGTTTAAGATAAGTGAAAACGTATTTCTTGAAAAACCGTAATTTAAACCATGTCAAATTTGATAATTTTTTAATTACTTGAAAATCCTTTAGTTTTTGTGGGCTTGATCACGATGGAAAAGCAGTGTTTGACCCAGTGATCCGAAGGTTTTTAGTTCAGTGTTTCTATAAGGAGCGTGATATTCATTGAATCGTCAAGTAGCCTCGAATTGATGAAAGCGTCTACCAGTTTTAATTCAGCAGTATTTTAACGAAGAACTTTGAGTAGATTGCAGGTGTCTATTGACGTTATTGTCGCCCTCTGTGCTTTAGTGGTAAGAGCTTTACACTAACATTAGATGGGTCTGGGTTAAAATCCCGGTTCCATGAATAAACAGAACATGACAAAACAGAACTATTTGAAAATTATATTTTTTGTCGTATAAAAAATAAATAATATATTTATTAATATATATAACATTTTTTTCCATGTCCGCTCCCAATATGGAGCATATGGTCTCTTAACGGAGGTATCTTAACAGAATTTTTCTACGAGAACTGCTTGTTACCCAGTTGCTCAACGTCTCTTTTTCGAAGTGAGTAGGGATAAAATGATAGGACTATGACGGGACTAGTGGTTAGCTAATCGCTCTCGCTACGCCCCGTGAGGATGGGATGGGTGGGAGGGAGGACTCAGACTACGACCAGAAATCCATAAATTGATTGAAAGATCAATCTATGAAAACCGTCCGCACCGGGAATTGAACCCGAGACATCCGTAACCGTAGCCAGCGAAGCTACCAACTGCGCTACGTACGCCGACAGTATATAATATTTAGTAATTTATAAAATAAAAAAGTATAATCAACTCTAATTTGGATTATTGAGATTTTGTACACTTCCATGTATTTATATACATGGATTAATTACATGGAAGTGTACAAAATCTCAATAATCCAAATTTGATATTGAAATTCCATCAAGCACCCTCAGTCGATGTCTTAAATTATACTTAAATTATATAATAAACTCTAATATGCAATTAGAGTGTGTTTATTGTAGATATTAAACACAAATATTTGCAAATGACCATACTGTTTATTTCATATAATACAAGGCACTTTTTTTTTAAATATTTTAAAATTTGTTTGGAAAAAAATATCTAATTCGCCAAAAATTTAGAAAATCGGAAAATCATACGAGATAAACTAGATGAGAAGTCACTCATGTCTATTATCATATACGTTCAATAAATGATAGATACGACAAAAATATTATCTTCAAATTGTTCTGTTTTTTCCTGTTCTGTTTAGTCTGGTTACCAAAATCCCGGCAAGGTCAATTTAGAATTTATATTTTTTCACATTTAGCATTCGAGATCTCGCGCACGGGTGTTTGTGTTGTTTTCTCTCAGATGATTTAATCTCGTTACTTTTCGGCAGATTGTTTCGTTTGTTTATTCATAATCGTATGTTGAACCGAATAAAAAAAAATACAAATGCAATTGAAAGATTGAAATCATAATTTTTGTTAAATTGTTGCCGTTAATTGTCTTTTTACTAATGGCAACAGTATTATTAGTGGCTATATTTAACAGAGAATTTTGTTTCTATTATATTGTATTCTTATCATTTGTATTTGGTATGAGATTATTACGAAAGCGCGACATATATGACAGATAATATACATTACAGAAGTAATAACAAAAAATACAGATACGAAATAAAAATCGTTAACTTAGTTTTTTTTCAGTTGTGTAAACAAAGGTAAGAAGTGTTTCTTTGGTTTAAAATATCCTCATACTAATTGTAAACTTTTCAGAGGATTTATTAAGTTTTTTCCCCACTTCGCAAAAATCGTTAATCGTTTACCTAAATGTCGATTAACAATTTTCTCGAAATGGGAAAAAACCTACTATACTCTCTTAATTATTGAACTAGAAAAACAAACGTAGAGGGAGGCAGCTACTTAAACAAAAATCTTCATTCATTGGATTGCGTCGTTACGAGTTTGAATCCCGTGATGTTTATTTTCGTACATCGATTTATAATCTCACGAAACATCGATTAACGATTTTCGCAAAATTAGAAAAAAAAACCCCACTAAACCCTCTTAATTATTGAACTAGAAAAATCAGTGTGTAAGGCCAAAATATATATTTTTTAACTCAAATATTATGACTTAAAACAAATACAATTTAATTATATTTAATTTGATTTTGAAGTAATAAACCGTGGTGGGTGAAAGAAGAAATTTAAAATTATGGAACTTAAAACCTCTTAAAAATCAAAAAAAAATGAAAGATTAGGTATAAAAAAATGCATTATTCGACTTACCTACTAAAGGACTTACAGGTAAAAAGATACATTACAGATAGTCTTAAAGTATGAGCTAATATATAAAATAATTGGTTTAAAGTGTTTCTTTATTAAATTAAGTGTACCATTAACTCTACTTATCGCCAGATTGCCTGGCTATCGGGCTATAAATAAAAACAACCCAGGTAAGAGATGGCTAATGGGCTCTATTTTCGGTTGATTTTAATGGCGTTACTCAGACTATTCATCGCCATTTTTTTAACGGTTATTTTTTTCGAATATATAGATGTTGGAGCTTATCTATTGGTAACCATTAGATTGATAAAACAATGCATGAAAGCCTGTAACGCTAAACGTATGCACAACATAGCACATACACACATTCTCTTTGTGCACCGTGCGCAGTGAATTTTAACGTTTTAGCACTGCATCTGGTAATAATTTCAAGTATATAATAATTATTTCGCATATATTCTTTTTAATAAATAAAAAAATGCGTCTTCATTAAAAATGTGTCTTACATATCGACGGTGATTTGGCCAATTGATGTAAGCCTCAAAATTGAAATTGTTCAGGAGAGAGTAAAAACGGTTTTTATCGAAAACATTATATGATGAGTTGCGTTACGAATCTTTGAAATGCACTCCTGTAAATTCTCATGTTCTCAGATACGGAACTATACGTAGGGAGCGTCGATATAATAGTGGTTTACATCAAGTGGCCGGGTCAGAATTTTTAAATCTAAAACCAATGTAAAATTATGTTTTTTTTCCATAAAGTGGTCAATTTATTTTTCTAATTTACATCATTTGGCCGAAACCTGCTCTGTCGTCTTTAAAATGAGATCCAATCATCAATTCGTTTTCGTATTTTTTTGAAGGTTATATCAATTGGCCAAAGCACAATCGATATATAAGATCCATTCTGAACGAAGATGTATTTGTTTTATTTATTAGAAATAATACATCCAAAAGAATTATTACATTATTACCAGATGCTGTGTCAAAACTTCAAAACAAAATTCGGTGCGCACGGTGCGCAGAAAGAGAGAGAGAATGTGTGTATGTGCTATGTTGTGCATAAGTTTGGCGTTACAGACATGCAGATAAATTAAGACGATATAATATATTACGACCTGCCCATTACTGCTCCCTACGGGATCACCGGTCATCAATATTAAATTTCTATTGCACATAACTGTATCCTAGTGCACACACCCTTACTTTACTTAATGCAACGCAAACTATTTCACTTAAGTCATATTGTTAGCATATCAGCACGAAATAAATAATAATATAAATGTCACAAAAAATAAATTATCATACTAATATTGTAAACTTCTTAATAATTTTTGTAGCTATAATAAAGTTTTTGGATTCAAAAGATAGAGCGGAGATGTTGCATAAAAAATTAAAATACGGTTTTAAAATATTTAACTAATTATGATATAGAATATTTGTCAAACAATTGAAACGCATGTCACTAAATGGAACATAACCGAGTAGCAGAGAAACGGATTGTTAACAAATGTAATAGTATGTAATTAGTTTAATTATAGCTAGGGCAAATGTATTTATTGTTAAGCGGTTTTTATAGTATTCAAGCCGAATGTATCTTTGTGATTTTTATTTTTTCATTGAATCAATCTCTGAATCTCCATTTTGAAATCAATTACAGTAAGCAGTAACCAAAATATTAACTATGGCGCAATATTACAAAAGATTTTTCTAAACATCAAATGAAGTAGTTATGATGTAATGTATAATAAATATATATACACTCAACTCTTTTTTAGCACGGTGGATACGTGCCACCAAAAACCGTGTAAAAAAAGTGATAGAATACATAGAAAAGGCGTAGAATAGTTTCCAAAGATTTAAAAACAGTATTATTTGAAAAAATATCAACACTGTGGTATAGAAAATCGTGTAAAAAAGGTAATAATAAAAACCCAATCAATAAATTCTAAAAATATTGTACATACTACTCTAATTGAGAAAAAATAGAATAATTTACTAATCATCGCTACTTGATAATTTACGTGGAAATTTAAGAGGGCCTGGACAAAAATCGCTTTCATCGCTAGAAATTTCTTACGTGTCTGAAGAGTTTCTCGGTGCGGACAGTTTCATGAATTGATCTTTCAATCGATTTATGGATTTCTGTTCGTAGTCTGAGTGTTTGCGATGTCTAAAACTCCCTCCCACCTACCCAATCCTCAAAAATAGGGCGTAGTGAGAGCGATTAGCTAACCACTAGTCCTGTCCTAGCCCTATCCTTCTATCCCTACTCTCTTCGAAAAAAGAGAGGATGAACAACTGAGCGACAAGCAGTTCTCATAGAATAATTCTGTTGAGATACCTGAATTAGGAGGCCATATGTACCACGTTGGGAGCGGACATGGAAAATATATATATATTTTAATAAAAATAATCACAAGTTATCGGTGACTCACCAGTGTGTTTCAAAATATGATCGAAGAAAAACACTAACTATTTGTTTCACGTAAATATGTCACAAATATATATATATATATTTAGCACTGTTTTATAGATTTATGCAAGAAAGCAAATATATGCATTCAACGCCGCGCCGGTGCAATAATGAAACTATTCTTAATTTTATAATAATAAAGCTCGCGCAAAGAATATTTGTTTTATATATATAGTATATTCACTTAATTATTTAAATTGAATCACACTAGAAATATTTAAAAAAAATAGTACAACATTCTTAAGTTATTGATATGATATGACGACTAGCGCGGGGTAATTGCTGATGAAAACTGAAATAAAAACATTCAATTTGATACAGGGGTAGGGCGCGGGTGGTAAATATAGTGGGGGATGGAAAAATTTATAATCAAAAGTAGAAGTCTTAACTTTTTCACTTAATTCACTGTAATTGATTTAGGATGACGTTATTACGAAATAAAAATGAAGGATATTTACGTTGAAATATACACTTCAGAAGTGTACAACACTTGTATTAAGCACTTATTATGTTTGACACTTCTATTTGAAGTATTATATTTAAGTATGAAATAATCAGGGCCGAGGTGTTAAAAGCGACTGCTGCGCGACAAGTGTCGATGATGACTGAGAGAAACGAGCCCTCGCTACAAGAGTCACTTCCACGTGCGAACTGAAGGAGAGGGGAGGGGTATTAAATTATGACGGCTGACCAGGGTTGTCAGACGTCCCTAGTTGAGCGGGACTGTCCCGAGTTCAACAGACAAATCCCTAGTCCCGCATATCCTTTGAAAATCTCGACTTTTGAAAAAATTAGTAAATCGTCGTTGTTCTGGAATAAGACTAACTGAAAAATACTAGTTTTGAGAAATAGGACTTTTTAAAATTTGTCAAATGTTTAAAATGTAATACATTTTTCATATTTTTTGTTCGTGCAAAACTGTTTTGAAGTAAAATCATAATTTATAAAAATAAGTTTTTACTTCCATACGGTAGAGTTTGAAATAAGGAACATTTTGGTATAACTAACTTAATATGACATTTTTTCGATTTAGTATTTTCTTCCAGAACAACGACGATATGTACAAACATGTATGTATGAGTATATATACATATATAATTAAAGAGGCCCGCTTAATTTTTATTGATTAAAGATGGCGAACATTTGAAACCAGCTAAAAACTCGGAAAAATTCTTTCAATAAAAATGTTTGCATTTAAATCAAAATGTAACTCCTGTATTTCTATCTAATCAATATATTATAATAACTGCGATTTTTGCGGATTATTGTGTGATTGTTTTTTATATGTTTTCTTCTGTAAACATATTTACTTATTTTTATATATTATAGTTAAAATGTATGAAAATTATGTATTTTTTCATAATCCTTCTTTTTTTCGGTTGATAACGCTCGTGGTGAGAAAAGTGGTCCTGATGATTCTAAACATGTGGAAGTAGTAAAAACAAATTGTTTTTATTCTTAAAATATAATAATGCCTTTCCACCAAGAATTGACAGTTAACACAATAAAAGTGATTCTTTTTTTTCGATCGTTCGAAATAGTAAATGTCCCGATCGGTGATTCTGGAAATCTGGTAACCCTGCGGCTGACAGAAAATTAAATGATGTTCCAGGGGTGTGCAAATTTTTAACCTAAGGAGCACACTTACTCTTCCACTAAGTCCCAAGGGACAAGACCTCTAGCCAGCTCATTATAGCAACATACTTAAGTTTTGAATTACGCGCAATATTTCGTATTGAAATCTGCTTTTGCCTGATTTTTACACTCATATTAAATCATTCCTGTTATAATCTGAATTGAACAAAAAATGTTTTACGCATTTTAATACCAGCTAAATAAAGTGTTGCGATATTTTTAAAGAAAAATATTTAAAGTCATCATTGCTGGAATTTTATGAGTTTTCCACCCACACAGCTTGATCAGTTGCATAAATTTGCTCGTGGATTTTTTTCCGCTTTCGGCACTACTTATCTGTGTGAAAAATATTCTCCAAAATGAAATATACAAACAATATCAACATTAACTGATGATCATTTGGAGACACTGTTAGTAATTTTCACTAGTAAACTTGATCCACAACTGCAAAAGATTGTCGGTGGAAAGTTACAGCTAAATAAATCTCATTAATCATAATTATATTGTAATTTTATTATGTGAATTACTCATGTATGTAAGTTTTTAGTATAAATCTCATATCATTAATTACAGTTAAAATGTTTATTTTCATGATAGTCTTCAGTTATTGTTTCCTTAATTGGTCGTTAAATAAAAAATCTGATTATTATTTTGCATGATTTACTTACATTGTAAATTTTACAACGTAATCAAAATAAACTATGGCGGGCCGGATAGCGGACATGTCCGGCCCGGCCGGATTAGTGGTGCACGCGGACCGCAGTTTGGAGACCCCAGATGTAGTCGAAGGTAACAATTATTGTAAGCGTTGGTATTTTATTTTTTTAATTACGCAAGCGAAAAATTTTTGTCGCCCCGTACATTAAGCATCTTTATTATAGGTATATTACATATAAAAATACTCACGATTCTCATTTTCTATACAAACAGCAGCAAAAAAAAACTTTCATAAAATATGCAGCGAATACGGAAAAATTACAGGTATTCTCAATTACAGTGGACTGCGCTATTTTGAAGCCGTGCAAAAAAATAATTAAGTGTAGGTATCTGGTATTGCAAAAATAGGAAATCCTGCAGGCTGGGCAAAAATATTATTGCAAAGGGGCGTTGGATCATGATTTTTCATAACATTGCCGCTCTCAATGTGGAGTTTATGGCCTACAACAAAAGTCGTGTTTACGAGAACTGTTTGTTATTCTTTGTGAAGAGAATAAGTATAGCACATTTTTTTTGTACTAATTTCAAAATTTTATGTAATGGTACAGGATCAGTTTTTCTCATAGCGAGTTTTTTTAGTTGAGTTTGGTATGAGTGCAAAAAACTGTGTTTTAATTTTATAAATATAATGCCTTTTAATCAAGAACGACAGCACTAGTATTTTTTTTTCCATGTCCGCTCCCAATGTGGAGCATATGGTCTCCTAATGGAGGTATCTTGACAGAATTTTTTCTACGAGAACTGCTTGTCACTCAGTTGCTCAACCTCTCTTTTCTTTTTCGAAGAGAGTAGGGATAGAAGGATAGGGCTATGACAGGACTAGTGGTTAGCTAATCGCTCTCGTTACGCCCCGTGAGTATGGGATTGGTGGGAGGGAGGACTCAGACTACGAACAGAAATCCATAAATCGATTGAAAGATCAATCTATGAAAACCGTCCGCACCGGGAATTGAACCCGAGACATCCGTAACCGTAGCCAGCGACGAAACCAACTGCGCCACGGACGCCGGCACTTTGGTCAGCTAATTACTATTATTATTAGGATCGAATGGGTGGGAGGAAATTATACACCGCAAGGCATCTAGGTATGTCATTAAGAACAAATCAAATGAAACATCAATATGTGAAATTGTCCTTACTGGGATTCGAGCCCATCGCAACAGAAGAACACGATGTTGACCGCAGGCCCTTGGAAAAAAAGTCGTTCAATAAAAGTTCACAATTCTTGGTAAGAAGCATAACGGCTTGATTGCATATGGAAAGAAAGTGCGCACCTTTGCAAAAAGGTCCGATTATAAAATTGCGTAATTAGGAATTGCAAAATAACAAAAAAACTATTTACAGTGCACAGCGAAATACACGATTGGATAATGGATAATTAATCAGTATTTTTTTAAAACTCGATTCAATTAAAACAATACGAATTATGAAATACGTAGCCTTTATATTATGGATATGAACAATATTATTAAATGATAATTTGTAACTTTATTTTAGTCACTTATAACCAATTCTTTCAAATAAATATAAGATAAAGTGTGGAAGATTTTTATATCAGTCAGATTTTTATTTATTTATTGTAAATTTAAAAAATTGAAATGCATGGCATTACAGCTGACGCCAATGCGCCATACTTTACACAAACATATCAACGGTAACAATAATAATAATTATTGAAAACAGTAATACTAATAAAAACATTTTTTTAAATTATTAGATACAAAAAAAACAAGACATTATTAATTTATAAGGAACAAATATTTGGTGAACAATATCCAGAATTTAGTGCTGAAAATATCCAGCTCTCTAGGCAGTGCATTGATTATCCCAACGGCTCTTGCAGCTGGTGACGCGAAGAAGTTTCGGCCCCATAGATAACAATTGGGAGCGTGTTAATTAATAGTAATGAGAATTTCAGGATTATAGAAGACGAGAGAAATTCTTCAGAATCGAAAACGATCTTCGTGCAGAGCATATCGAGGATATACTGACAGAACGCATTAAGTCAGTTTTTGATGATTATCTGTTTTAAATGTCAAAATGTAACGCTCTTACCGGCAGAACAAATGAAGGCATAGGATATAATGTCTTAAAAAAAACAGCATTAAGTCATACTGTTATTTTTTTTATTCTCGCAAAAGGCATGATATAATTATAACTCATCAATACCAAATCTTATGATTTGTATGTCAAAAATATATTTCTTTAAAAAGTACAAAAAATCTTTAAAAAAAACAATTGTACTCGGAAAGAGAGTGTGTCGGCTCGGTGGCACAGTTGGTAACGTCGTTGGCTACGGCTGTCTTGGATTCAATTCCCGGTAAGGACAGTTTCATAAGTTGACATTTCAATCGATTTATGGATTTATGTTTGTGATGTCTAAAACTCCCTAACATCCATCCGATCCTTAAAAACGGGGCGTAGCGAGAGCGACTAGCTAACTACTAGTCTAGTCCTAGCCTTATCCTTCTATCCCTACTATCTTCGAAAAAAGAGAGATTGAGTAACTAAGTAACAAGCAGTTCTCATAGAAAAATTCTGTTAAGATACCTCCATTAGAAGGCGATATGCTCCACGTTGGTAGCGGACATGAAAAATAAAAGACAGTAGTTTGAAAAAAAATGCTTTAAATTTGATTATCTCAGAACTTGTTTTTATTACTTAATGCCTTCTGTCAGTATACTATCGGTATGAACCATGGAATATCACAACAGAAGTTTTTTTTACGATGAATGCTTGTTATTCAGTAGCTCAACCTCTTTTTTTCGGATAGGGTAAGAATATAAAGATGGGACAAGAAAATGACTAGAGGTTAGTCAATCCCTCACTCAACGTCCTGTTTTCAGGGAAGTACCATACGACTCGTATGTGTAAGAGGGAATGAAAGCAACACAGACATCCTTGTCTTTCAACACAAATCTGTAAATCGATTGAAAAATCAATCAGTGAAATTATCCCAAGAGCATTTACCACTCAGCTACAAGACATTTAATATAAATAGTTGTTTCCCAACATGTATTAACAGTAAACAATATTAATTTAATATAATCGTTTCGCTGGAAATATAAATCCACTTGAAAATAATTGATTATTTGTTTTGAATAGTTATTATTGAAACGAGAATTAAGCTGAAGATTCACTAGGAAATTATAAAGTTTGCGAGCGATTAGAAAGCGACAACTTGAGGAAAGTGCTGATGAAAAGTGGCATTAGTCAAAATTTGCGAGTCAGAAATGAAGGGAAGTTCACACGAAGTATATTCTATGTGGGGGATAATTAAATAAGACGAAAATGTTAGGCAGTAGTTTAAGGGTGCTAAATTTTGAAGAAGAAAAACATGTAACATTCGTGCGCCAGTATCCAAGCGAGGGCTACACCTAGCGATTGCATTAACATTAATTATAAATACTTAAAACACAGCGATAAATTTCTGAATTTCAAAAAAATAATAATACGTATTTGTACAGATTTGTCATACAGACGAGAAAGCTCTTTCTGATTAGTGTTGCATCATCGTGAGCAATTTATCGAATCTATAATCAAATATTTTCTTCGGTGTTTATCGTATTGAAAATACATCACTTTGGATATAACTATTTATTATTAAAAAAAAAAATATGTACAAGTTTATAGATTTTTTTTTAAATCTGGCATTACAGCTGACCGCAAGGCGACTGGTTTTTTAAAAATTTTAAATCACATTGGATAAACTCAAATGAGAATTAGAGAAATCACTCGAGATCATCTCGAGGAGAAAAGACGTCACAAAAACCCATGTTCAAGACCTAAAATTTAAAAATAAAAAAGGGTATTTACTTTGCCAGGGCTTGATCTTAGAACCACCTAATTGCTAGAGAAAAGCTCTTTATTTATCTTTAAAAAAGAGTATTTCTTTATGATTTAAAATCTGTTATTATCGGTGATTGCTGAGACGGTATTGTAAGCGATTACCGTTTTTTTACCATGTCAGTTCCCAACGCGGAGCATACGGCCTCCTAATGAAGGTATCTCAACAGAAGCTTTCTATGAGAGCTGCTTGTTATACAGTTGCTCAACTTCTCTTTTTTCGAAGAGAGTAGGGATACAAAGTTAGGGCTATGACAAAACTAGTGGTTAGCTAATCGCTCTCGCTACGCCCCGTTTTTGAGGATCGGATGGGTGAGAGTGAGTTTTTTAGACATCGCAAACATTCATGACTACGAATAGAAATCCATAAATCGATTGAAAGATCAATTTATGAAACTGTCCGCAACGAGAATTGAGCCCAAGACATCCGTAACCGTAGCCAAAGATGATACCAACTGCGCCGCGGAGCCGGTTTAGGATGGCAAATATTTCCCTTATCGCCAAAATAAGGTAAAATTTAATATTATTTTCCCTTCGTCAGTTACTATAAAATATACATATATCGTCGGCTAAACTGCGCATCTACATTTCAGTAACATGTTTAGGAAAATAAATTCAGTTTTAACCAATGTTATTCTACGAATTTTACATATGTTATATGAATAATATTATCATTATTCATATAACGTATGCAAAATTCAAAAATAACATTATTTAATGCTGAATTTATTGAGTTTTAAAACTCTCCTGAACGTTTTGCTGAAATCTAGATACGCAGTTTACTAGATAAAACGACGATATAGATCAGTGGTTTCCAACCGGGGAGGCGCCAAAATTCTGTAATTAAAAAGTAATTTTCATACCATTATATCTACAAATAAGTAAAACTTCAGTGAATGAATGTTTATTTTACTCATTGAAAAAATATGTTCTTGGAGGCAGCAGAACAGAAAATTCCGTAGGTATTAAGCAAATAAAAATAATCTCAGGATAATCATGAAGCATCAATGTCGAGGCAGAAATAAAAAATTGTTGTGAACTCAAGATGCTGAAATTGTGGATGGAATTAATAATAAAACTACTTAACATCGACAGTAAGCAATTTTCGATTAAAAAATCTTGCGATTCTTTCAATAGAACACCAACTGGCAGATAAAATAGATTTTGATAATGTTGCTGACGATTTTGCTGAGAGCAAAGCAAGGAAAAATAATATTTTTTTTTGCGAATAGTTAATGTTGTTTTAGTAAAATATGGCGAATATTTTATCCTAAATTAATTTACAATTTCTATGTACAATATAATATATGTATCAGTAATTGTATATGTAAATATAAAAATTATTTTAAATACTAGATTTTTTGACATATTTCAAGAACAAGCCTGCGGGACTCTACAATATTAATATTAAATATAACATTTAAAAATGATAAATTGTAAAAATATAGCATATATTTTTCAATAAATTATATTTATACATAAAAGTTTTATGTGCGGAATATTTTATGCCGTGATGGTTTAAGATTTAAAATAAATAGTAATTAATTTTAAAGATACCCTTAATCCATCACAATTGTAAATATATAATCATTTTTGAAATAAAAATGGTGTATTACAATATTGGAGTCGCGGAATTTTTTTTTACGGGAGGCGTTATAGCATACACTTTGGAAGCCGCTGATATAGATGCTAATATTATCTGAATACAAGCACAATGGACAAGTTATAATAAGATTAATTCAGGGTAATGAAATAGTAAAAAAATATGATACCGATACAAAAAGCATTTACATATCGCACATCCGGTGCAACAATTTCACAAGTGATAAAAATTAAAACTGAGATTTATGTGTCAAAAGATGCCTAATAGGTCCTCGCATTTGGTATGCTAGTTTCGTTAGTTCTTGCAGCTTATGTCTTATACTAACTTATAGCAATCATGAAACCATGTGAATATAGCAAGTTCAGCATCTTTAAATACTTTTACTGAAAAATAGTTTGTTTTGCACGTATGGCGTTATAGCACCGCATATACTATAAGTCATTTCACATTATATATAACTTGCAGAACCCGGCAAAAGCAATCGAACATAATTGCTGAAACTTTTCCACATGTCACTGAAATGACATGCAGAAACCGATAAATTCAAAAACTGAGTGAGCCCAACGGAATTTTAATATAAAATTTGAATTTTTTAAATTTTGTACATTTTGTACATTTCCATGTATTTCGTCACTAACGACCAGGGTTTCGCTTTTCGGCATCCTCAGGCATTCGAGCACACAAATGAACTCAACTGACAGACAGTAAATAGTTTCAAAATTTCAAGAATTCAATTTTTTCCGTTTATATTAATTTCCAATATGGGTTGCCTGGCTAATTAAAACGTGAAAAATGTTCGCAATTGGAAACCTCGGGTCCGTAGTGCAGTGGTCATAGTCGTTGGCTTCGGTTACGGATATCTCAGGTTCAAATCCCGGCACGGACAGTTTAATTAATTGATTTTTAATCGGTCTATGGATTTTTGTTCGTAGGCATGTATGTTTGTGGTGTCTAGAATACCCACCCGCCCATCCTTTCCTAAAAATGAGGCGTAGCGAGAGCGATTAGCTAACCACTAGTCCTGTCATAGCGCTTATTTCTTACTATCTTTGAAAAAAGGGAGGTTGAGCAACTGATAATAAGCAGTTCATAGCAGAAGTCCAAATGCTATACATTAGGACCGGACATAGTTAAAAAAAAGGAAAAACATTACGATAGAAAAATTTAACTACCAAACCTAACTGAAATACAAAAACGTTGTATATTACTAACATTGCAAAGTTGACATATCGGTTTTTTATTTTAGATATCACATTTTTTGTTAGAAACCTTTACTTCATATTAATTAGTTGCAAGATTTTTCATGCTGGATATAGTGATGATTCCAGAGTATAAATAAAAATAAAAAAACGCAATTATAATGAACCATTTACATATGTTGAATTATAGTAACAAATATAAAATATATGTATCAGGCTATTTAACAAATGGCCAAATCAATCTTTTGGGTATCGTGTGCCAGGAATAAAATTACTCTGCGTAAGTTATTATTTCTGCTAGGAAACTATCGTCATTGAACCTTGCGAAAGGCTGTATGGCAAGAAACCCTAAGTGTTCAGGAAGCTAGTAAAATGCAGCCATTTATTTACAATATACATGCATTCATGAGATTGCTAATTGTTTTGCTACGTTCACACTAGGGCTTCCAATCCCGGGACCCGGAATCCCGGTCCATTATTAAATCTCGGGATTTCGGGATTCACTGTAAATGCTAAAAAATAATTCATATATCAAATTAAAACTTCCTGATTAACTACAACGTGTCCCATGGTTTGTTCATTTACATATTTTTTTTATAATACCTATAAAATTAATATAAATTTATTACAGTCTGTCTCATTCTTATATCATTATCAAATTTAAATGTGAATTGTTCATTTCATTGTGAATTGTTTTCTTGTGTGTGAATTGTTTTCTTCTTCAAATATTTTTCTCCTTTTTTGTAAATATCTGTCCGTATAGATTAGTGACAATCCAATATGCATGACTTACCGTATACAACCGTTTTGTTTCAAACGGCACCAAGACACATCTCGAGCTTGTTCTGCTATAAAGAATTTCGACTCTTGCGTCTTTCGATAATTTCGCATAGTTTGATATGTATTTCAGGGTGCACACACAAAATATTATGTAAAATAATTACTTAATACTACACAAAATCATATTTCACTTTTTGAAATTGAAATTGAATAAATGCGTTCATATGACAACACCTATACGGTGACGAAATGTGACTGCATGAGATCCGAAGGGATTTTTTTAGCATGAAAATGGGAAGATTGATGACCCCCGGGATTGAGAAATTCTGAATCCCGAAATCATGGGATTGTCAAGTGTCCGGGATTGGATGCCCTAGTTCACAGCACTTGCTTGCTGACATGTGATTATTTTATATATTGTGAAGATGTGTATTCTGACTAATTGCGGTATATTATCATTTTGAATTATTTTTGACATACGACACATTGCAAGTATTTTCGCACATAAAATTCTGTCGTAAATTTCAAATAGGTATAGATCTTTGTATCTATACAACATCTCTACTTTAAGTAAGTGTGGGTGCCTTCGATATATTATGTAATAATAAAATTGTGTAAGTAGTTGTATCCTTCCGTCCAATACAACTGACCTACGAGGGGAAAAGCGGCTACCAATCTATACAGTGCCAATACACATAAAGTTATAATATCTGTGTGAAATATTACTTAACTTCAGAAAACGAGGTTATCTCACTAAATATATATAAATCTATTTTTCTTTTTTTTTGCAAAAAAAACTTCAGTTATAATAAACGTCTCTACGATTTTACAAATACAAAGATGTACGTTTCTGTATTTATTTTCAATCATGACCGCACCACGTGTATAGCATAATGTCTCCTAATAGAGCTTATCTCAAAAGAAATTGTTCTACGAAAAGTGTTGCTTATTCAGTAGCTCAATATCGAGGCTTACACACAGGCGCTTACACGTGCGATTGGGAGGTTTGTGTACTTAAAACCTTACAGCACGAGCCGTTTACGCACGAATATATGTTCAGTCAATTGATCGTTAAAACGCTCCCTATGACTAAAAATATATCAATTTAAACAGTAAAAAGTGGAGAATTACGTGAAACATAAATTAGTTCTTCCAAATACATCAAGAAGTAATGAAGAAGTTTTTCAAAACCATATTCGCTCTCAATGTGGAGCATATGGCTTCTTAATAAAGGCATCTGAAAATAAATTTCTGTACGACAGTTTTTGTTAATAATTTTGGACTAATAGTTACCTAATCGCTCTCGCTACGCCCCGTTGCTATTATCGGAAGAGTGGGAGGGGATTTTATACATCATATACATCCATGCCTACGAACGGAAATTCGTAAATCTATTTAAAAAACTGTCCGTACTGGGATTCGAGCCCGTGAGATCCGTAAACGAAGCCAATGACGTCTGAGCACTGCACCACGGATCCGACTACATAATACTGAATTTAAGTATAGCCGTTTTTTTCACTGTATTGTAATGTATTAATGTATTCTGTAGGTTTTAAAATTCGAGTCCGAGTTAATACTAACATACCATTGTACAAAGTTCATTTTTAGCCGTTTGGCCCACCCTAAAAATATGAAATATTTTATGTGTCAACTAATTGGACATTAACCTACTAAAAAATGTGAAAATAAATTAGGTAAGTGTTGAAATGTTTTCATTCGCTTTCGTGTATTTTATTTAACCATTATATTCTACCCCGCAAACGGTTGTATTACATATCGGTCGCAACGCGTTTAAATGAGTCTTTCCATTTAATTTTCTCTCACTGTTTAGAAATTGCATTGCAAGTGTGGCTTCTATTTCTACTTGTGTAAGTGTCGTTCCAAGCGACCTAACCTTTATTCCTTTATTGTATAATAACGCCACTACGTAGCTTCTTTGGAAATGTCATAATCGTTCGATTCGTTTCCGTAATCCAATTTAAAAAGGATTCGGTTCCTAAATTAATTCACGAATATTCATTTCGAATGAATGATTCGTTTGTTTTCCCGCTCTACCTCGCAGCGAGAAGAAATAAAGAGAAAACAAATCAATATTTTTAAGCGAATTATTTTTAGTATTATTTTTTTACGATAAACGATTAAGTGGAAAAAAACATACAATGTCTCCGAAGCGCTTAGCAAACCACTGGATTTCCGATTAAACAACCAGAAAGAAAAGTCAAATGGTAAAGCCCTAAAGCCAGGAACGTCGAAGCAAATAACAAAGCGAATAGTTCACAAATCGTCCAAAAACCTTCAAAAGAACGCAGGAGAACATAAATAGAGAATAATTATCTTTGGTTAGTGTTGCCATACGTTATTTTCTCTTGGGTCCCATATTTATGCGGGTGATGTTTTCTTCTCGTATTTGCATATTTTTAATGAAACTGGCTTAGATGAAAACCATTTTAGGACTTTAATTTGTACTTATATTTTCCGTGACAATAAAATGCCAAAGGTGTATTACTAGAAGTGGAAATGGTTGAAGGAATTTCGTAATATAATTTTAATTTTAATGGCTGTTTGTGTATTTTGATTTGGCGTGATATAACTAAAGTATATACAACAATAATAGTTGAAAATGCTCTATATGAGCGAAACTGGCTTTGATCATTTGATAAAATTGTGGAATTTCCACCAAGAGACGACAGTAAACAACATAAAAGTGACTAGAATAATAATAAATTGAGGTTAATTTATGAATATTGCTTCAGAAAAACACCTCGTTTTGATTGGTTTTATTGATTTTCAATGGTTCTAGAAGACTGGGATATGAATGACTAACAAATTCACTTTTTATTTTACAACCACAACAGAAAAATTCTGCGTACCGAATGCTCGACGTTTTTGGCAACCCTACTCATATTCCATACTGTGTAATGATTTTTTTATTTTATTTTCATCTTTGTTAACACCTTCCAGGCGTCAATTTGTCATACAAATTAAATGCGTCTACTGTGGACGTTTGAAAGTTCGCGTCGCATACCTTGGGCCCACTTATTTCCGTCGCAGGATCTGAGACGGTAAAGTGTCCCGGGTTAATATCAAGTCTTTAATTCACAAATCCTCTAGAAAATCCCTATTTTCCCAGGGTATTCAACGATGTACTAGCATCCACTTGTTACGTATTGACAACACATTTACCTATCCTATGGGGAAAAAGAGAGGTCGATAAATTGATTAAACCTCGTAAACTCATATCAAAAGATACAAATTGCAAGTGCAGTTATGATATTTGACAATTCCACTATTTTATTTTGCAATGAATAAAAATTATGTGTACATTTTTGATAGAATTTTCGCCTATATAATTTCTTTTGTCACCTGAGCATTATGACGGATTAATTAGTATAATTCCAAATTACTAAAAACACTATTCATAAATATTATATTAGGCAGAAGCAGCTTAATATGTAATGTATGCATTCCAAAAGAAAATATACCTACCCTTTAAACATGCAATACAGGTTGTCCTCGACTTACGACCGAGATACGTTCCTGAACTTTCGTCGTAACTCAAACTCCATACAAATTATTAAAATTAAATATTATTCACGTGGAAATAATGCAACTGCAACCGAAAATGGTACGGATACATTTAGCACATCAGAACGCGCTTTTCAAATTTGTCGCGTTTATATTGTAGCTGTAAAACGATAATCGCAATATTATCGCATAAATAATTTGTCCGTTTTTTTTTTAATCTAGCAAACCATCCATTGCTTGCAGTAAACGTTTGGTCGTAGTTGTCATGTTTATTTAATTTCCGGTTTTTAAACAGGCTTCGCGCTTTTGTTTTTGTTGTCACGAACGAGGCTTAGAGGGATTCTTTCATCAAATCTTCCATTCAAATCACTAATAGTTTTCCGTTTTATAGATGGGTAATATTTTTTTTTTGTTATTATTATAGATTTTGATATTTTAACTGATTCACTTATTCTTACTTCATTCTTAAAATTTAAGAGATCGTTGAATGTGATTGGATTTTTGTTGTAGGCCTTGACTTTTTTACCATTCTCATATCTTTTAATTAGTATAAGTTTCGTTTCTAAATCTATTACACTTCTCCTTTTTTATCACGTGTATTCCGATAAAATCAAATATATTCAGTTTATTTATTAAGATATAGTTTACCAGACATTATGCATACGAATTAATACTTATTCATTTAAAAAATTAAACGTACAATTCAGGCGCATGCGTATCTTACTTACTAATATACAAGATAGGTTGTGTGATAGAGATAGACATAGAGATAAACCTAACCTATACCAATGGTTCATAAGCATATTTATATTAATAAATATCCAAATCTGAAAATGCTGTTACTGATCTTTCTTCCCGTATGCATCAACCTTTAGCAATGGTCCGCTGTGATGCAATAAGAAAAGAAATGTTTTTTTTAAATTTTTGGTCGTAAGTGCGGACCGTCGTAAGTCGAGGACTAAATGTACTGTCAAGAGGGGGTGACTTACGAGGGGGTGTGTTCAAAATTTTTTTATCAGATTTCTAACACTTGTCTAAATGTCGATATGGTCACGATGCTTTAATATGGCAGTACAGTAAATCTTAGTAAAGTGATGGACCTCGACACTAGCGACTTCAGATTTAACGGACAAAATTTAAAAATGTTAAAAGATCATGTTATCGGTATCCATGCTTAAATATAAAAGCCACAGAACGTAAACAATTTCCTAAATATAAAAATAACATTATAACACGCTGCGACAGATTTAACGGGTGCCGGCCGATGATTCAACGTCAGCTAAGGCACATCGTAGTCATCGCACCAGTGTTTACTCGAAGGTGCGCGCGTGCGTATAAGTTTTAAAACCCACCCAATATATTCAAATTTAAATTGTGAAGAAATATAAATATAAAGCAATTTACCATGACCGACCCCAATATGGAGCATATTCAAACTCTGCTTTTCAAATGAGAGTATCGGGGAGAGAGTTAGGACAGGACTAGTGGTGAGCTAATCGCTTTCGCTATATAGTTTGTTTATTAAGATCAGACCACACAATAAAAAATATGATATATTTTTGTTTGCAAAAAGGTTTAAATTCGGCCTATGGATTTTCCGTGCAGAGAAACTTCCGTCTTAGCGGTAAAATTGCATCCCGCTCACATTTTTTAAAAATAACAAATCCATGTAATAGAGGTCTGCCCGGACCAAAATTTAATGAAATTATCCGACCCGAGCCCGAGTCTTAATACCACACTTGTTACCCGAAACCGACCCGAAACCAATATTTATATTTCTTGGCCAGAAAAAACCTTTTTTTTTCAATACAGAAATTCATTTATACTTTTTAAACAATATATGTGTTATTATTTCCATATTTCCAACGATATTCATAACACATGGGGCAAAACTATTTAAACTATGTTATGAATAGTGAACAATTTCCATGTAATAGAACAGAATATGGAAATTTTTGGTAGAACAAAAATGACTTTAATATTAGAGCTTACAAGAATATAAACTTATAAAACTACCAAGTTCCAAAACTTAAAAGTGCTGTAGTAAAAGTTACAAAATTTCTGTTAGAACAATTAAGTACTCGGCCCACGTTATGGCAGATTCATGACCCGAAAAAAATCCGAAATATTTCTCTGGAAATTAAATTCCTTACTGAATTCCTCCGATTCTGAATTGTCTTTACCCACCCGAACCCGGCCCACGGGCCTGGCCGGGTAAGGGCCCGCGGGCTAAGCCCAGAACCGTGCAGACGTCTAATATAGGAACTATTTTAACTAACTATCGGTGTTTCTTAAATAATTAAAGCATTGTTTCAGACTTCCCATTAATACTACACAATTTTATAAGCTCAGTTTCAGTTTACCAAAATATAAAATGATACCGCCATAATATCAAACAAAAGATTTCATTGTCTCCAATGATATTCAAAACGTAATAAATTATTTTAGTTATTGAATTTTTTATCTACAGTATTCTACCAATAGTACATACATGATCCGAACATAGTCCTTTGAACACTTTACTGACCATGCCTACAAATGTATTGTTGCATTTATTTTATCGATAAATAAAAAGCTGAATAAGAAAACCTACCCCCACCCCACGCCCGCATTAGTACATTATATCAAGGTGTCTCTGAGTATTATACTTACATTACGCTAGGGATTCAAATGACTGACATCCACGAATAACTCGGCTAATATTTGCATGATTTATTCATTTTTCCCGAGTCTCCGTCGAAGAAAAAAAAACCACCATCTTAAATTGTAGTGAAGCGCGAGTGGTCTCTACCTGTGCGTATGTTTTGGGTCTAAAAAGTCGTTGCGGTCTCAAATGGAAGATTCAAGACAGTCGGGGGGCGTTGGTGGGGGTGTCTAGGGAGGCACGGGCGAACTGTAGGCACCAGGGAGGCTGTATCGATCGTAACAGCCCCCGCCCGCCCGTCCCCATGGTGTCAGGTTCGGTTTCAACCCTCTGAACTCTGCCTCCTAGAGTGTTAACCATTGAGACGACGACATTGTTAGCCATAATAGAATTACAATGCAAAATAAAATAACCATCATTTCTATTATACAATTTCATTTTCAAATGGGGACGAAAATTTAAAATAAAAACCCTAAACGATATATATTCATGCATAATTCTAATTATTTTTTTAACAAAAGTAATGGAATTTTTATTTCGTTAAATGTTTGATTTCTCGAATATCCTTTTATAATCTAAAATTTAGATAAAATCTTTAATAAATAATTTTAATCTTTTTCTAAAAACATAGACACAAATTATAATAATATTTTTACTGTTAAATCTTTCATCGTTAATCAATGTTAGAAATACATAATACTATGTAATGAAAACGCGAACTGTCCGTTCTGGGATTGCAGCCTGTGAACACTTGTCATCGCATAAGACGAACGCCCAACGGTCTTTGACCAGTCGGCTATAGAACCGACTCGATATATTACGATGGGTATTATTTTGACGCGACATGTCTATTGATATTTAACATCTTAAAAAAAATAAGTAATTCAAAATCGACTAAAATTGTATTTGGTCATATATGTAAGGAAATTGTATTATGATTGCCAATTAATGTTACACGTGCGTAGCTGCGTATGCCACGAAACAGGGGTTGGAAAACGGTGAAATAGAACAGCGCTATCATAGCATTGAACCAGTTAAAGTGTGGGCGGGGAGGGTCGGGCTGCGCTGTACTCAAGAGTACACAGTGGATACAAAATGGGTACACACGGCCAGCAGAAATTCGAAACGTACAGCGAAGTAAGAGTAAACAAACGAACAGAGGGTTGAAAATATATCAAGACCCAACCTAACCCCCACTCATATATAATATTTTCAAGATAAGAAGCTCTACGTGAAAAAAATACAAGCCAATAAACAAAGTGAAAAAGGGCAATGTTAGATAATCGCTAAAGCTTATGGGCAGCTCGAAAGAATGTCATGTTTTTTATGCCACACAGTGGTTTTACATCATAAACAAGATAGTTTATATGCAAGTATTATATTTAGCTTATTTTTATTACGCATGCTTGTTATGCCTAACATGCCAAGCTATGTTCCTCAAAGGTTTTGTATTTGCATTGAAGGCACACGTTTCCCCGTCTATTGATCGTACCTCGGTTAAACGTTGAATTTCGGACACAATCGAAGGTAACTTTTGATAATCGCATTTAGGCGTCTAATATCCAGTGTGTATTTTAGTTCGAATTTTATCAAACGGAATACGAACGTCGATATTTTTAAATGTATGTCAACTGTTTGTATACCGTCTGATGGGTAATAAATTAAGCAGAACCGTTTTTTCAACAGTTGAACATGTTATTTTTTACAAACGACACCGGTCCTGATCATACCATAAAATTGTGAAAGTATAAATAGAATTTCATTTTTGTAAATATAATGCCTTTCCACTAATAATTGATAGATAATTGTGTAGTGCATTGTTTAATATTTCGACATTTAATTAATTAAATAGTCTGGAATCACATCCTTAAAAAATCCAGTTTTGATAAAATCGCAAATAAACACTGGATCACTATTTTGTGTCCATACAAAATAAGGATTCACCGTGAATATTAATCAAAAGTGTAAAAGTCTTGTCTTGATTCGAAATTTGCTATTACTCTATGTAAAATACTGATTATTTCTTTCTAAGCAACGTAAATTATACTTTGAAAAATGTGTGTTTAGGCGTCAATAGTGACATGTGATTTTGATTATGCCCAACTATTTTTGTTATACAGATTGATGCGTTTAAAATCACTCAGCAAATTCAAATTAAAAATGTCAAAAGTTAAAAATAAGAGCTTTGATTCTAGGCGATTTATTTGGTTAATAAATATCCAATCGTTTTTGTTAGAACGGCGATGGAAAACTAAGATATACGATAGGATAAACAAATAAATGATACACCAGACCAAATAATTGCGTAAAAAAATTTTCAATGCTATTTTTGCAATAAATATTTATACAACGGCTTCAATGCCGCTCAGATGGTAGGTGGGCGTTTCTAGCCAAGTGCATTAACCCACATATCTAGTATTATTTTGCGAAACAAGCGTTTCTTTTTCGTTACATTAAATTTTGTTACATACCGTAGACAAAAATAAACACTCACACATGTTAGCAACACAGATTCGATCATCGCATCACAATTATTATCGGAAACAAATGAATCCAATGAACGCTTTTCGTTTTTTTCGGTTTGTCTAATCGGTCATCTTTTAAGAATTCGTTTAACGACAACTTGCATTAATATTAAATTAAAATTGGTAACTTTGTTTGTTATTCCACTGGCTTTGTCACTGACGTGACGCGTTTCGTCTCTTTAAGAAGCATTTTCAGACTAACTAAATAGCAAGGTTATTTATTTTTAAGGTAAATAATAATTCTAATTCTTAATTAAAAATGAAGGATAGGGTGGGTTTGTTTCGTTCTACTGGACGTGGGGAAGGGGGTAAAACATAATAAATGATAGTCCTATTTACCATAAAACTACTCATTACAAAATTAATTAATAGTGTTTGCAGGTGAAAATACCGAGGGAAATAAATTTAATAATGGTGAGCCACCTGACTTATTAAAAATGTTATTTACTAATAATCGATTACAGCTAATGGTTTTATTAATTTCTTAAGCTCTAAACTATTCATTTTAATAATAAATAGCCTTGCGATACATTTAGTCTAAAGATGCTTCTTAAAGAGGCGAAACGCGTCACATTAGTGACAAAGCAAGTGGAATTTGTTATCACCAATTTTAATTTTTTTATTAAAAATGAATTTCCACAAAGTTACAGCCGAATCCATAGAAAAAATCCATATAAATTCTCTTTGGAGAGAGTAAGGAATGAGCGATGGCGTTAGGAAAGGATTAGTAGTTAGCTAATCACTCACTATTCTGAAGTGTTAGGATAAGAAAAATCCATATAATATGAAAGATTCTTCTCGGGGATTCGAGCCTTTGACCTCGCAACCGATTCGCCGAAATCCCACGACACCAATCGACTACGGACAGATAAAACAAATTGACTACCTTTGTCCATTCCTAAGAAGCCCGACATTTCTTAAAATATATAGTGCATCCTTTGATAGATGTGATTTATTTATGAAACCAAAATCGTTATTTCGATATGTATTTTAAAAATATGACCGATTTTCATCTGCCACCCTTTGTCAATCGATTAACTTAAATCATAATAGATGTATGATGTGACGTACCGTAATCACTCTATTGAATATACGTAGTTCACAAAGTATAATGCAATTAACCGGGTGACACTAAAGGGATTACGGCTGGCTTATCTTATTCGCTGTCACGTTACAATGCTTTATAAATGACTACTATAGACACCCGTTAGTTGGATGGAAACGAAGGAAATTCACAATAAGTGTAGTGTTTACCATAGAGCAGTGCTAAGAAACCTTTTCTCATCCACGGCACACCTTAGAATTTCGCGGCACACCACAATCAAAAATATGTAAATTTACTTAAAATGTGTTTGTTGCATTTTAATGACAATTAATAATATAATTTAAGACATCGAATGAAGGTGCTTGATGAAATTTCAATATCAAATTTAAATTGCTAAGATTTTGTACATTCGAGGCATTCGAGTACACGAGTAGACTCGAATGCCTGAAGGCAAGTAATTATTTGGTCAGTAACAAATGTTCATTCAGATGCTTCAAGATATCAGCCACATCCGCATGTTTGACCGTCAAATGATTATTTTAAAAGAGCTGCTGGAGTTCTAGTATGTTTTGGTTAAGTAAAAATAAATAGCCTCGTAGTGAAACTCAAAATAATCTTTCCATAATTTTACCTCGGAAGAGCCATAGCATTTCTGTGTAAAATAGTAGGGATTGATATTCCAATCCCATTTACACCGAGCATTTCAAAAATTTAACGCTGCTGATTTGGTTATATTTACTATTTTAAAACGTTCATTTATTATTTGTAATAATTCCTCTGGAAATTTTTGAAACGTCAATGCTTCCCGATTTATACACTATGCAGCAATGTGTTACTTAATAAAAAACACTTTTTATTTCCCATCATTGCCGCTGCACCAACCATGCATACACTAGTATAATAATTATTCCATTGAATTTCATAACTTTTGAAAAAATATTCAGTTTCTTGGAAAATTTCCTCACCGGTAGTCATCTTCAGAAGCTTTTTGCAAAACGGAGATATCAGCAACCTATTGGCTTTTATTATTTCTTATTTAAAAAATCTCGTTTGTTCTTATTTTCGACGTATTGCGCCGCACACCTGACATCGTTTCGCGGCGCACCGGTGTGCAACGGCACACCTGTTGCGGAGCACTGCCACAGAGGGCGGTTTTTTCGTCGGTGTGTCAGCTTTATTACATTCGATATTTTTTTTATTGTAAATGACCTCACAGCGATATGTTAACTAAAATGATATTGTGTATAAATGGAGAATGTTAATTGTCTAATGAAAGCATCAAAGAGTCGGTGGCTGAATTCTACGTATTTTTTTCTTAAATTTTCTATATGGTTTTCAAAATACAGTACGGCATTAAAATATTAAATTTAACTGTTGAACGACGCCCGTGCGCCCTATACAGTAGTTGGTTAGTAGAACAGCATTATAAGGAACGCTTTAATCAACTGAGATGTTTAAAAACTCTAGCTAGCCATATTTTATCATTTATACTTTTTTTGTAAAAAAGTGATTTATTATTTTTTCTCGTCAATACGCCATAGTCACAAACAATGAAGCTTTTCACATGCCACATGCTTCTAATATTTTATTTCCTGTTTAGTATATATTTCATATCAACGGTGTTTTGGCCAATTGATGTAACCAACAAAATTGAAATTGTTCAGGAGAAAGTAAAAACTGTTTTTATCGAAAACGTCATACCGTTGCGTTATGAATATTTGAAATACACTATTGTAAATTCTCATGTTTGAAAACACGGGACTATACGTAGAGAGTGTCGATATAATAGTGGCTTACATCAAGTTGTCGGGTCAAAAATTTTAAACCTAAAACCCCATGTTAAATGATGTTTCCCTTCCAAAAAGTGGTCAATTTATCTTTCTAATTTACATCATTTGGCCGAGACCTGCTATGTCGTCTTTAAAATGAGATCCAATCATTAACTCATTTTCGTATATTTGAGAGTTACATGAATTGGCCAAAACGCAGTCGATATATTTCATATCAACATACTAAATGACGGTATTTCCGACAGTTGATCACGGCCAGTTTGTGTAAAACGAAATGTGATGAAAATATAAAATTGTATTTTCCGAATCAAATCCAGTTTACATTTAAAACATGACATCAATATCGAGTGGGCAGAAGTAGTTATCCAATTTTAGCTTTCTTCAATTGTGAATTATTGATATAATAACATTACGACGTTTTTTTTAGTTATAAGCGTATTCTCAAATTCCATAGGTTTCGTAACGGTAAGGATAAAGGAATAACTTTACTCATAAGCCTTCATTTAATTACTTAAATAAGTTTGTTCAAGTAATTAATTGTATTTCAAATTAAAATTGCATGAAAATCACAACAGAAAGAAAACGCAACATCACTATAATCTGAATAAATACATCAATTTATATCCAGGTCACGGATTATAAGCGTGTTGTCAACATTGACTAACACTTATTTATGTATACTCTCCTTGAAAAGAAAGTGTCGTTAAGCAAATGACTAGCCATCTATTTTACTACCCTGCACAATAAGGGTTGGGCGATGGTAGAAAAGTGTTTTTCAATAATTTATTTTACAAGTAGTCCCCACAATGGTGTATAAAAAGAATTTGAATATGAGTGTGGTAAAAATCTAAATGGCTAATTTCCAAAATTTTAGCTGCCTATTAATTTATGAAGATGAGATTTTTTATTACCTAAATATTTAAAAATTGAATTCGCAACGATTATGAGTTTGTTACCAAAGTCTAGACTGGTTATTTTATAGCGATAATTAAGAAAACATTAAAAGAGGATGTAAAATAAATAAGGTACTTACGGCTAAGAACGAAGATGTGTTTGATTCCCTTGCTGATTAAATGTAAAGCTTTGAAACATTCTTGGATTATTTTTCGTTAAATATGGATGAGAATTGTTATTTTCAATGCGGCTTGGCTGCAATTTAGATTATATGGAATTATAGCTCTTGTAATAGTAAAATTCATCCGGATTTATCAAACACAATAAACTGTTTATTGAGTTTAAAACATTAAAGAAAATTTAAGACATCGACTGAGGGTGCTTGATGGAATTTCAATATCAAATTTGGATTATTGAGATTTTGTACACTTCCATGTATTTTGTCACTAACGACCCGGGTTTCGCCTTTCGGCATCTTCAGGCATTCGAGCACACGAATGGACTCGAACTGACTCGAGTCCATTCGTGTGCTCGAATGCCTGAAGATGACGAAAGGCGAAACCCGGGTCGTTAGTGACAAAATACATGGAAGTGTACAAAATCTCAATAATCCAAATTAAAGAAAATTGTTGAAGTCGTTATCAATCCAGAGATTGAGCATATAGGGCGGGATTGTTGTCCCTAAATGCAAATCGCAAACATGTTAAACACAAAATCAAGGAAGTACACTATTTGAAAGTATAGACAAAACCAGGGTTATGCAGTCGGGGTCGTAAAAAACGAGCGACATACATTAAATGTACATACATGAAGTTAAAACTTTGTCTATTGATTAAATTAATTTGTGTATTAATGTGCTTGTTTCATTTTTATTTATGCCTATAACATCTTCTTGTCTATAATATGAAAAATTTGGCTATTCGCCAGATTGGTTGGCTGGTGTTTAATTTGAAGACCAATTACACATAAATAGGAAAGGGAGGAAAAAGTCCTGACAAAATTAGACTTTTTAGTCGTTATCTGAGTGTGAACCCGAGTAAGAGTCGGAGTTAGAGTTGGAATAACGTTTTTTAACGACTCCATAAAAAACACATAAAATAAAAACGCTTGCAAACAATATTTTTTTTTAAATCTCGCGGGACCTTTGTTATACTGTTTATTGTTAGTTTTCGACCCAGCTAAATGAAAGTGAGTAATAAACAGTAAACAATTATTAGCAGCAAAATTGTTTGTTCTTTGAAAATGTAAATGTATGCAGTTATTATACATAGTATTTTGTCGGGACCCAAATGCGTTATACGAGTTCCAGTGAAAGTAAAAGATAAATAATATTAATATGTGTATACCGCATAATGACAGCAGACACCGATAGATGTCACATCGAAACCAACGGGGACTCATTCCACGGGAGAGCTTCCGTTACGGCTCGGTGAACGGCTGAAATTCCTTCAGGAAAGTCATACCGGGCAGGGTGTTTTACGATGTGCTCTGTGGCATCAACTTCCCCACAACCGCAAGTGGAGTCTGTTTCAAACCCCACGTATGTATTATATACACCATACCTACTAAGTCCCCTTCGGATTCTATTCAGACAAACACTGAAACTTCGTGCATAATGAATTTATCCGTGGAATTCATTATGCTATTAAAAGAATGTATTTTTGTTTCACAAGATTTATGCGATAATGTCGAAAAAGCTATCAGTAATTTTATGTAATTCGTGTGGAAGTATTAACTTGTACTATTTAAAAAAAACACCGATATAAGAATATATTGTTTCATATATTTCTCGATAGAAAGTATTATTACTTCGAAGATAAATAGGATATTAATTATTGGCCGAAAGTGTCGTCCTAACTTATTACTACCGCTTACGTAATAATTATTAGTAAATTATAAAAGTAGATCTCCATTGCCGAGTGGTAACGCTATAGAACTTCCGTTCCAGCAGGGTCGAATCTCCTAATAGAAATTTTCAATTTATTATTGAAATTGTAAGGTAGGAATCGATGTATATGACATTTTTATCCGCGTCCACCTAGTCTATCCAATCCTGAAAACGAGGCATAAAATAAGCGATTAGACCAACAGCAACTGATACTATATTGACCTTAAAATATTTCCCTTCCAAAAAGGACTATGATCGATCATATCGTAAAAAAAATTGTCTTGAAATACTCAATTTATTATACTTATGCGCCACATAAGAGGCGGGCATGACTTAAAAAATTGTCCCTGTAATCGTTGAATAGTCTGTTACATGAGTTATCACGATTTTTTTAAGCAGCGTTTCCCAATTATATTGAGTCGTGGATGCCTTTTATACGGAGTGTAAAAATGTGAAAATGATCTATTTTTGTGCCATCACTACTTGTCATATGTTTCTAAAACATCTAATAAAATCGTTACCACAGTTCATATGATTTTGTAGACTTTCACATGAAAGCAAATCTTCAAAACAATTGTCAAGACCATATTATCTTACTCGCTTCTTGACAATCGTTTAAACCCTGATTTTTTTCTTCTAGGAACCGAACCTTCATTTTGGAAACGCTGGTTGTTTACTCATTAAATCAATATCTATAACAGTGGTTTTCAAGTGAAATTATACTGTGGCAATATGATTGATTGCGGTTCCATGGAAATGGCACACAAAATTTCTGTCTTGGTTGTATATAAAAATATTGAAGCTGTTTAATTTAACAAAGTAATGTATCAATTTATAAAAGACAGCTAAGCACTTTTGTGACTATTTTATTTAAAAAAAATGCAAATAGGAGTTGCTTCTGTCAGCTGGTTTCGATATTATTTTTCACACTGAATAGAATTTCGACAGAATACAATCAGCAAAATTATTAATGCAATTGAGCAAATTTTGTATTTTGATATCAACGTTTTGAAAAATTTGTAACACTACAATAATTTTTAAAATTACCAATAATTTATAGTATTCGTTCACTCGAAATAATTTATAATTTTAAAACTAAAATTGGGATTTTAGCATTATTACTAATATAAAGCCACTGGTGGCTGCACATGAGATCCAACGGTCTAAAACAGTGATTGGCAACCTTTTTATTATGATCTTTAATAGCTTACTTTTGACATCTACGACTCTTTATCTTAATTAAGGGAGTTGTGAGCATCAGATATAATTAAAATAAAATTATTTTCTTGAAATAGATACGAAACGAGAGTAACCATACACTGCCATGATTGATGAATGACCGATACACTCATTGGTGACTCTATTCGAAAAGGATAGAGATAAAGCTTGACTGGCGAAAAAAGAATAGCAACATCTGGGACTATAAAATATATAGTTGTTCATTTGATAATTGTCAAAATGATGTAGTATTTGAATAATTTTAAGACTTCGCGAACTGCAGAAGTATTATAAAGCTTATGTTCGTTTCATGCACCTTAAATATATTTCGTGGTCATTTGACGGTCGTGAGCCATGGGTTACTGACAACTGGCCTAGAAGCTTTACTTCGATGAAGACTAGATTGTACTACCAGATGAAAAGACGATACTAAAGAGTGATCGAATATACGAATTGGTTTCCCGAATTTACCGCGGTAGACATTTGGGTTATTTTCATTTTTTTTTTGTAATGCGCAGACGCAATCGGAAGCAAATAGGTCCCGAGAGAATAAGCTACACAGATAACCTTGCTTAACCGAATGTTTGGCATTTTACAAAGCTGGATGCTTCATTGCACCGTCAAACACAATTATTGTGTTTTTTTTTCAAATGATAACCGCTCCCAATGTGGAGCATATGGTCTCCTAATGGAGGCAACTGCTTTTCATTCAGTTGCTCAATCTCTATTTTTCTATATGAGAGTAGGGACAGTAGGATCACAGTCTTTCGCTCCATTTTTAGAATTGCATGGATGGGAGGGAGTTTTAGACGTCACAAACATTCATACCTTCGATCAGAAATCCATTAATCGATCGAAAAATCAATTTATGAAACTGTCTGAACTGGGACTGGTAAATGTGGCATCCGTAACCGATGCTAACGACGTTGGCCACTCCATCACAGCCCGGATATAGTAATATAAAATTCTTTATCATTCATCAAAATCATACTACCGTATTTCCTCGAACATAGAACGCTGTCGATTATAAGACGCAATCTTATTTTGAAATACAAAAAATATATAGTGAGTTGTGCGAAAGTCGAACTTCGGAAGTCGAGGTCTGCCTGTAGTATGAAAACTTTATTATAATGATAGTAAAAATCATAAAATGATGGTAAAAATCAATTACAGTTATCGCCGACGGTGATGAGAAAATTTCAGACCTATATGTGATAGTATTAAAACGTCTATAGAGCGAAATACTCGAAAATTTCTCGGATATTATCATTTATAGAAATTTAAAGAATGTAGTGCAGGCAAAATAGAACAATACAAATGATAACCAAATAATAATCCCAATCGAACATATTCAGTTGTATTTCAAAGTTTGCAGAGTACACATCACGTGATCTGTGTGCTTTGTAAGCAAATATAAATTTATATTCTAACTGGATTCCATTAAGAATTTATGTGCCATCCACCCCTCCAAGTTTTAAATAAATTCAATCCGGCCAGTTTCTCAAATAGTTTGGTGACCACTGCATAAGTGATGCAACATTTCTTAAAAGAGTTTTCCGAGATAATTTTCTACGGGAAACTGTCACCCTCGCTGCCATTTTCTATTTCTGGGGATAAGCACGTTAGTACTGTTGTATTTCGATGGCGAGTGTTAAACGCATCCTGAATTTAGAGACACCAAAACGGCATGTTATTTTGTGGAACATGCAACTAAAATAGCTCCAATAATTTATGTAGTCGTAAACGAGTAAAAGCGACCTTTTCATTTATATCTCAATAGGAAACGGGTGTTTAATCTTCATAACTAATGTACCAATACATAGAAAATAGTAATATTAATACATAAAATAAAATGTTTTAATCAGTTTTAAGTGTTTAACTGTCAATTCTTGGTGGAAAGGAATATTACATTTTAAAAATAAAACACAATATCTTTTGTACTACTTTCAGATATTCTATTCCTCATTTGCTATTTCTGTTATTGAATATTTAAGAATTATTTTTAATAATATAACTCATAATATTTTTGGTCACATAATTCAGTGCTATTCAAATGGTGGTCCCCACTCAAAAAAATAAATATATAGTTAAAATGAGAAAAATCATTAATATCGACGCGTGTCTCGTGTAATATCAATGTCCCTGAATTTCAATTCTTTGAACTCAATAAAGATATATTACTACTTTATTATAATTTTATTTACAAAATGAAAACACCTAAAAATTCTGAGTAGCACTGACATATTTGAATCAAATGTGTTTTTTTTATTATTTCAGATTAGTAGTTATTTATATGTAACAGGTAATAAACATTTTAATTGTAGACCATTTAATTTCGTACATACAATTTGTTTGATGTACCTTGTAATAACATATTAACACTAATTTTCATATAATTAGCCTTGTAAAGATTTGTATTTTATCATTTGATAATGCTTGCGATGTGTGAAACCACTTTTAATCATTGTGAAAATATGAAAGTAATACAAAACAAATTGTGTTATTTTTAAAATATGTTTAGTCTAAGGGGGCGTGGCTCTCTGTGTAGAAGTCGAGCGGTTGACTAACAACTTTTGTATAAGGGGTCTATATGCTACACATTAAAGGCGGATACCGTTGTAAAAAAATAATACAAATGGTAAGGTAGACACGAAAATCGCAAGAAATCCACTCAGTCACCATACCATGTTCGCGATATCCATAACAATATAATGATGCTAAATGGTTTCATTTTTCGGGTTGATCGTAAAAATATTTTCGGTCTAAATATTTTATCACCTTTGGAGCGTTAAAAGATTTTGCAAAGGCGACCTTTGAATGTCACCATTTGACATTTAGGACGCAAGGAGGGTGGCGAACAGCAACAGCGAATAATATTATTATGTGTTTGTATACAATGATGGTTATAAGAAAGAAATTAACGAGCGTGAATGGAAAAGATATTGAGCCAACCCCTCCCTAGACACACCCCCGCGGCAACTACGTAATGAAGTTATTAAAATTAATGGAAATTTCCATTCCATTAACTTGAATAAACTCAAGTTAATGGAAGTCATACATCATTTTGTCAATAGATATACTTGTTGCTAATCAGGCTTAATAAAATAATTTCGTATTTTCGATGTATTCACTTGTAACTTTTGCCTAAATTTTATTTTTAATCTATGCTATAAAGCAGAAAATATATTTATCAATCGGTCTATCACTCACATTAAGACTTCCTAATTGGTGAACAGTAACATTTGCACTTATCATTTTCTTCACCATTTCTAGGTGAAGTGTGCTATTTTCATCTTATATCACGGATCGAATCGACAGTTTTTGTTCGAAGACATGGATGTTTTTGATATCTAAACGTCCCTCCTATCGACGCGATTCTAGCAGCGGAGTGTAGCGGGAGCGACTAACTACCCACTATTCCTGTCCTAGTCCTATACTTCTATTCCTATTCTCTTCGATAAATAGAGGTTGAGTAACTGAGTAATAAGCAGTTATCGTAGAAAAACGTAACTAAGAGTACAAATACTCCACATTGGGAGCGGACATGGTTTAAAAAAAATATTTCAAGACCCAAATCAAAAAAGTAAAAAAATAATTGTTGTGAAAGGAATACCTTTTCAAGTGCTGTGGAACACTGGTGTTCCACGGAACATAGTTTGGGAAACCCTGTACTAGTGTAGTGCTCGCTGGGAAGGGAAACGTAAGGAAAGAAATCATCACGCACAAAGCAGAAAGCCCAATGTATTAAACTTACATAAAATATTTACAACTGGTATTTGAAAAAACCATTCTGAATTATCGAAAATCAAATATAATAATATGTAACCACCGAAATATTTTATTTGGTTTTGACAATTGTAGCTAACGCCATCTATTGTATTTTTGTAATAATAATTCAATTAATTTAATCGCTAATACATATGTGACTCACTTTTCTGCAGGATCTGCGATGTTTTTTCATCCGGACGAGTTTTGGACGATCTGTAAATAATAAAAGATTTAAATTAATATCAATTGAAATGGAAGCGGGCAAATGAAAATATAAGGGATTGCAAAACTGGTGTGTATTTTCGATGCCGAGATTTCGGGATTAGAATTAGCAAAACAGAGTTGTAATGAAACTATTGTATTAGTACCGGGTGGTAGAACTACCGTTCGGTGCGCATATATAGAGAGAGTGTGTGTGTGTGCTATGTTGTGACTGCGTTTCATATATATAAATCAAGAAAAACATATCGACGGTGTTTTGGTTAATTGATGTAACCCTCATAAAATACGAAAATGTGTCAATGATTGGACCACATTTTAAAGACGACAGAACAGGTCTCGGCCAAATTATGTAAATTTAAAAAATAAATTCACCACTTTTTTGATGGGAAACATCATTTTATATTCGGCCACTTGATGTAAGCCTCTATTAAATCGACACTCCCTGCGGATAATCGCGTACCTGCAAACATGAGAATCTACAAGAGTGCATTTCAAAGATTCATAACTCAACCCACTATATAATGTTTCCGATAAAAATTGTTTTTACTCTCTCCTGAACAATTTCAATTTTGAGGGTTACATCAATCGGCCAAATCACCATCGATATACTGTAATCCGACAACCGCAGCATTCTTTTATATCTTATAAAATCGTTATCATTACATCTTGGGATCTATTATTTTCAGCATATTTTAGTGCACTGTAAATAGCTCTTGATTAATTGCTCCCGAGACACTCCTGGCAATTATTTTAAAACGCTTAACGAGCTGTAAATCTGCATTGTTATAAATCGTTAAAGCCACTGTTTTTTTTTTTTTTGTTGACCTACTTATTTAGATTTGGCAATGTTGTTTTTCCCAATGTTGATATTTCCAAAATAAGATGACTCTAAGTTTAATTTAAACACGGCTTTTTCGGTTGATTTATAACTTATAAACTTAATTATGATTGAATGATTAGATAAGGGATGTACAAAATTTATCCAGTATAAAATCAGAAATTCATCACATACGACTTTGACTTGCGTGACATTAGAGTATACACCTGCCATCCTGATTGATTAGCGAACCAACCCTGTTTACACGCCTTCGTGATTACTTTGGCGTTTAATTCTGTGCGCTACATATTATGGTGATGATTTGAGTAACCTACTTAACGCTCGCAAGCAATTAATTAGCTACATACATCCGCTCTGGTGGTTTGCTAGTTAGTCAATTATTTCAGAACGCAGGCGGCCAACTCCGGGCACGCGAACCGACTAAAGACAATAATAAATCAATCGGACTAATTGTATTATATTTAAGCATTCGTTTCGTTCTATTCTATTCCACATAGGTATACAAAACCGCAAAGCGAATATTCTAAATAATATTTTAATTGTTTAAATATCTGGCATTACAGCTGACAGCCAGTGCGTCAAATATTTTAAAAATTTGAAAATCATACTAGATAAACTCGATAAGAATTTTTATAAGTCACTCATGTCCAAGATCACAAATTGAAAAAATCTAAATGTGATATTGACCTTCCTGTGACTCAAACCAGGACCCACTTGATCGCTAGGGCAAAGCTGTTACCACTAGACCACAAACGCCGACAAATAATAAAACATAGCTTGCTATTATAATTGATCATGATGGTATCGTTAATCAGCTCAATCAATAAAATATTCATGTTTCATTCATAAAATATAATAATATATATAAATAAAATGCAGATAATCGCAGCTTCAGTAATAATAGTGTGGTTATTCTGAAATTGTAATTTTGAGTTATGGTTGGATTTGTGATTTTTTTACTCTATGATTATATTCTGAACTCAATTGTGTCAATTTAAGACTTCGACCGAGGGTGCTTGATGGAATTTCAATATCAAATTTGAATTGTTGAGGTTTTGTACATTTCCATGTATTTCGTCGTTAACGAGCCGGTACAAGTTCATTCGTATGCTCGAACGCCTGAGGATGCCGAAAGGCGAAACCCAACATTTCAAATGTCAAATTAAAATTCAACTGTGTCATTGAAAAAGCACTTAGTTTCTTTGATCATATTTCAAAAAACATCACAATCGGTTGTAAAATATTTCCAGTTAATAAAGTATGGTTTTAAAGATGTTTTCCGATACAAACAAACAGTAGTTTATGCATTCAGACTTCTTTTATATTAACAGAATATTTCTAAAAACTACGAATGGCTGTCTTGCATATTGACATATTCAGAGTTATGACTGTATTTCCCTGGGGGATGCGAACTTTCGAAAACATGATGGATCAGAATGAATTGCTAATTTTGTATCTGGAAAGTTCTAATTATAAATAAGATTTATTACTATCATTAAAATACGTAGAGTTTAATCTCAATAATGATTTCAATTTAACCTCAGCATGTTTTTGTAATAGAAGAAAAATTTTGGAAATTACATAATAAACGTTATTATATTTTCAGGATCATGATTCAGTGGTCAACGTCGTTAGCTTCGGTTACGGATCCCCGCGGGTTAAAATCCCTGTACGGACAGTTTCATAAATTGATTTTTCAATCGATTTATGGATTTCTGTTCGAAGGTATGGATGTTTGTGATGTCTAAAATTCCCTCACACCCATTCAATCTTAAAAAATCGTAGCGAGATCCATTAGCGAACCATTAGTCCCGTTCTTGCTCTACCCCTACACTTTTTTAAAAAGAGAGGTTGAGCAACTGAGTAACCAGCAGTTCTAACAGAAACAATCTGTTGAGATACGCACGGTGGCCATATAATCCACACTGGGAGAAAACATGGCTTAAAAAACACATATGCAACGTTTAAGCGTTTCTTTGGTTTTTTTGATATTTTTTTTGTCGGCAGTACATAAAATCGAGAATATTGCAAAATGGACATAATCGAAAATGGTTGTTTTATTTAATATAGATTATTCTTTATCACACACTTATAAATCGCGTGAATTTATTTTTTATATTTTAATACTATTTCTTTTCGGCTTCGTCAATAATTTGGATTTATATCTTAGCTTCATTCATTTATGGCTCGGAAAATAGCCACATTCATCCGTTGTTGCCAAGCACAATAAGTTGTGTAAAAAATACGACCCACTGATTGAGAGTTTTTGTGTGACGGACATACTGTAAGACATTGTTGAAGTTTAACAATCATTTGATAAAGCTTTGTGTTATAATTTATAAACAAAAACATAGTTAAAGATAAACGTTTTTATTATTGTAGATAAACTATTGAAACAACTTTTAGCTGGATCTGTTAAGAGCGATAAAGCTCACTTTTACAATGGGAATGTTGATGGATACTAATAATATGATTGTTATCTGCCATATGAAGTTTTCAATACAATACATTCATGTCTTTGCGCTAAAGTAATATTTTTTTCTTTCTAATGTATAGGTATATATTATGCAAAAAATCTAATCCTACAACGATGACATGCCATAGTTGCATTCTACAAAAAATGGTTGGGCATCACTGTTTCATAAATTATAATTTAAAATTTATCTCACACGTCAATTCTGTTTATTTTAAGTTTAATTCGTAACATTTTCATTAAAATAGAATCATGAATCTTAATTTCATATTACCATTTTTACATCCAGATTGAACACAAGAATTAAGTAGATCACCGATGAGCAAAATGTTATGTTTTACCAAATCGATTGCAAAGTAATTTTCTTATAAGCGATTCAAATTTATGTAACAATTTATTGGAACATTGTCATACGTTAAAAAATAACAAAATATTTAGATAGCATGATTAATTATTCCTAACTAAGCGGGACATGGGCGTGATGACACAACTCATCTTTCAGTCGATGGTGTGTTGCCGAAATAGCTATCGATTTTTATATTACATAATTATAGTGGAACTAAAAACATTGCTATTTCTTTCCATATCATAATGGTGTAAAGCTAAACATAAAATTATCGTTTTATTCAAAGACCAGCAATTAGCTTTCTCAGACCTGAAACCATATATATAATATTTTTTATGAGTTGACCATCTATGGAATAGAGAGTAGATCAAAAAATGCACTCAATAATAGTTATTCAGTTTTATTCACATAAATAGTGAAAAAAAATACTTTCAAAAACTTTGTTTTCGACTGGAAATGCGACATGGAAGCCATTGGAATAACGTATGTTTGGTTTAGCGTAGGGCTGACAAACGTCCCGGTTTATAGATCTTATCTCCGTGTCCCGGTCCGTAAATCATTTGTCTCGGTATTCTATCAAGCCTAGGTAGTCAGTCAAAAACAACTAAAGCAACACAAGTCAAGGTGAGAAAGAAAGGTGCAAGGGCAGCATAGAACACAAGAATACGTGCGGATGGTAGATGCTCGCCCCTGCGCTCCCGTCGCGCCTCTCGTGAGTCATATTTGTTTGTTTTACTAGCTATAATTATTGGTTTTGAATAAAACTGCACATTTTTTGATTGCATGAGTTTTTCATTTTTACCTTTTACCATTCGAATCCCAAACGTCCCGGTTTGGTGGAATAATATTTTTATTTTATATTAAAAATTAATTTTCACAAAGTGACGGTCGAATTAGGAGCAGCGTAAATATACAAACTTTGGGTACCATCGCTCTCCGCAAACCCCAATCTTCGGCCAAGTGCATTTACCAAAAGTTCAATGACATACAATAACAATTCATACTGCACAATTACGCCTTGGCACACTTTTCTACGAGCAGCGTTTGATTCCATATAAGCGTTTTCACTTTCTACATTGAAGTATTTTTATCGTTTTACTGTTTTAAGACATTAAAAACATTACGAATACCATAGAACGAATATGTTGGTATTTTGTTTTTATATCTTCATTGGTAAACACAGGTTGTAGAGAGAGCGTTAGTTGACACCTAATGAGTTCCCAATCACTGTTGATGTGTTAACTTTCAATGGAAATGTATTATACATGTTTAAATTAATAAAAGCAGTTCTGGATTGCTTTCGTTGAAATATGTTACAAGCAAAAAAATCTATATATGATTGGGAGTGAAGAAAAAACATGGTGTAGTAAATAACAGAAATTTAGTCGGGTAATGTCGTTAGCTTCTGTTGCGATGTTCACGGCATCGACTCGCAGTACAGACAAATAAAAAAAACATATTTTTCAATCGATTTATGTATTTGTTTTCGAAGGCATGAATGTCTGTGATGCGATTAGCTAACCACTAATCTTGACTTGGTTGCATCTCTGACAAATTACAAGGCATTTAAAGAGTTTACGGCGTCTTATGGAAAGCGATTGGAACGCAATTCCTTAACACATTAAACCCCTTGTTTTACCTTTTCTTAACACTTATTTTAAACATAACCTACTGCACACTAGAGTGCATGCAACCAAGTCTTGAGGAATTTCTCCTCGGACATTCCTGGCAAACATTTGAAACACGCATAACGTTGTTACGCTGCGGAATACACTCTGTAAGAGTGTGAAGCCGTAGTGGGTGGTGGTGGGTACAACGTTGAGTACCCTAGGGCATTTAAAAAAAAAAAAAAAACCACTAATCTTGTCCTAGCCCTATTTTTTTATCTTTACTCTATCCAAAAAAGAGAAGTTCAGCGACTATTAACATGCAATTATCGTAGGACAAGTTCTAAAGAGATAAGCGCCATTACGAGTCGATATACTCCACACTGGAAGCGAATATTATGACTTAATTTCACACTCACTTTTAATACATCTGTTTTTAATATCTATTAAATGTACCTTCCCTTGAAATTCCTTGAATTGAACTATTATATTGAAACCAAAGTGCATTATCTATCATTCCTATCAATTATTACTAGTACAATGGAGTTCTGCCAAGAGCATTCAATTGAAATCAATATTTTTAACTACTTTTCATCAACCCAATAATCCGATGTGCGTTTTATAATTGAAACTGAAATATTGTATAAATTAGTTCAATACACAGCGATTATTACTATTTGATCCGCGAGCGGAATAAAATTTTTGCAAGTATGTATAAAAAAACAAGTACGCCCACTGGTTCCAAGACTTTTACAGTGCATTGCTCGAATACTACATTGAGCTTGACTTAAGGTGAGTGTCAGAGATGTGTCATTCGTTGCGTAAAAGAAATACTCGATATCGGTTGGTAACGATACTCATTTTTTTAGTAACCTTTGAGCTTATTTGTAGAGGCGAACTAATTATTTGATACTGTATATTTCGAAGGCATTTATAGGTTTCGCATTTTAAACATACATGACCTTGCACACATGGTGTAATAAGTATAAGTTTTTGTTAAATGTTGCCACCAAAACACTGTTGTAAACATAGTAGATTGTAATTCAATAAGCGCACAATGACGTCAACAAATGCAAAAATGTCGACTGTCATATTTTATCCAGCTCACCTATTATACACCATGATCTTGCCAAGTGAGCCTCGTGATGACGCCACTCCTTGTATTGACCATAACAGAGCAAAAATTAAGAAGATGGCCGATCAACGATAAGAATAACTCGTGGAAAGAGAAAATTAAGTCAGAAGCTTTCCAAATGAACAGTTTTACCATTCCAACACTATTCTTTCCGAGCTTGTAGCCGAGTTGTCCGAGTCGTAATCTTCAGTTGCGGTGTACACGGATTCTAATCCTAATTAAGAAATCAACTGAGGGTGCTTGATGGAATTTCAATATCAAATTTGAACTGTTGAGATTGTCAGTTCAAGTCCATTCGTGTACTCAAATGCCTGAAGATGGCGAAAGGAGAAACCCGGGTCGTTACAAAATACATGAAAATGTACAAAATCAAAACAATTCAAAATTGATTTTTTAATTCATTTATGGAATCGTGTTTCAAGATATGGATGAATGTAACGTCTTAACCTCCTCCCACCCATACGATCCAAAAAATAAGCGTAACAGCGCGATTGACTTCTATTACTACTAATCCTACCCTTGTCACATTTTTATATTCTCTGTCTCTCTGAAAAAAAGCGAGGCTGAGCGACCGGTTAGAAGCTGTTCGCGTAGACCAACTGTTGTCGAAACAAGCTCCTTTAATGTAAAATTTTGAAATTTTCAATCTATCATTTGAGATCATGGGGGTTTTGATGTCTTTTATCCTCGAGTTGATCTCAAAATTTCATTATTTTCTGGCTATAATGTCAATTATTTTTCATCTTAAAAAACTTTGCGATAGACACTTATCTCCCTAGCTCGTGCTCAAAATCCGAAACTGGTGGCGACAGTGAGCAAAACGTTTAAAATTCTGAGAAGATAGAAATTTGGTAGATATTTTTAAAAGTACAAGAGGGAATAAAGTCGAAACATAAATGGATCAAGACAATAACAAGTCATGCATGAGTCATGAATGCGGCATCTTAAAATTCACCAAACGACAAAAACGACCATTTTAATATTCACATAGGGACGAAGTGTTTTTAAATATATACATATGCTGTATTTAATACTAATTTTCGTTGTTTGTAACCGTGTAAAAAAGAATAGTCCGTTTTCTTCGCCAAGCAAATAAAACCGTGCAAAAAGGGAATCGATACGTAAATTACGTCAAGCCATCACTATTTTGAACGAGTGGAAGTTAAGTTTATCTTGCTTATTATACAATGTTGTTTCTCGTGGGCGGCATTTAATACTGGCACTGCTAACCGACAAGCAAGCAGTTTGCTGCATACACAACTAAGGCACATGCCCCAAGTATTGAGTAGGGATTCCAACTCGAATATTCGAATATTCAATATTCGTAAAACTATTTCACAAGATCGACGAAAGATCAAATCACAACTTTTCTAGATTTCAAGAACAATAATGAAAAATGGTAGTGGTTTTGTTTTGTCTTGACCAGACTTGGGCCATTTTAAAAACCCTTTAAACATGCCATAATTTCAGTAATTGAAGAAATATCGTTGGAGTAATCCGATGCGGCTGCAAATTTTACATATTGTAATACGATGCAACAGTATAATTTAAGATATCGACTGAGGGCGTAGTTGGATGTAATTTCCAAAATGTACAAAATTTAAACAATTCAAAATTAAATTCAATGCAACAGTATTGGAATTTGTATTTATATTGACTATATCTGTAATTTTACAGAAGTGAGAAAAGATGTTGCGGTAAATTATAATAAGATGTATTTAGGTATCTCATCATTATGAATTATTTAATTATTATTTTAGTACATATATATAAAATGTTATGGTATTATTATTCAAATCAAAATTTTTAACACTATTTTCATACATCGGAAATGTACGTTCGAATAGTAAAACTTCGGTTTTACTATTCGATATCCGAATAGTTGGAATCCCTCGTATTGAGTAATAGAATGTATGTAATGGAATCTATATTACCTAGTACAACTTTATTTGGTTTATTGGCAGCGAAACATACTACACATAAATATGGCAATTCGCCGTCAGCTGATAGTAAACAAGGCGACAACGATCATTCGTAAACCGGTTGAATGACGAATGACGAAATTTCTTTCATTTTTTTATACATACACTGTGTATAGGAATAATGACAAATATAATATTTCTTTACACCATTGGCACAATTTACGACAACCGACATTTTAAATTCAAATCAATCAATGGCTTTAACAATCAACAAATCAACGACTTTGTAACCAGGCGTATTTCATTAAACTCTAAGGCAGACGTGTCAAACCTGCGGCCCAAAACCGAAAGTAAAGTGGCCAAAAAATCATCAATATTTTCTCATCAAAATTCATTAAAATTGTTCAGGAGAGAGAGAGAGTACACAAAAAGTAATTTTTGACGAGCAACTTGGGAATTCACCAATTATTGTAACCACTTCTATCGAAACGAACAATTGAATGTTCGATTATTTGGTGTTGCCCGCTTTAATTTCACAACAATAAATTAATGCAAACATACGAAGCTTTATTATTTATAGTCATTCGCTGTATTAAATATTTTATGTGTGACCCTTAGCACTTACACTTAAATCAATCTGGTTCAAGAGAGTCAAAAGTTTCGACACCTATATCCTGAGGGATCTAATAAAATCTGATGTGTTGTGACGACGGAGTTGGAAAGGGGGAATTTAAGAATAATTTAAGAATAATAAAACTATGATTAACTTTAAAGACACTCATTTTTCGTTAAAAAATTTAAGTTTAATAAGATAAAATAACAAAGTATTTAGTTCTACAAATTTTTTATCAGGTAGATAATGGAAATAAAATTTTGTAATTTAATGGAGTTCTACCAAGTCAATTCCAATCCAATCAATAAATCTATGTTTAATCCTGTAATACTCGATAAATAAAAAAAAATGTGGAATTCTAAATTTGACTGGAGGAGGCGTACATTGTATGACAAAATGTGACATTGCAAGACCGGGGGATCAAATATCATAATACGTCATTTATGGAAGATTATAATTAAATTGGGTTTTTTTTTTGATCATTTTCAACACACAAAAATATAAAAACTTTTTTTTTATAAGTCAAATCTTAAAACGCATATTTAAAAACGTAAATGAAATAATTTATTATTGTTTTAAAATAATTACCTAGAAGAGTTTTATATGTCGGTATAGGGTTTTCTACGGACGTTGATTTCAAGAAAAGAGTGGAACCAAAATGATTTTTTTACGCTCAATATTATACGGCTGTATATTGTTTCAAAATATGAAACTTTTTGCAACATTCTTTTGTACATATTTAAAACAATAATTAAGAAAATAAATGTGCTGCCAAACATCACTGATAGATACAAGTTGGTAGCCTTATCTTATCTCCAACCGTTATGTGTATGCAGCCGCTGTTTCACAGTCCCCTTCCATACCGCAATAATGATCAAGAAAAAAAAACGAATTTACTCCAGATATTGGCCCTATACAGATCTGAACGGGACCGATCTTTTAACCACGCACTATTGTGCTTAAGAAAAGAAAAGATAGAAAGAAAATAGATATGTGTAATATCTTTTTTTGAAGAAACAATAATAATTCAATAAAAATATGAGAATGGCAATATATAATAAATGAGAAAATATGTCGCCGTACTACTCAAAGGATTAAAAACGACAAACCGGGGTTCCGCTACGCTGAAAAAATATCTCATTTTGCTTTTAATTTTTGAATACGTAATCTGATTTTCGCTAATTGGTAAAAGTCGATAAATAGTGTAATCCGTGGGTATAATATAACATAGGGCCAGTGTCAGTGCTGAGATAAACTTCGCTAAAATAGATTGGGAGTAATCGGCTATTTCCGTAATAAATCAATTTTTTTACCAACACTTACGATGAGTAAGAAAGAACTATGAATCACTCATATTGTACAGATGCAGTTCTTTAGCGTCGAGCGTCTAGTCTAGTCGGTATGAAAATATTTGTAGGATGTTGATGGTCAGTGCTATTTATGTAAATATGTATTTATATGTGTAATATTTTTAATTTTATAAAAAAATATTTGGCATTAATGATTAATTGATATTAAATTGTAATTCCTGCGAAGCTAGATATATCGGACAAACAGGAAGGTCTTTTAATATTAGAATCAAGGAACATCTAGCTTGTGCTAAAAAGGAGATGATTTGTCTACATTTGTTAACAGTTTGTTTCTAAATAAACATACGTTTGACATAACAGAAAATTTCAAAATCCTACACTTAAATAATAAATCTTTAAAATTAGATAAACAAGAGATTTTAGAAATAGATATAAATTTTTGCCCAATTCAAATTTATTAAATGCGCAAACCGTCTTTGCATCTTCTACTTTGTTATATCCGATTCATTAATTTGAATTATACCTGTAAGGTTATTTTCAACTTGTAAGAATTGATTCTGTCTCTGTAATTTTTGTTTTTCAGATATTAAAAATTTAATGGATACTCATAGCTGCTCTGCTTTCTCCACTTAAGATGGCTGCTTATTGTTAATATTAATTACATACTTAATATTTGATTATTTTTAAATGGTTCACTAATTTTTTCTTATAATTTTCCTGATTCATTATTGCTTATTACATTAGTAATGTCATTAAAAGATTTTGCTCAGCTAAATGGACTTTTAAAGTAGCTATATTTGTGATTTCAGATTAGTATTTATTGACTTGCAAGAGGTCCATAACATTTTAATTGCATACTCTTTTATTTGATTTATGTATAATTTGTTTGCTAATAAGTTTTTTCTTGTATTAGTTCATGTATGTATTTTTATCAGTTGATAATGCTCGTGATGAGCGAAACCGGTCCTGATCATTATAAATATGTGGAAGTAGTACAAATGAATTGTGTTTGAAATTGTTCAGGAGCCAGAAAAAACTATTTTTATCGAAAACAGTTTTGAAACCCAATTTAATACGAATCTTACACAAATGACGTATTGTGATTTTTGATCCCCGGTCCTCCAGTCACATTTCATCACATAATTTACCCCTCCTCTCGTCAAATTTACTGGATTAAACATAGACTATTAACGCAAAATAAGTATATTTAAATGTAAACATGATTTTATTACGTTAAATTTTCTTAAATTCCCTCTTTCTAACACCGTTGTCACAACACATAAGATTTTATTAGATTCCTCTAGGATATGGGTGTACACACACCTTTTGACTCTCTTGAATAAGATTGATTGAAGTGTAAGTGCTTAGGGCCACACATAAAATATTTAATATAGAGAATGACTATAAATAATAAAGCTTCATATGTTTGCATTAATTTATTATCGACGGTGTTTTGGCCAATTGATGTAACCCTCAAAATTGAAATTGTTCAGGAGAGAGTAAAAACTGTTTTAATCGAAAACATTATATGGTGAGTTGCGTTAAGAATCATTGAAATGCTCTCCTGTAAATTCTCATGTTTGCAGATACGGAATTATACGTAGGGATTGTCGATATAATAGTGGTTTATATTAAGTGACCAGGTCAGAATTTTTCAACCTAAAAAAATTTTAAATTATGTTTCCCTTCCAAAATGTGGTAAATTTATTTTTTCTATTTATTCATTTCACCAAGACCTGCTCCGTTTGTCTTTACAATGAGATCCAATCATTAACTGGTTTTCGTATTTTTTGAGGGTAACATCAATTGGCCAAAACAAGTGATATAATAAATAAAAAGGCGCCCAATATTAGGAAATTGTTAATTCTCTTGATATTATAAACTGAATGAGAATTTTGAAATTCATTCATTCAATTCGCGGACGCCCATGCCCAAATCAAAAAAAATGATTGAATGTACCGGACCATGAACATAAAACCATCTCATTGATAGGTTAAAAATCTAGCCACTAGGTCAGAGGCTGAAATTTCAACCCATGTCCGTTCACAATGTGGAGCATATGGGTTTCTTCAAATGTGAGCATCTAAACAGAAGACAGTCTTTTACGAGAACTGCTAGTTATTCAGTCGCTCAACCACTCTTTTTTCGGAGAGAAAGGATAGAAGTATGGGGATAGGAGAGGGCTAGTAGCGTAGTAATAAGGTGATCACTCTTGATATGCCGCATTATTCAGGATCGGAAGGGTGTGAGGGAATTTTAGGCATCACAGAATTCTTGAATACAAATGCATAAATCGATTCAGCATAGTCTCAACGCGCTGTTTTCCAGTAAGGTGAAATCATCATAACTTGCACTCAACGCACGAACGTCTCCATTCCGGGATTCGAGCCCTTGACGGACGAAAGGTCACTCTGCTACATGATTGAGAAAATAATAATTATTTTATTTGAATCGAGTCGTGTTTTTTAAGTACTTTTATTTGATAATAATTTTAATTTTCATTAACAATTAGGTCGGTGTGTATTCAATCTGGTGATTTAAAAAAGATATTTTCAACCATGTCTGCTCACAATGTCTCCTAATGGAGGTGTCTCAACAGAAGTTTTTCTAGAAGAACTGTTTGCTCTCTGTTTTGCAAGCGGAGTAGGGATATAAGAACAGCGCTAGGACAGGACTAGTAGTTAGGTAATAGCTCTCGTTTTCGCTCCGTTTTTAGGGTCGGAGAGAATATTAGACTTAAGATTAGATTAAACATCCACGACTTCGAACAGAAATCGAAAAATCAATGTATGAAACAGTCCGATCTGGGACTCGAACCCGAGACATCCGTAACCGAAGGCAACGACGTTGACCACTGCACCAGGGAGCCAACAAACCTTGAGCACAATAATAATAAAAATATAATTACTAAGACATCTTGTAGTTGAATGTTTTTATGTGAAAATTATGCTAGGTAATAGTAATGCAATACATAGTGGGCGAAAAATAACCGGTACTGCTTTTGGTCTAACGACAACTTCTGTAATCATCTCGAATCGCGAGAATTGATACTGTTTAAATCAGAGAAAGCGAAGGAAATAAATAGTGGAACATTAAACCCATCATTATGAGTATAAATTAGATTTAGTTTATCATTTTGAGAAGAAAAAATATACAAACGACAAGCTTGAAAGATAATACTGACGGACTGGAGATCTAACATCCATTGCATAAGAGTAAGCAAGAGCAATGTATTTAGTTCCACAAGAATTATGTAATACAATTGAGAGCTATTTCGGCGTCAGATCCAAAATATGGATTATTTACAACCATAGCTGCTCCCTATTCGTAGCATATGGTCATAATACGATTCCTCCAAGATCCTCTGTTCCCCGCTAGACTTCTTGTTTCCTCACAGGTCATTCCAGCGTCCCGCAGCTCCACCGAGTACAAACTATGGATGGTCATCAGCGGACTTCCAGGGCGAAGGAATCCATCCGGTTTGTAGAACAGACAGGATTCAGGCTCTTCTGGGACATCCGTAGTACATGTCCAAGCCAGGTCGATCGTCGTTTTTTTTTTATTTCGGACATAATAAGGGGCTGATCCGTCTTCTCTCTTACCTCCGAGTTTGTCTAGCATCTGTTTTCACAGTATACGGTTACCCTGTGGTTTATTGAGGTGTCATGGCTCACAAACGTAAAGCGGCACCGTTAGAATGCATGCGTTGAATAGGTGACACTAGGTTCTGACTGATTACAACCGTGAGTCCCAGACTATCCCTAATCGGGTTGTGAGATCTTTTTGCGGATTGCCATCTAATATGGAATAGGTTTGACCAATTCGTGTTCCATAAATAATAAAGACCCAATAAGCAAGTTCCCACAATCCCTTTGAGTTTTTTACTTGCCTAGCTATATTTTAATATTTAAATGTGTGCATGTATACATATATATATATATTGTTTATTTACACTTCGCATAGCCCCTAAAGTTTTACCTCGTGGAGTCTGATTTGGGAAACGCTGCAATAAACATAACTTTCGATGCTGTTTCGCATCGGACTAGATGTATTGTCACAATACGCTGAATCAAGTGTGAAGTGTATGGAGCGCGCGGGGAGAGAGGGGTATTCAGCATACAGCGATGATAATAATTAATTGCGCCGAGTCAGATGAACGGTACAACAGCGGAGCAGTTAAACACAGGGCTGCCAATTTATATTCTACAACAATGTCCAGTAATGTGATACTGTTTATTTTTAAAGCTTTGAGTTTCTAAACGTCCGATTTCAGCTTGGAGGAACTTACTAGTAAGAATGAATTACTTCAACAGTTCGTACCTAAAGTAAGCTGGTTGTTGATAGGAACTACCACTCAACCAAGCACGATGCACTGAGGATAGGGATACAGCGATGCAGATCATTTAGGTTGTCATTCATTGTCATCATATTATATAGGCCACATATCGACGGTGTTTTGGCCAAATGATGAAACCCTCAAAATTGATTTTTTCCGGCAGAGAAAAAACTGTTTTTATCGAAAACATTATATAGTGAGTTGCGTTATGAATCTTTGAAATGCAGTCCTGTAAAATCTCATGTTGGCAGATACAGGAGTATACGTATGGAGTGTCGATATAATAGTGGTTTACGTCAAAAGGCAATCAGAATTTTTAAAAATAAAATCATTTTAAAATGATGTTTCCCTACCAAAAAATGATCAGTTTATTTTTCTAATTTACATCATTTGGCCGAGACCTGCTCTGTCGTCTTTAAAATGAGATCCAATCATTAATTTATTTTTGTATGTTTTGAGGGTTAAATCAACTGGCATGTAAACATATTTTCAAATATGTTTTTCTTTGATCCATGGTCAACGCTGTACTAATTTAGGCTATAGAACTTTTCTCTTTCTTTTAATTCATTCTCATAAGACAACATTAAAATCTATTGTACACATCGAGAAAAGTATATATATTTTCGCTAAAGATAACTGACTTTGAATTTTCCTTAGCATGTGAAATATTGATAAAACAATAATTCGAGAATACGCACGCTTTTTTATAGACGATATTACGAAAACAGTACAGTTTCTGTATAATAAAGTATATTTTAATAATCATTACATCCACATTTTAATAATGATCAGATCCGATTTCGATCATCGGATCAGTAGATAATGCTCGCAATGAAGAATTATGTTGTAAAAGAAGTACAACGCAAATTGTGTTTCATTTTTAAAATATAATACCTTTCCAACAAGAATTTACAGTCAACACCTTAAACGTCTTTTTAAAGTATACATTGAAAAAACTATTCAAACACGCCACTGAAACCGTTAGGTAAAAATGTGTAAAATTATAAGTATATTTTTTAAAATATTTGTTGTGCATTACGAAATTATGTACGGTGGTTTGAAATTTATATCGCACGTACGATTTTTTATTTTTTAGCAGCCCTGCACTATTATTTCGGAGTCCGCGCCTCTGCGTGACTCACACAGTGAATAGGTACCAGTTTGACTTTTACTTCTGTCATTACATATTTATTCTTATTTTATATAAAATCATACCGTATAACTCTAACCTAACCAAAGTAGTGACAATAGGAATTTCAATCGTACATAAATGACGAGCAACATAATATATAGACATTTATTTGGTGCATGTATTTCAAGTGCAACTGAACGCAAAGTACAGTTTGTTGCGTTATTACATACGTAGTAAGTGTAACTTATAATTAAATCATAAATAATATTATAAAGTTAATTGTAAATATTTGTTTGCATCGTGTTAGAAAATGTGAAAATTTGATTCATCGTGGTTAAAACCTTATGGTCAGATTTTTTTATAATTTAATTTGATGGGATATGGTTTATTTCTTATTTATATTATTTTATCTCGAGTGACTTCACATAAACGATTTTATATTATTTAAACATCTGCTGAAGTGACAATAATAAAGATAAAAATCTTCATTATCTCGATTGTTGCAATACACAACGTTACTGGAATTATCAGGAATACATTTTTTTTTATTTCCGTGTGTACCAAATATGCATTGATGATTTCGCTCAATTCATTCTAGTTGATTATATAAAATTTGTTGTATTAACACAATTAATTATAGGGTCCGTGGTGCAGTGGTCACCACCGTTTTCGTCAAACTCGCGGATTCGGATCCCAGTACGGACATTTTCATTAATTAATTTTGAATCGATTTATGGATTTCTGTTGGTGCCTACCTATGAATGTTTTGTAAAGAGTGAAAATTCCCTTCCACCCTCCGATCCTAAAAACGGAACGCAACGAGAGCGATCAGCTAACCACTATACCTCCTCTGCTATCCTTATATAAATTTTAAGGTGTTAACTGTCAATTCTTGGTGGAGAGGCATTATATTTTAATAAATAAAACACAATCTGTTTGTACAACTTCTACATATTTATAATGATCAGGACCGGTTTCGCTCATCACGAGCATTATCAACTTATCATTTCACAATCGACGATTGAACGAAACCGGTCCTGATCATTATAAACTAATGGAAGTAGTACAAACAAATTGTGTTTTATTTATTAAAATAATATTTTATACTCCACTTTCTTCGAAAAAATGAGGTTGACCAATTGGGTAACAGGCAGTTATCGTGGAAAGGCTTCTTTTGATATAACTCCATCAGAAGCTCACATGCTTCACACTGGGAGCGGACATGGTTAAAAAAATATAAAGACGGTGTCTTGGCCAATTCATGTAATCTTCAAAAAATGCGATAATTATTGGATGTAATTTTTAAGACGACAGAGCAGGTCTCGGCCAAATGATGTAAATTACAAAAATAAATTTACCACTTTTTCGAAGGGAGACATTATTTTACATTGGTTTTAGGTTCGAAAATTCTGACACGACCACTGAATGTAAGCCACTATTGTATCGACACACCTACGTATAATCCCGTATCTGCAAACATGAGAATTTACAGGGGTGCATTTCAAAGATTCATAACGCAACTCGCCATAAAAAATGTTTTCGATAAAAACAGTTTTTACTCTGTCCTGAATAATTTTAATTTTGAGAGTTCCATCAATTGGCGAAAACACCGTCGATATATAATATTAGAATTGTTATGTCGTGATAATTGACCTTTACTGATGAAACACAACTTGGTAAATAAAACCTTAAATACTTCTTCAGTTTTTCTTGCAGAGAATACAACATCTAAACTTATCCAAGCATACGAGTTGCGCTTTTATTTGTTTTGGCTAAAAGTAAAACGTTTCAATCCAATTCTTGCACAGCGTAGTGTTAATTTGCTAAGAACATTTTAAGTTTACTGAATAACCATTAGAATGGCAGGAAAGTAAACTCGGTGTGTACTGTTTAGGATATTACAAGGCAATAAAAGGGTGGCGCAGTACATATATAAATTATATGATACGCACCCTGATATATTCCATCATTACGCTGTATTATTGTGTAAGGACTGAATGTTATAATCAAATGCATTTTCTTTTTGTTTTTACCAAATAAACAAACATTAAGTAAATCATTATTAAATTTAATATCTACCGAGGTATCTGTACTTTTATTGTGCTCCGTAACCCGATGAACGCGCTGGACATGTTGCAATAAACTTTGAATAGGACTAGAAAAATATCGTTCTAAGTTCCATTTTTGCCACAATGGCGTTGTGTTGGTATCAATTCTATGAACGCGCTGGACATTTTTACATGTAATATACTTTATCTCGTATTTACGGGCAAGCTAGAAGGAAACACTTGTGGATTATTAGTAATTAAGCAACAGATCATGAAAATGTGACGTAGAACACAAGGAAATATATTTTTGAAAAGAACTCTCGATAAACAGTCTTTCGAATTTCAGCTTTGAACTGCTGATACGCAGCATTAATCGTCAGCCTTATGTATTGCAAAAATGTGTGCTTGCTTGCAAAGTCGTAGAATAAATATTTTTCGACGATTTATTTGAGCAAGAATGCGACGAGTTTAGTTTACTTCTTGATGTATTTGGGCTAACTAATATATATTTCACATAATTATCCATTTTTTACTGTTGAAATTGATCTACTTTTAGCCATAGTCAGCATTTTAACAGATCAATTGACTGAAAATAAAGTCGTGCGAAAACGGCTAGCGCTGTAAGGGTTAAATAATATAGAGAGCTGACATCGCATAATAACTATGAAATCAATATTACAGTATTTTCGACTAGAGTTTGACTGACACGATTGGGCCGTGTCATATCATAATGCGTTTATTCCAAGTAATGACAATCAACACTATAAAAGTCACTAATAAGATAAACAAGAATCGTTTTTACTAAAAGGTTTATAAATAATTACGGCCATTTATTGAATTAGTTATTGAACGGTTACGTATACTGAATTATTAATTACGTATAAAGTAAATGTACCGGTAGTTGACCTTTTTCAATAAAAGTGTCCAAAATAAGAAACTTATACGCTGGATTGCTCTAAATTTTAGGGTTCAGACAAGTGAAACCATCTTTTGTCGGATAGAGGAACTAACACATCACCATACATGTAATTGGGGTGTCATAGCGGCCATTTGAAAACAAAACCGTATGCATTAAGTATTTTATTTTGAATTTCTAAAGAGAATTGTTAAAGATATCAGTGAATGTAAGTGTATGCTACTTGATTCTACCAAGAGTGGTCTTACAGGAAGCTCTGATGAAAGGTTGTCATGGAAGCCTCTAAATAGGCATGATCAACTACTAGAATTTTCAATTTTTTATGTGGTCAACTACTGACAAAAAACATGGTTGTTAAAAATTGAACACACTTTTTTTGTAACAGACCCTTTTCTATTATCATATTAATTAAGACGTTTGATCCATTATGAATACATTTGCTTTGTCATCATTCAATCTAATGATTGTTATTTTTGTTGAACTTTTCTCTTCAACGGTTAACCACTGGTTTATTTACCTTACTATTAATTCATTAAGTAATACAGATTCAATTAAGGAATGAAAATATAGTTTTGAAAATTTCCAACATCAGATTATGAATTTCTTGAATAATTGAATTGAATATTATATCAAAAATTGTTTTGTAAAATTGGAATTCGGCGCTTTCGAGAAACCAATCCTAATGTACGTGTTGATCGTGAAATATTTCTTATTATAAATTAAGACGATATAAAAAATGGTACATTAAAACGCCGTTTATAAAATGCATTATTGACGTAACTTTTTTTGGTATTCGTTGCCCAAGACAATTTAAAATCTCCTTGAAATTGCCTACACAAAAAGGCATTTCCTTGTTATAAATAAAAATGTTGTATTGATGAAACTAAATGTATATTGACGAAACGTTTCAATTGAATTTGTGCACGTTTCGAGTAGATTGAGTTGTAATATTGTACTGGGGCAGTGGTCGGCAACCTACATACAGTGCCACATAATATTTGCTTTTTTTCGTATTTGACACTACGTGCCACTGAAATATAGTATACATACTAGAGGTCTGTACGGACCCGGGCTTGGCCCGCGGGCCGGGTTTGGGCGGGTAGAGGCAATTGTTATTCGGGCTCGGCTCGGGCCCGGGTAAGGGATTTGTTCTTCAGAAAAATATTTCGGATTATGTTCGGATCATGAGTACTCTTGATAACAAAAAAGCAATAACTAAAATAATTTATTAAGTTTTGAATATCATTGGACATAATAGAGTCTTTTATTTGATAGGTATGGAGACATTATTTTATATTTTGGTAACCTGAAACTGAGCTCATGAAACAATGCTTATATATTTAAGCATCACCAATAGTAAGTTCGTTAATGAATAAAGTGTGATATTATTCAGTATCTGCTTTCTATTCGTTTTAGATAGTCGACTGCTTCATGCGCCGAAAATAAAAATACAACAGATTCGCTAAAAATGAGTTTCAACGATATAAAGAAAATGTTAAAAAGTGGTGACTGTGGTGATGTGTGGATATCATTTCGTGAAATAATAGATTTTTCTACTTGAAAAAGTTGGGTATGTACGTTAGTGTGTTAATTTCAATCAATTTTATGCTACTGTATTTTTTTTTAATCGGGTTTTTTTCGGGCCGATATATATAAATTTAGGCTTCGGGTCGGGCTCGGGTAACAAGTGTGGTATTAAAACTCGGGCTCGTGCCGGGACGGGCCTGAAGAGAATGGGCTCGGGCCGGGTAATTTCATCAAATTTCGGCCCGTGCAGTCCTCTAATACATACAAACTATAGTAAGCTACAAAAGAAATCCATGAAAAAATCAATAAAATAGTGACTACATAAATATTCTGTATAATCAATAATTGGCTAATTATGCTATAGGTGCCTAAAAACAAACATGATTCAGATATTAAAATTTTTGCTAATTTTAACATGATATATTTAAAATATTTATTGATTTAAAAAAGTGGCATTTACATCTCATTTTCGCCATTTTGAGAATTCAATTATGAAAATGAAATCAAGACTGGCGACTAGGTATACCAATCGAATATTATTAAAGTATTAATGTCTATTAAATCTCTGGATAAATAAAAATGTTATTTCCCTCCGCATTGTATTTTAATATTGCATGTAATTTATTAGGTTTATTTATATATTCACCATAATATTCACTCGTGTTGACAACTAATACATGTCGCCAAAAATATTAAAAAACAATGATGAAATTCATACATTATATTATTGAAATTTTCGAATACTAAAGGGTTTTAATATTCGATATTCGAATATTTGCTTTTTAACGATTATTTGGATTTGCTACTGACACCGCGTAGAAAATAGTTCCAAATAGTTCCAACAGTAAATAAAATATCTTAGTAATATTAAATTTTCTGTAAAAATTTGAGGAATATATTATTTAGCATCAACAACAAAATATAGAATCATTTCATAGTGACGTCATAAAAGACATAAATCCAATTGGTGTTGATTATCACTACATTAAGAATGGTTGAACAAAAGCCCAATAAAACTCCTTTTTATAAAAAAAATAATAGTGAGTAAGAAATACGAATAAAACGATGAATAATCATATATATGCAATCCTGAGAGAGGTAAGGTGTCACAACTGCATGATGTCACTACTTCAGGTATAAACAAAAAACGAAAAGATCACCGTATACATATTGAATGAATATTCTTTTATTATTAAAAAATGCACAATTTTTGGGTTCATATGCTGAAAATTCTTTGAGCATTTTTTATTATTATCAAGATCTTTAAAACTATACGTCTATAAATATAATTAAGCATTTAATGTATATTTCCAATGAAAGACTCATAATACAATGTAGAATTTTATATACGAAATGTTAAACATATAATTAGCATGATCGCTTATTGAAATGTGTTCTTTTCTTCTGAGCCCGAACTAAAATGAACAGAACCAAAGATAACATGTTAGGGAAATGGACTTTTCCAGGACATAAATCAACAAAGGAAAAACGAAATTTTTGACAAAATTAATTCTAAAAATGTTTTTTGTAGATTCCTATTCAAATTTGATTGCATTAGGCTTTGTAACGATAAATTGTAATGTAATTCATTTTATTTTAAAACGACCACCTGTTAGCTCTCTCATACAGGAGATGAGATATATGATAATGTATATACGTGTTGCCCACCTATGTCATAAATTAAGCTGTCTTCTGTCCCGATATAGTTTTCGTGAGTTTACAAACATACGTGTAGATATAAAATCGGCGTAAAACACGTGGCTCGTTATCAAGCTTAAGGTAGCAGTTTTTCCTATATATTAATTATTATGGTAGCACCTGCTCATCTAGCAAAAACAGGAGACAATGTGGATGTCTTCATCCAGAAGTTAAATGATATCAAACAAAGATGACTGATAAATATGCGAGAAGACCAGAATCGAAGAGAGGCGGATGACTGGTTATCGACGTCCTGGAAGGGCTGGGATCTCAAACAAACACCATTTCAAATCCGGTTTAACAAATATTTATTTTTAATCAAAGATGCAGTGGTTTAAAATACACAAAAATTTTCTTAACACATTGTCATTTTCTTAACAAAATTGATTCTACATTTACATTTACTTAACACATGAATTTACTTTAGGTTATAATGCAAGTGACACGACAACGATTTTAAATTACGTCCAATTTCAAAACAAACAAAAATAATTTTTAATTTTTTGCGATGCAGGCCGGCTCCCTATCCCAAGGGCTACGACAGCCGACTGTCGCCAAAAATAAAATTTCAGCCACTCTAGGTTCTCCCTTTTTTGTCAAAAATGGACCCGTCCGGACACTTTCTAATTTCCATAGGCCTTCGGCGATGAAAACAGATGGCTTTCAACGACAGCAACCGGTTGGAATACCCCGGATCATGGCCATTAACGCTGGGTGCTTTCAGTTATGGACCCTAATAAAACTTAAGCTTAACAAAAAAACCAGGGTGTGTCATATGATGACTATATAAAACGATGTTTATAATCTGTTAATATATATTTCAAAAAAATGTTTTCATTTGGCAGCTTCGATTAAAACATTAGCATAACTCGAGAGGAAACGATATACTTGGTATGCAATGCCATCAACTGGCTGAGTAATCGATGAATGAAAGTGTAAATTCGGGGATTGGAGCCCTTGACCGTGCGACTGAAAAAGCTTTGGAGCGTTACCACTAGACTACGGGATCATCTCGAGTAATTATATAATCGGCAATCTACTTTATTAGCTGAATTGCATCATAAATAATCTTGCGTGTTTAATGGATATCATAAAACGTATTTGTGTTCTGTTGTACATATTATTTCTCATTACCATAATCATTTTTGGTACCGTGTTGCAGAAAGAGCGCTTTCATGACAATTTCACTTTTTTGCAATTATTTCACTTCAAAACAATATTTTTCATTCCAAAAATTGTATTTTTTACAAGGAAAGTAATCAAATAGTATATAGCACGGGTGGCCAAACTTTGAACTACTAAGGGTCAGCTGCTTTTGAAATTATTGGCGGCGGTCTACTAACGTTAAAAGTAGTCATTTAAAGCCAAAAATAAGTTTAAAGTGAAATAAACATAGATAATACCAATATAGAGTTATTTTAATCAATTCAAATTTATTCACGACGCTAACCATGTCTGTCAATGTTTTGTTTTTTCCTTGAAGCAGTAAAATTAGCTCATTTAGTTTTCCTGTATTGTCAGAGAAAAAAGCAAGATCAAGCACTCACTCATCATCTTACGATTCAGGATATGATTTGCTACCAGCTGCTGTTGCCGTAAACTCCTTTATTTCAGGTAAAATATCCAAGAATCTTTTTAAAAACTTAGCACGGCTCAGCCAACTTACATCAGTGTGCAAAAGCAATTGCCCAAAATCAGATTCACATTCTTCTAGTAATGCTCTGAACTTTTGTCAACTGATTTCACGAATAGAGTGAACTATTTTGAACGCGCCATTCATCACATTTAAATCTACCACTGAAAAATTGTACTGTCTTATGAAATCGAAAAAATTAATTCTCGTTTCGAATCATCAGGATGGCTACGTGGCCGACGCTTTGGCCACCTCTGGTATATAGTAGAATATAGCTACTTCAGCATCACGAAATCCCCAAGAATATGCTTGCTCGATCAAGTTTTTTTTTGAGCAAATCAACTAAGGGTAGAATAGGAGTGGCTTTATATACCACTTTACGAATTGAGATTGATTAACTTTGACACACAAAATAAATATTTTTCTGCGATGTGCAAAATTTTGTACATTTCGTCACTAACGACAAATGTTTTGGCATCTTCAAAATTTCGAGTACTCGAACTGAGATGGAACTGGCATGGAAATGCACAAAATTTGAAAGATTCAAATTTGATATTAAAATTCCATCAAGCACCCTCAGTATATCTTAAGCCAATAAATAACTTTTATACATATTTATAAGTTCTAAACTCAATTATATAACAATCATTTATTTTGCATATTTTACGTTAGATGAAAACAAAATAATGAACATTTTTAAATGCATCTAATTGAAGTTTCTTGAGTGTGGCCTTATTACTTTCAGCTAACTTAATGCGGCCTTCGAATACAAAAAGCAATCGCCGCATCGCAAAAACATAATACTCACAACATTTTAAAAATTACCGAAAATTTCCAACCATAAAAGAGTTTACGAAGTATTACTTTGAAAACAAATTAACTTAACATTTTATATAATTAAATGCAATTTCGGTTCCCTTTTCGCGCTTCCAAAACTTAGTAGAATATATTTATCTATATTATAATAGAAGAAAAATTGTATTATGTTACGAATCGAAGAGGACATTGATCCAAAAAAAGTTTGAGAAAACCTCGTTGCACGAAAATGTGTTTTGGTAGTCGTGGATCATTTGGTTATTATAATTGCTGTTCGCGACTCGAACAGGGTTGAGAGCGAAAAGGTACAGGACCTTAGATCATATACTATTGTTTTTGATTTAAGACATTAACCCGACTTACATACGCTGGCTCATATTTGTTTTTAGGCAAATAATCGAGATCCTTTAATAATTCTCAAAAAATTCCACTGTACAAATAGCCTTGAATTGTTATCAGTTTTCTGAGAATTAACACCCGTGGATAATCTCAACTATAAAAAATGCTCTTAAATCAGCTTTTAGTTATTTATACTAGACGAAGGGATTGCAATACCATTACACTGATATTTATGTGTTATATCCAATGCATATAATATAATGTTCGTTTACATTCCATAAATACAGAGCAGGTGAATAAAGTCTCGTTGGTAGAAGAGGTGTTTAGGAATATGATACATTACAAAATACATATTGTGGTATTTCGTATTTGACATATTATTTAAATTTCACACTCCTTTTTTGTGTATTTTCAGCGAAATTTGGTTCTCGGTCAATTTCGAGAGTTCCATGTATGACGTCACGCGTAAAAAATAGTCGTAGTCAATATACGAGCCACGAAGTACACCCGACTCTTTTTTTGCGCGGTTTTTTTGTACACTGATTTGTTTTGCAGGGTCTAAGAAAATGGATCAATTATTTTGTCAATTACACGGTTACAAAAAACGAAAAGTATTATTAAAAAACAGGTGTCCATGACTTGTTATTTTTGTGACACATTTTTCTTGCTCTTCAATTTTGTGATTTTATTTTAATGTTTAATAAATAATTTAAATCGAAAATCATATTGATTTATTACTTACTAACGATTTTTATATGGAAGATTATGTATGTATCTTATGAAACTATTTTCATATATAAATAAAAAAAAATTATATGGGCACCTTAGCTTTTTTTGTATAGTAGTCTCTGGAACGTATCACCGTACAAACAGAGAATCGGGTGTAATTTGATGTAGCATGAAGAGGTAGAAAGAATTTGAGGGCAGAGAAAAATTCCGTCATTCATCTTTTAAAATAGTAAATAAATAAAATATGTTGTCATTTGTAACAAAGTATTAAAAATAATTAGAAATTGTTATGGCATTAAAATATTTTCTATTCGATCGGAAATTGGGCAGATAGATATTCAAGATTTAAAATAGAAACACCATAATTTGTTAAGACTGAATGACATCTATAACACTCAAGAAATTTCTTACGCAATCTTACGCAACAGTATTTCCCTATGAATTGGTTTTCCCATAACCACCCGAAATGTCACGCAAACACGGTAAAGAAAAAATAAATAATCTCTTTTCCACACGTTGCAGGGCAGCGTAACGCATCGAACCCTTTAAATATCATATATATAGGGTTCAATGAGTAATCAATATTGACAATAATTTTCCATAGAAGGAATATTTAAATCCGAGAAATAGGGTTTGCACAAATTTTGGATAATTTGAGTGGATGCTCTTTCTGCGACGAAATATTTTACATAATGTCCGAAATGTTAGATAAACAAATCGGGGATATTCGATAGGTTAACCATGTTGACAGTAACATCTACGCCCCTCAGCGTAATTCATGTTTTTTTAATCAAATTTATTAGTTTACGTTTATTTTCGGCTGTCGTAAAAATGAAATATGTATATTTTTCAAGCGAATTTGATGATCAATCATTCTGAGACCATTATGTAGATTTTATTATTTTTGCTCTCGGCATATCAGCATGCAGCAATCTTCCCTCTATGTCAGTGATTTTGAACTTTTGTCAGTAATGTGAAAGTCTCAGTCAATATTTCTGATTGTAACAGAAAAGAATACCAATTCTGTAGCCGAGTGGTCAACGTCGGTCAGTTCAGTTGCGTTGCCCACGGGTCCGAAACCCAGAACGAACACTTACGTGCATTGATTTTTCAATCGATTTATGGATATTTGTTCAAAGGCATGAATGGTGTTGCTTATATTTCTTTCCAACCAATACAATCTTTTAAAAAAACAAACAATTGTCAGTTTGAGTTCATTAGTGAGCTCGATTGCCTAAAGATACCGAAAGCCGTAACCCGGGTCGTCAGTAACGAAATACATGGAAATGTAAAAAATTTAAACAATTCAAATTAACAAACAATTGTACTTGAGAGGACTTGGAAAAAAATACTTTAAATGCGATTATCTCAGTAGTTGTTTTTAATGCATTCTGTCAGTATACCCGCGATATATGAGGCGATTTCGGATCAAACATGTTCAAATCCAGTTTTGAGAAAAAACGAGATATCGCTGTGGTATTAAAGGACAAATCCATAAGAGCAAAACTGCATTTTCAACGTCACTCAAATCCTCGTAGTTTCCATGCAATTTAATGTCAAAATATGACCATAAAATCAAAACTGCCCAAATCCAGTAGAGTTTATGTAACATAATTGACCAAATCCTAAGTCAGCCAATAGCGTGCTTGCATTTGTCGGCCATGACAGCTCAGTCAGCTGTCACTCAGCTTAGTCAAGTGAAGTATTGCGCTGTTAATGTGTGGTTTTAAGTGTTTTCTTTTTTTTAATGTTGGTAATAATAAATGTTGATAAGTTTGTATACGAAAAGTGTGTTTATCTCTGTTAAGGAGAAAGTGGATTTGGTCATTTTTTATCTTAAGTTTATCATACATGGTATTACACCATTTTGAGTTTGTCTAAGTTTACATATTAACTTAGCCCTGTGATTGGTGGAATATCAAATCTCTAATATGTCATTAGAAAATAGATGTATATCAGCGGAAGAAAAGAAATAGTCCCAAAATATAAAATTAAAGATGCAATACTGAATCGATAATATACATAGTATAGACGCGGTGAAAGTGTTAGATAACTGCGAAAAACCAAAACATTAAGCGGTACTGCTTCAACACTGACGTTTTGTAACCATCTCATAATATAAAAGACAATTATAATGAAAAAATAAACAATTCAATATGATGCGTGTTGCACGCATGTCTACGGCGTAAGGATCAAAGCAGCACTGTAAGCATCGAATGAGTTCAAATTATTTCGATACGAAAACTGCGTTCGATACGGCAGTACAGTATGAAATCTTTGTGTAGGATGTAAGTCGACTCAACTATACATCTGTATAGAATACGATATACACCAATACCATTGTCATTGAGCAATGTCCATGGACACGTGTGTGTATGTACTGTCAAATGTCTCCTACACACTCATCAATGGTTCGTGACTTATTTGCCTACATGAAAACAATCAGCGTTCAAAATTCGAATTAATATTTTTGCATTGTTTAAAAAAATGAAGCACGTAGGAATAAAGCGAAGATTGTGTCTAACGATTCCACATCTATAAGACACTAAACTTAGTACCAAATAATGCAAAAAAACATGGTGAGCCTGCAATTTCATGAAATTAAACTTCAGATACAATATTTAATACTGCCCTTTTAGCATACTTTTGGTTATCCAACAATTCAATTAGTGTGATTCTTTAAAAAATAAAATACATAGTACAATTTTGTTTAGAGTTTCCTTTTATGTTTGCCAGGAAATGTGGAGTTTGTCTCACGTCTATTTCAGATAATAAATAAACCTAAAACACAAATTCATGAAATGACGAACTATCTTGTCGAGTAGCATAAGTATGGTCGCATTTGTTTATGCAAAATATGATCTTGAATTATAACAGCAAATACCATGCATCTAATTTGCAAACACTACTGTTTATATATAAAGTTTACAAAGGTTTTACAATGTGACGTCATCAGATGAGAAACAATTAGCAGGAAAATGGAATTTTTGTTTGCCAATAAATATCGTTCGCACCCAAGATGCGATACTCAAATAATATAAAATTTATATTGATAACTTAGTTACTTCACATAGGGGTAAGACATAAACGATGATAGTACTAAATAACACTACTAATTACACAATTAATTATTATTGTTTAGAGGTGAAAATCTCAATGGAAATAAATTAAATAGTGGTAAGCCACCCGTCCTTTTTAAAATTTTACTTACTAATAATCGATGGAATGTATTTATTGGGTCAGTAATTAATCAAAATGGTCAGTAATCACGTGGTCAGTTAATAAAATAAACGGTCAGTAATTGTTTTTGACCGTATCTTTGATATTTATTTACCATTTTTATTTTTCTACTGACCGTTTTATGCATTTTTTACTGACCATTTTTTTAATATTTACTGACCATTAATTGAATTTCGATTACTGTTAATGGTTTCATGAATTTCTAAAAAATTTAAGCTATTAATTTTAATATCATTTTTTATTGTAATTAGCAACTGTTATCCTTTGAATCTTACACAATCCCCACGTCCAGTAAAACGAAACAAACCCACCCTGCCCTTCATTTTTCAATTTAAGAATTAACTTCATTGTTTACCTTAGAAATAAATAACCTTGCGATATAGTTAATCTTTACACGAAACGCGTTACATTTTGTAACATAGCCAGTGGAATAACTAAGTCAACAATTAATTAATTTTATATTAAAAATGAATTTCCACAAAGTTACCGCCAAATCAATCGAAAATGTGTAATACTCCATTTTTATAACCGATTATAAGAATAGTTTTAATTATCAATGCTGCAGCATTTTACGTTTTTTATGCAGTCCAAAACGAGTAATATCTGATTGAAAAAGATTGTTCTAGTTATGATGTACAAAAATCTTTTTAAAAAACAAACAATTGTACTTGAGAAAATGATGGTTTAAATGTGTTTATCTCAGAACTTATTTTGAAGTTATATACTTACATTTCTTCATTGCTGATAAATATCATATATGATCGGCTACGAATGTAAACCGCAGTCGACGATCTGACTATCCATGAAGAATAAACTTGAAAGACTCCAATTATCAGGGTAAAATATACGTCATGGTGCAGAGGTCAACGTCGTTGGCTTTGGTTACGGATCTCACGGGGGACAGTTTCATAAATTGATTTTTCAATCGAATTCGGGTGAGAATTTTTAAACCTAAAACCAATGTAAAATGATGTTTTCATTCCAAAGAAGGGTCAATTTATTTTTTTAATTTACATCATTTGACTGAGACCTGCTCTGTTGTCTTTAAAATGAGATCCAATCATTAACTCAATTGGCCAAAACACAGTCGACATACTCTTCGAAAAAGAGAGTTTGAGCAACACGCAGTTCTCGTAGAAAAACCTCCTTTGAGATGCTTCTATTAGGAGGACATATGCCATTTACTGGTAGCGGACATGGTAAAACGAGAAATTTAAAAAAATCAATTAACAAAATAATGTTATCCGGGATTTGAAATTAAACTTGCAATCACGCCACGTAGCGGCACAGTCATCGTTGACCTTTGTGTAAACCATTCTTCACAAAACAGATTTGTTTCAAAATTTGATTCGTATTATACATGTTGCGTGGTTAAATTGATTTTTAATTCAGACTACAAATTCGTTTTCTGTAAATACGTGATTTCTCCTACCCATTGATCGATATCAATTTCCGAGATTACAAGATTTATTTTTAAAAAATGGGTCGGATTTTAAACATTGAGCAATCCATAAACCGTATCTTATTAAATTAATTTCACTCCCACTGTAGAGCATATATATATTTAGATTCCGCATGGTAACATCTCAACAAAAGTTGTATTAAGAGAGTTAACTTGTTATTCCAACCTCTTTTATGGAAAGGGCGAGTATAAAAGGATGGTACTAAGAATTTACTAGTTCAGGGGTGACGAACCTTTTCAAAAACATACATAAAAATGCAAGTAAATTATTGTTACATGAAGGAAAACAATGAAATTTATTTATTTACTTAAGTCAAAGGGCCGCACTCGACTTCCTACTAGGCCGCAGGTTTGTCACTCTTGTACTAGCAGTTAGCTCATAGCTATCCCTATCTCCCGTTTGAAGGATCGGATGTGTAGGTGGAGATATAAACATCACAAGCATCCTTGCCTTTGAACGAAAATACATAAAATGATTGCAAAAATTAATGTATGAAAGTTTCGTGCGAGGATTCGAGTTCGTGGGCACTGCAACTGACTAGGAATGACAACAGAAGAGCGTTGACCACTCAACTAGATGTCCAGCCATAACACAACCATTGATAATATGGTTTTCACAAGTAATTCAATCGATAAAATTCATTACTCGCGGAATTAGTTTCTCAACAAGTAAGCGTGCACAAACGACTTTGAAGAAATTTTTTAATTACTTAAACCAGACGTTCCCAAACTTTTTTGCTCAATTCAGAATAGAATTCCGCCTTTCGCTAGATAATTTAAATCTTACTCAAAAAGTGCTTTCTAAATATGCATACATATAATATTTTAAATCTTTAATAAACGACAGCAATCCCCCCCACTGTAATTCTAAAATTCACCCCTAGGGAGAAATTTCCCACTGGTTGGGATGCCTGACCTGGACATTAATTACTACGGTACCGTTCAAATTTTATATAGTTTTTCAGTTAACAGTCGTGTTAATGAATTTAAACTAAATGTTCTATTTATTATATATACAATAACTTTGCGTTTATTTTTGGTACATCGGCGGCCGTAACCCTCACGACGCAAATAACACGCAATATGCTTGTATCCTTTATAACACGAAGCAAAAACAATTATTATTACACAATTCGTATGAGCAATAAATTAATAAAAAACGTGATGTTTACAACACATATTGTTGGCCCAGATTAGTCCGTGTTATAATGTTATAACGATTCCATTAAAAATAAGTGTGCACACAGTACTTGACAATTACTATTATTTACCAATAACTTTGACTAATTTACTTACTTCATAATATATAGTAGTGTTAATATCAAAGTAAACGAACAACTCACCGTATTTATTCAGCGAGTTTTACCACATCTGATATAAATTATAAGGCCTTGTATGAGTCGAATAACACTTACAGATTATCAAGTAAATAAGTCTTTTATTCGGCCAGATACAATAATATAAAAAATGCTTTAAAATCTAAAATGATGTTCCACATTGCTATTTAACTCTTACAGATAGAGCTCGACAGCGAGACTTCCACGCAGGCGCTTCCACGCGCGATTGGAAGGTCTGTGTACTTTTATACGAATTTATTTTCCGTCAATTAATCTGTTAAAACGCTCACTACGGCAAAAAATAGATCAATTTCAAGACTTATTTATTAATTATCCCAAATACATCAAGAAGAAAACTAAACTCGTCGCAATCTCGCTAAAATAAATCGAACAAAATGAAGAAGCTGAACTATATTTAATCTACGACTTTGAAACCAAAACGGCTGCGGCCAGTCTTCGTATACAACGCCAACACGCACACAAGCAAGCGCGTAGTCGCATAAGTATGTGTAATACATAGAGCTGATGATTAATGCTACGTATCGGCGGTTCAAAGTTGACAGTCGAAAGACTAAATATGAAGAGATCTTTTCAAAAATATATTTCCTCGTGTTCTATTTGACATTTTCATGATCTGTTGCCTAATTTCTCTACCTAAACGTTTACACTATTGTTTAAAGCATATATCCACAAGTATTTCCTTCTAGTTTGGCCGGAAATACGACATCAAAGCTGTAATACGAAAGACAGAATATCGAGAGCTCTTTTTAAAAATATATTTCTATTTTCTAAAACATATATACACAAAATTTTCTTTCTAGTTTGGCCGGAAATACGAGGTGTGAACATGTCCAGCTCGTTCACCAGATTAAAATTTTTTTTTTTAATGTAAATACCGCGTAAATGTCTTGTGCACTCACTTCAATTGCAATTTATATGAAATTTCTTATGGACTCCAAATAATCGTTCCATATTCAAGTGTACTTCGATCGAAGGAAACGTAAAGAGTACGAAATACAATTATGGATTTTCAATTAATTTTGAATGGACTGTCTCGACTATCACCGACTTACCCATGTTGTATGGATGCGTGCATTTCGAGACAAATATTTGCAATAATCTTAATAACATGAGAAGAAAGCCATTTTGCGGCGGAATGCAACGTGCAATGACAATGATGCGTAGAACGGGGACACGCTCTGATTCTAAATGAACGATAAATTATTACCTGGTTCTTCATATGAATACTGACCGAAATCTCTTAATTCTGGAGAACATATTGGGGGTATATATTGGAGGGGGACAGAAGGCGTTAAGGCATAAAAACAAGTACTGAGATAATCGCATTTAAAGTATTATTTATTTTTCACCTACTCTTTCTCCCAAGTACAATTGTTTGTTTTTTAAATAGATTTTTTGTACAATATAAAAAAAGAATTATAGTTAAATCATGCTTTTTGACAAACAGAAAAAAATGATACTGTTTTTTTCAAAGCCATTATATCCTATGATTTCATACGTTCTTGTAGTGCGTAGTTCGTTAAATTGCCTACATTTTGACATTTAAAACAGAAAATCATCAAAACTGACTTCTGACATTCTGTCAGTATAAGCTCGATATGGTTACATTATCGTAGCTGTTCTCGAAGAAAACACTAAACCGAAAAAATGACATTAATGAGTTAGTTATTCCAGAATGTCTCTTGCTTCGAACTCTACCATATCGTCGATTTTATGAAAGAAGACACATCATATGGTGAGTTGCGTTATGAAGCTTTAAATTGCACTCCTGTAAATTCTCATGTTTGGAGATATGGGATTATACGTAAGGAGTTTCTATATAATAGTGTCTTGGTGTGTGGTCGGGTCAGGATTTTAATACCTAAAACCAACGTGAAATGATGTTTTCCTTCCAAAAAGTGGTCAATTTATTTTTCTAATTTACATCATTTGGCCGATACCTGTTCTGCCGACTTTAAAATGAGATCCAATCATTAACTCATTTTCGTTTTTTTTATGGTTACATCATAAATTGGTCGTCAGATTACTTTATTAAATAAACCTTTTTCTACGACTTTGTTTTAGACATCAAATCTTGGTGAACTACAATAAACTCTGATCTAGTCACGGCGTAAAGCATTTAAAATCATATCTAAAAAACAGGTGTCACAAGTGTTACCAGATTTGAAAACTTTCTAATTCCATGAAAATAAAACTGCAATAGTGTAAACCAGGGGTATTTTTAGCCCAAGGGCCAAGACTTAGCTAGCTCATCATACCAGCGTACTGTAGTTTTGAATTACGCACAAATTTCGGTTAGTACTTACGGGCAAGTGTCAAGGACATTTCATTGCGGCGGAGATAGTCGATAGCAGGCAAAGAGAAAACCAGCTTCTGCCTGATTTATACACTCGTATTAAATCCTTTCGACGAAAAATTTGGTTTTGGTTGCATAAATTTGCTTGTGGTTTTTTTTCCGCTTTGGGTACAATTTATCAATGTCGGCTACGTCGGGGCGGATTGATGGTGCTAGCGGGCCGTAGTTTGGAGACCCCTGGTGTAAACAAATACGCTGAGAGTGCAATTATTAAGAATACACTTTGATGTTTCATAAGATTTAGGCGACGGTAAACGATTTTCGCGAAATGAGAAAAAATCCTGCGAAATGACTCTTTCAATGCGAGAAAAAAATCGTTAATCGCTTTACAGTGCGGTTAAGTAGTAAATATTCACACAGCCAACAGCTATAAATGTTGTTATCATGTTGATAACAATTTCAATCAAAAAACAAAAGTGTTTTGAAAAATATAACTAGGTAAGTAAATTATTAATCGTTTGCAATTATAATCTTGCTCGTAAAAAATGCAGATACGATAATATGTTTTAACTTATGAAGTAATTTGACAGGTAAATACATCTGTTGACAATATCACCATCGCTCTGGCAAATAAAAAAACGTCAAATCGTCATACTAGTTTAGATTATAAAACAATCTACAATTTTCAAGCGACAATTGAACAAAACATAAGATTAAAATAAATATATATCTGACACCTGATTCTCTTTTTAGTCTGTTTTAAAATTACATGGTTGAAGAAAACAGGTCAATTATTTTATTGCATTGATAATTTTGCTTTAATATCGAATCTATTTATTTTCAAACAGTAGAACTGAATAAATTATTTTGCTCTTAATTTAATATCGAGGGCATACTGACAGAAGGCATTAAGACGTAAAAAACAAGTTCTGAAATAATCGTATTTACAGCATTATTAAATCAGTACTCTCCCAAGTTCGATTGTTTGCTTTTTAAAAAGATTTTTCTTACATTATAAAGAACATCTTTTTGACGCACAAATCATACGATTTGGTATCGATGAGTAATGTAATGCTTTTTGCCAGGATATAAAAATAGCCATACGGCTTAATAGTGTTTTGTTTTCAAAGTAATTATATTCGATGACTTCATGCGTTCTATCAGTACGTATAGCGATAAAATTACATACATCTTGACATTTAAAAAAGAAAACCATCAAAAAATGACTATTAGAACGCATTAACGTTCTGTCAGTATAATCTCGGTGTATTATTTAACTTGTAACTAGAATTTCTATGTAATCTTTTTTATTGTAAGAAGACCGGGTGATTAGCCCTGCGCTTCCGATGCCTGAGTCACAAGGACTCTACAGGTTGACTCAACCCGGTTTTTCTGTCAGGGATTTACAAGGCGCCGGAAGGTTCGCCTTTTACCCACTGTCCCACTGCTATTAGCTACAGCCAAAGCAGCATTGCCCGATGGTCGCCGCAGGGACGCCAGCAGATGGACTTGCTGACATTCCCCATCATTTACTATGGCACATCTACTGACATTGATGTGCTCACATGGGATCCACAGACCATTGACGCTAGGATGACCTGGGAGGAAGCGAGGAGACTGGTCGGGGACAGAGAACCGCGTGATGGCCATATGCTCCGAATAGGAAGCGGATTTGTAATTTGTTTTATACAAAAATAGAATCGGGTATATCTTTCACTAAAAACATTTAATCAAGTGTTTTTGAACACAATTTGAATTTAAATATTTTTTTTTGTATTTTACCAGATAATGAATTATTTCCCATAATTAACTCAAATTATGACTTTTTCGACTTGAAAGGTTTCTGGAACGAACAAATATAAATTCTGTACAAATGCATTTAATATATTTTTTTGTTACACATTTATAAAAGTAATATTATAATTCCACTTTCCAAATTAGTTTTTATTCATTTTTTTTTTCATGCATTCGCTACATTGAATACTGCACCGCTCATTCTAAATTTTTCGTTTAGTTTGTGTTTTACTTCCAACTGAATCAATAAGAAGAAAACTCTTATGATCCGACATACGTTAGAAAATCTTGTAAACTTTGTTTTATTATTGTGACTGAAGATTTGAAATAATTATGTCGTTTCTAAAATTTTCACAGTAACGTAAAATTGGATTTGCTGATATTTCTTATCTCTTTCTTCACCATACATTAAAATGTCAAAGAAGACAATAACGCAGGTAGCTTCTTTATCATCGTGATTTATTCATTTGGTGTGACTTATACAGCCACACAACAATTAAAATGGGGATGTTTGATAAAATTTATCTACATGGATGATTAAATTAGTAAGAATTTTAATTATAAACTAGCGAGTACCCGGAATACGTTGATATGCAATTTATTTTGTTAATTGAAGTATTTTTGGATATATAATATTTGTTTTTGTTTTCCGTTTGGTGCATACACGAATAAATCAGAATGTTTTCCGATGCGTGAGCAGGCCACATACAACTGTCCATGTGAGAAACACGGATTTTTCAAATTTAGACCAAACGCTTGTAGCGATTGTACCTGTGCTTTGTCGATGGTCATTGCAAAAGCAAGTCGCACCGGAAACTGCAGACGTTTGAATTCGACTGACATACATGTCGAAATCATTGGGATGCTGGGAACAGTAGAAGTTTTTTTTTCAGGATCCTTCGTTGGTGTGCGCACAACAATTTACCAAAGTTTCTTCGCAATCGGACGAATGGTATAGGAACGCATGCGCGACAAACAGACATTAATTTTTATATAGACTATGATACAGTCTCAAATATCCTTTATTTTATATCTTCGTAGTTGAAAAAAATGATGAAATTCAGGTGTCAGTCAGGTGAGCAAAAAAAATGCGCTTTCTAATATAATAATAAAAAATAAACGCAGAAATGCGTCATACCGCAGTATACTATTATATCGAAGCTAAGAGTTCCGTAGCCATATGGTACATGCTGTTAGACATCCGTCCACTTGGTTAAGTCGTCGCGGGTTCGAATCCCCGAATAGAAACATTCACACATTGATTTTTCAATCGATTTATGGAATCGTATCTAAATGACAAGAATGTCTGGGAAATTTTCATCTTTACTCTCCATCCAATCCCACCTTTCTATCAGTATCAACTGCAAAGAGGGAGGTTGAGCGTGTAACTTATAATCAGTACTCGTCTAAAGAACTGTTAAGATACCCCATTACGAGTCCAAATGCTCCACATTGGTAGCGGACATGACTATATGGTATGATAAAGCAGCATTTAAAAAATATACATAATGCTCATCAGACACAACGTGCCATATTGATGGGTAAGCATGGTACAATTGGGCCTCGTATAACACGGTCATATGGTTCAACAAAAACGTCGTGTAATACATTCGTGCTATACGAGGTTTGATAGGTAGGTTCGATGGGGGCATCTTTTTCCAGTACAATCCCGTTTCGTCCGCATTGAAATGTATCGAAACTGACAAGTGCCGACATGTCCAGTATGATTTGAAATAGCGCGATGCATGGGCGTACAAATCAAACATATTCATTTAATAGTTTTTTTTTCTGAGGCCCAAGTGTATTATATTTTTTCATGGTATAGTTTGGCTACTGTAAATAGTCCAGTGGTCAACAATAATAAATCGCTCACGTTTACTCCACTCTATAGCAATAAGCGCTATAACAGCACACATTGAATGGGTCGTTGACCGGACAGAATCATCGCAACGGCGATTTTCAATGCTATGCCTCCTAACAGTAGCGAAGTAAGGGCATATAAAAAAGTCGTTATGTATATATTCATGTTTATTTAAATATCGCAAACGAATTTCAAGAGTACAGTAGAACATGTTCTATAATTTATTTAACATTTTTTTTTGATCTGACGACGAAGTGACAGTTTAAAAAAATGTGACATTAGATGTTCTCTTGTAGCCTTCATTAATTTGTTAATTTTCATGTGAGCCATTTGAACTTTAAAAAAAATTACTGTAAATAGAAAAGAAGTCTGGATGCATGCATCAACTACTGTTTGTTTCCCTGTAAAATCATGATCTATTTATAATTATATATTTTTTTTCTTCGAAACAAATAAGACCGGAGAAATTTTTAGTACCATCAATTTGGGTAATTTTACCCATCGGTCTAAGATTAGCCCACTACATGGAAAAAGGTGCTCTTATAATACCATTATAATACTAATGCCATATAAATATTTTTTAGCTAAGCAAAGTTATCGAGTTGCCCCTGGAGTAAAAAAATAAATTAATGTTCAACATAATTTGTTTTATTGTTGAATTTGGAAGCTGTCAGCTTGGAATGATAAAACACAATTTAAAAACGTGTCTTGAAATAAATTGGATTAGCCATATTTTCAATTTGTATTACTAATCTGTAAGCCGAATGCTGTATATTTTTTACCATCTCAATTATGTACAGAATATATGAGAGCACAATGAAAAGTTGCCGAGAATTTAAAATCACTGAATTTATAGTAATTACAGCGATTATTTGTATCGTTGGTCAAAGTTACCCGATTTGGATGAAAATTTTGCCCACCTTGTTTTATCTATATTTATATATCAATTATAACAATAAATCTATTTATGTTGATAAAATTTCATCTTAAGACATGTTCATTTCTATGAAGAAAAATACAAAAACCCGCAGAACTGGCTCAAAGTTACCCGGATTGACCGTATCAATTACACGGTTTTTTGAAATACGATTGAGTGTATTAAGAAGTGCTTTTTATCTGATACTTTTGTAGTTCAAGATATGAACATTCTGTTTATACAGAACGAAAATCAAGAATCAGTCAAAAATTACAATTTCAGATGCATAGCACTATGTAATTGAGCAATTTATTTCTATATATTCAGCGATGATCGGATGATAAGATAATGATAATGGACAATGATTATAGAAATAGATAAAACATTTTTCATTATAATTGTATGTTTAATACTGAACAAATTATGTGTTTTGGTCAATTAATGTAGCAATTGAAATTGTTCAAGAGAGTAAAAACTTTTTTTATCGAAAACATTATATGATGGGTTGCGTTATGAATCGTTGAAATGAACTCCTGTAAATTCTCATGTTTGCAGTTATGGGATTATACGTAAGGAGTTTCTATATAATAGTGGCTTACATCATGTTTCGGGGTCAGGATTTTTAAACCTAAAACCAATGTAAAATGATGTTATTTTTCTAATTTAAATCATTTGGGCTAGACCTGCTTTGACGTTTTTAAAATGACATCCAATCAAACTCATTTTCGTATTTTGTTAGGGTTACATCAATTGGCCAAAACACAGTCGATATTATAATGCTAAATCATTGTTTGTATAAAATCATTGATCAAATTTCATCATTAATAGCAGGTACCCAACCGTTATTTTTTTCGATCCGGTTCGGTAAAAAAAAACAATATATCGATTCAGTTACGATTTTCGGTTTAGCCCATAAATGTAACACCCGCACCATCCATACCTCTCTTTATACGGTTTTTCACTATAACTTGTAGTGATCACATACGTAATTAAAATATCAAAGGAGAATATGTCCTAGCCCGTGCGGCTTGCCGCTGGTGCACTGAGGAATAGAGGGTGGATTATGGTATAGCTAAAATGTAGAGAAAATACATTTTTCATTCATAATTAATTGACTCTCTATAGGCTTGCCAACTTTTCACCGGGCCATCTTTTTAGGAACAAAAGTACGACAACAGTATAGAAAGAATCTAATTGCTTGTTTTATTCTAGAAGCTATTTTTATAGATGTGGGTGTATTTACTCTTGCTTTTCAGTTCACAAGTGTTTGAATAGCAAACTTTCGATACCCAATGTGTTCTTTGATATTTTCATCATATTAAATCAACTTTATTTGAGATAGATAATAATTTATTTTATCGTTTAACTTTAGTAAGTTACATGATAAAATACATTGGTTATTTATTAATTATTTTGGATTTGATATCATTTATTAATGAGATGTGGTTTTTATCAGCGAAAACTTTTCTCGTAAATCGAAAAAAACCGAAATAAATATTGGTTCAGTTTCCGTTTTCGTTTCGGTAAAAATTAAGTTTTTTCCGGTTTCCGGGGAGAAAATGACGCTGATCACTCAACCTTAGATAATTTGAGTGCACGCTAGTTGAGCTTGATAAAGGTCCAGTCCAGGTCCCAATTCATTGATGGCATTAAAATTAACAAAATAGGAACATCGTATTGAAACATGGTTTGAAAATGTTGTGAAGCCGGTCGTGGTCAAAATTGTGCATCATTATAATTGATGGTATAGCAACAGTTTCGACAAAATGGAAAAATCAGCCTTCAAATTTAGGCCTTATGTATCACAATATCTGATTTACAATTAGAACAGTTAATGGAGTTAATTAATTGAGTATTTTTTTTTTATTTAAATGCAAATTCGGTTCTGTTCGTCGACCTAAAACACTTGTTCGTTTCATTGTATCAAGCACACACTAGCACAGCGATTCTCAACACAACCATTATATCAACAGTCATAATTTTACAAAAAAACATCATTGTCTAAAATAATGCATAGGCACCTAAATTTATTTATGGAAATAACCCAATTTTATATAATATTTAAAACCATTTATATGTATACGTATGTATTGCCGTGCCTGTGGTTGAGTGGTGAACGTCATTGGCTTCGGTTGCGGTGCTTACGGGTTTGAATCCCAATAATGGACAGTTTCATAAATTGATTTTTCAATCAATTTCCTAAATCCTAAAACACAGAGAGAAGCGAGAACTTTTAGCTAACCGCTTAAGTTCTATCCTAGTCCTATTCTTCTATACTTATTCTCAAAAAAGAGGTTGAGTAAATAATAGAAAAACTTCTGTTGAGATAAGCTACACTAGTCCATTTGCTCAACATTGGGAGGGGACATGGTAAAAAGCATGTTTACGAAAGGTGTTCGATTTTAAATTAGCTAAGGAAAAGAGATGGGACAGTACCGGTCAACAGGTAAATCGCGGCAGTATTCTCAATTCTCATCCCTAAATTGACACACAGTGAATTGCTATTGTGAACTAGAGGTCTCCACGGGCCGAAATTTGATGAAATCACCCGGCCCGAGCCCGTTCACTTCAGGCCCGACCCCGACTCTTAATATCACACTTGTTACCCGAACCCAACCCGAAGAAGCCTAAATTTATATTTCTCGGCCCGAAAAGAACCCAATTTAAAAAAAAAATACAGTAGCATAATATTGATTGAAATTTAACACACTAAATGTACCTACCCAACTTTTCCACATGTAAAAAATTGGGTGTAAGAAAAAAAAACCCGCACAAGAAAAAAGCGGACAGGACAGACCGGATGACGGAAAAAAACACACATGGAAAAAACCCCACACGGAAATAACCGCACATGGAAAAAACAGCAAACGGTAAAAACCGCACCAAGAGCAGAAAGAGAAGTATTCACATGCAAGTTTTTCAGCTTGAAAACGAGCTAATTAGATAACAAAAAAATAATGCATTTTTCCGACATGAAAAGGTTTTTCACCCCAGGTATAAGACATATTTAACCCGTTGATATTGAAGTTGTTTAACCCTTTATGTACCACAGTAAAAGTTTTCGCTTTGATTTCCTTTAAAATATTATTCGTCAATAAAATATTATTATTTGTTTCTAATAATTGAATACACTTCAATACCTCACTTCCAAAGTGTAACAACTCAAAAATAAAAAGTTTTGAAATAATTAGGAAACAAGATTTTGGGTAGGTTTAATTTTCTACTGTACATCTAATTTTTGTAGATTTTAATGAAATTCTAGGATTATCTATAAAAGATTTTTATCATATTATGAACATAATCTTATTTATTTCTAATATTAATAACAGTTTTCATGGGTTTTCATAGGATTTTTATAGTTACAGTTTGGATCTAAAGTAATAATAACCACTATCATTCAAAAATAACCATAGATTACCAATTCTTACATTTTGGAACGAATAGATATCGTTATTCCAAGCATTTCCTCATACTTAAGTCAAATTGCAAATTTTTGGCTTGTTACACTTTGGAATTGAGGTATCGATTTGTTGTTCAAATGTCTTCATTGAAATTAATTGTCAATACAATCAAATGTTTAGCTCGCCACAACTTTTCAAATTAGTTTGTTAGCAGCACCATTAATTACCCTTTTTTTAAAACGAATTTGTCGTAGTTAGACAATCCCTCGGTGGGTAACGCGTTTAAATATATTTTATACGTTATTTCATACTACGCGAGATGAAAAATGAGTTTTCATTCCAATGTATTGCAATAAACTTTGACTATAAAAATAACGTTATAAGTGCCGTTTTTGCGCTGTGAACGCGCGCGCTGGACATGTTTATGTCGTATTTCCGGCCAAACTAGAAGAAAATACTTGTGGATATATGCTTTAAACAATAGTGTGAGCGTTTAGGTAGAGAAATTAGGCAACAGATCATGAAAATGTCAAATAGAACGCGAGGAAATATATTTTTGAAAAGATCTCTTCATATTTAGACTGTCAACTTTGAACCGCCGATACGCAGCATTATTCGTCAGCCCTATGTTTTACACTTACTTATGCGGCTACGCGCTTGCCTGTGTGCATGTTGGCGGTGTATATGAAGACTGGCCGCAGCCATTTTGCTTGCAAAGTCGTAGATTACATATTTTTCAGCTTCTTCACTTTTTTCGATCTATTTTAGCGAGAATGCGACGAGTTTAGTTTACTTCTTGAGGTATTTGGGATAACTACTATATATTTCACATACTTCTCCAATTTTTACTGTTGAAATTGATCTATATTTAACCATAGTGATCAGTTTTTAGAAATCAATTTACTGAAATTAAATTCGTGCAAAAACGGATTGCGCTATGTGGTTAAAATCATCACCAATTCAATTCCTTCTACAATTCAAAATCAATGTAAGTTGATATCACCAACATGTTAATATAATATATAATCAGCTTCTTCTGCCCTATCTTATAAGCATACAAAAATACATAAAATCTCCTTATTCAAATAATATACCTAGGTATCAATTGAAACGCCGTTTCAATGCGAATTTTCAATAATCACTTAATCGGTACAAAAACAAAAATATTTCGAGTGTATCAAACACTCGAATGTGATTATAGTATTACCAGAAAATACACATTACATGGGATAATTATTTTATGTGAATAGATTAATCGATAAGTAAGTATGGGCAGTTTAAATTTACATAAGATAATGAATCTACTTAATAATATGTAATTAATTGGATTCCCATCAAAACATGCCTACCTTTTAAACAAATAAACACATCTCCCTCGATGTATACTGATATTCTTTTTTGAATAAATTGTTTTTCGAATTCGTAATAAAATTTCATCGCTGTTCTGGAAGAAAACACTAACTGAAAAATACTAGTTTTGAGTAATTTATACCTCTATCTATACCTTTTTCATTTTGTTTGTTTGTACAAAACTGTTTTAAACAGAACAGCGACGAAATTTTATTACGAATTCACCGTAGGTACTAAATAGAAAAAAGATTGACTTCTTTAAAATATAAATATTGATACAATTTAATGTATTTTATTATATTGTACCATTATTTTTGTACAACGTATGTTAATTTTACGACTTGGTTGCATATACGGCAAAATAAAAGGCAATCAAAAAGTTCACGGCGACATGTGGGGACCCAGTGTAAATCAAGTTATAGAAGCTCTTCTATTAAATCTTTCGAAATTTTCTTCAGATATTTCTGGCAAAAACATTGAAACACGAATATCGTCATTTTGTTGAAGAATACACCTTGTAAGTAACGTGTGAAGCGGTAGAAGGTTGCGATGGGTACAATTTTGGGTACTCTAGGGAATATATAGTCTCAATTTACACTGTTTTGAATTACAAATTTTTTTAAGAACACATCTACAGTGTTAATCGAGGTAACGAGGATGAATCAAAACGGCGTGATTTCGAAATGTGGTCTATCGAAAAAGACAAAAATATTATTTGCGCCGTGTGATGGAATATAAGGTATCAACCTTTGCTAAATTTGCGGCCACACCATTGTATACATAAGAATTTATTTTTAAGGGTGTGTCGATAGCTAACCGAACTGTGACATGGGCGATTTACGTCTCGTTTATCGCGATTTTTCTTTGAACAACAATGGTCTAACATAAATGCCCCCGAATAAAATACAAACATCGTCGAAGAAGGAGATTTTGTAGAAGAAGAATAAAAATTAGATCTATTAGTAGTATTTCAGAATAAACGACGATATTTTGCTTACTTGTAAGTATTAAGTAGGGTATTTGTTTTTAAATAACTATATACTTACATAAAACGAAAAATCCAGGGCATTTAAATACAAAAGCTATTATATTATATTAAATGCCACTTATTCATTGCATAGGTATAAAAAATATACTTCTGTCGTAGAAATTGAAAAATCTCTGAAATAATGATTTTAAGTTTTTAATGCTGAAGTTTTTGTATGTACTTTAATGTCAAATATAGAGATATTTACTAAAAACCACCAATTTACTAATTAAGAGTACCTGGTTCAAGTCGGTCGCTGATCTAACATCGTCATACAAGATAAGGATTAATTTAGTGGAGGAATGGTTTTTAGACAACTATAAACAGAATTTGATTGAAAATTAATACACTCCTTCTGAAGCAGTTTTTTCAATTGCTCAATTAACGCATCAGATATGAAAAATGTCAGATTTAACTAGACAATACTGTGGTGTAAGTATAACCGACAAAGATATGCTATTAATTGAAAACCCCTGTGTAATCACCAATCAAACTACCTATATATGCAAAAAAAGAATCGAGAAACATAGGCAAAAATACAGATGTATCTTATATTTAAACGGTTTTTAATTGAGCGCTTTTTAAATAAGTGTAAGATGTTTACAGAGCGCCAAAACTCTGAAAGAAGAAAAAACACATCTCGCCAAAAATATCGCTTAATCTGTTCTTAAATGCATAACGCGGATTAGTTACATTTCGGTTAAGATAATGTTGAGAAACGATGCCCGAATAAGGTGTTCACACATACACGCATAGATTTAAATGTATATTCATAATAATATTAATAAAACATGCATCAGTATCCATAAATATAGGGTACTTTCTTTGTCTATGACTTTTAAAATAAGCGATGGCAATGAAGATGAAGAATTGTGATCAACGATAATAGTAATCAGTACTGCGTTCGACTTTCGAAAAATATCAATTCTGTAAGTCACGTAATTTTACAATAAAAAATATACATCGAAGAACATTATAAAGTATTTAGATAGCTCATCCTCGTATACATGTAAATAAATTATAATTGACACGACGCCTTTTACTCTATGAGTTCTTTATTTAAATAATGACACATTAATTGATCTGTCATCTAGTAGGCATTACTAAAATTTTGGATTCAGAAAAGGCTAGAAAATGGATTGAACCTATCAATTAATTATAACAAATGAAGAATGCTATCGGAGATCTATAGTTGCAGTGGTGATGACAATTTCAATTTATAATTCAGTACTTTTAAGATCCATTTAATTTCATTGCATGGCGTGACGAGGATTGCAACTTGTTCTTACACTGATGAATTTACATTAAATATAATTCAGCCACAGTCTACAAAATTTACCACAATTATTGTGGCTGACAATTTTTTGAAAGAAGTAGGTTTTTTTAAAGCCATGATACGTAAAAAAGAGTGTGGAGATTTTTAATTTTTAAAAAATGTCATATGCTCGATATTTTTTCCATGTCCTCTCCCAACGTGGAGCATATGGCCTCCTAATGGAAGTATCTTATCATATTTTTTATGAGAACTGCTTGTTACTCAGCTTTGCTCAACCTATTTTTTTTCGAAGAGAGTAAGGATATAAAGATAGGGCTAGGACAGGATTAGTGGTTAGCTACTCACTCTCCCTATGAAGGATCGGATGGGTTGGAAGGAGTTTTTTTTAAACATCACAAACACTCAGACTACGAACAGAAATTCATAAATTGATTGAAAGATCAATCTATGAAAACCGTCCGCACCGGGAATTGAACCCGAGATATCCGTAACCGTAGCGCAACAATTGTAGGCGATCGAATTAACGTGTTTATATCGTAATTAGGAAACACATTTAAATCTTACTTGGATACACGCTGAAAAATTGAAAAGAATGTCTATGATAATGATTTTTATTCGTTGTGTTTAGTCAATCCAATTAAAGTGTTTTAATTCCAGTTTTTAAATTTAGATATAATATCAAAGTATTAAGTTCTACAAAATTGTATTAGGTCGTTGATAGCTATTTCGGCTTAACGCCATCGTCAGAACTAGATAGTTTTGATAGTTCTGACGATGGTGTTAAGCCGAAATAGCTATCAATTACCAAATAAAATTTTGTAGAACTAAATACTTCGTTATTTTATCATATTATAATGGAGTTCTACCATGCCAATTCAATCAATAGATAAATTTTAAGTTAATCAACTGGAAATTCTTAATACATTACAAAAAAAATAGATTGGATTAGTGCATGTTATGTCTAATTTAAAAACATCCCACAAATTTTCATATATACTTGCTATATACCTGGGTGATTTCAAATAATATTTTTTTACATATCATCGACATATTGACTTTTGTAAATTAGTAATAAGTGATTTAATAAAAAAATATTATAAATTGCATCTTTACTTGTTCTTTTTTTGTAATATGAATACCTAAATACAATTGAATTGCACGTTCAAGATTCAAGAGGATCCTATCCTACATAGGTATTCGTAAACCCACAACAATGGGTAATTGAAAAAAGTCATTATACTTAACATAATGATTATACTAAAAAATAAGTCATTTCATGAGGAATTTTATGTCAAACAAATACTATTCATAGAATTATTAATAATAATAAGCACAGTGCATTGAATATAAGAGCTGTCAAAATTATTTTGATTTTACCTATTAATGTATATAAAAAATTGTTATTTGTAATAGACAGATATTTAAATAGTGCATTATATATTTACCCAATTTATTCAAATAGAAAGATGAAAAGTAAGTTGGTACATAATATTACAATATATTATTTTTGGTATTAATTACGTTTTAACTTTCTAATTATGACGAACCTATGCATGATATATATTCGTTAAGTAATTTTATAAAAGCACTTCAGCTTTAGAAAATGCACAATTATTGCTCAATTAGGATGCACAGGCAATTAACTTAAATTTAATAATTGTGTCATGACAGACATAAAAACCGATGCAAAAAATATCGTAAAATTTCGGCAATTGTTAATTTAATTAGCTAATAATATAGATTGGAGTATCATTTAAGGATTATGGAAAAAAAATCTACTGTAATGTATTGTAATTATCACGAAATGCGTGAGAGCCATTCAATATAACAATAATAACACAATACATATAATCTGTCAGTTGGTTTTTCTAAACTGCAACGTGGTAAAGTTGTTTTTTTATGCAATAAAGACATAATTATACACGAATCAACGTTGTATTTTAGAACTTAAATGAATTACTTACCCGAAATTACGACAATTATCTTAATTAACTTAATAAAACACATGAACTAATATTTTTGAACTCACTAATTTCCACAATTTCGCCGACGACGATACTCTCGTCAAGACTGTCCACAAAACTAACAGAACTGTCAGATTAAAGTTGCCATTCTACAGAAATGCCATAACAAATGTTGCTATATTACAAATATAAGCTAAAAATAAGGATAGGTAGGTACCCTTAACTGGGATTATTTCGCCTACCAAGTATAACGTGGACAAGATGTTTGTTTATAACTTTATAAAAAATTATTAGTTGATCACACTGACCTTTTACACATCTAGAATTTCTCATAAGATATTGTAAAACTTTACTTTGGTGTGAATATGCACACACCAATAACAATAATACTTATTACAAATTTATCTATTCATAATAACTTCAGATAATAATTTTGTCATACAATATATTATATTGAATTATAAAATTAGGTACCTACTTGTTAGATATACAAACGTATTGGTAAGCCGCTGTATTAACAGACGAATCGTCTTGGCGCGCATGCGTTGTATATATCCAGCTTTGCCGCTTATTGTAAATAATTTAAAAGGCCTTAGACCTCTATACTTTCGCATTATGATAGTTTTTGGCTTTGGCTGATTGACACCATGACTTTTAATCCGTGAAGTCTGATGAAGGCGATGAAACGGCTGTTGAGTTTTTAGAAAATTACAACATAATACCACGGACGCTTATTAGATAGCATCACGAAACGAGTACATTTATTTCAAACTTACGCATACGCAATTCGTGCACGATGATTTGTCATCCATATTTAAATGAAATACATCAATGGTAAGTTTGACATTACGTTACATTATATTTATCCACTTAATGTCATTATTTTGTACCGCAATAATTGTTCTATTTTGTATGATATGTAAAACTGTTTCGTTATATATATCTTTTCAGAAACAATATGAGTTTAATAATTGTAATCTTCATTTATTTTTATCTGATGACAGTACGGTCAATGAGAATTTTGTTTATGTCTCTTTTCAAATAATTTCTTTATATTATGTTTTAAATAATGTGACTAACTTCTCATTCTAATGTTTCTATAGTACGTCATAATAACATATTCTTTCTTTTTTTTGTTATTCACGGAGGTGGAAGTTCTTCAAAATGTTGCAGAGTATGTTGTTGGCGGAGAAAACTTGGATATTGGCGATGATGTAAAGTAAATAGTAATAGTTGCAATAACTTACAAATATCTCAGGTTGGTATTATAAATGTCAGAAGATGCCTCTATCCTTGTTTTAAGATCACGATAAGTGTGTCCTCTGCCTCTATAATAATGAAAACTAATAAATCGAAATAGGAATTAATTGGGAAGAATAGAAAACTGTTTCGTTTGATACACATAATGTTCATACTCATTGAATTTTCAAATTATGTACTATCATATGTTTGATAAAATGATACAATATTAACAAGGACCTTATCAAAAGTATCACATCCATTTAATCTCGTCCGTCTCACGAATTCAGCTAGGTAAAAGTCGAGGAAGTTTCTGCTGGTTCCTCGTCTTATTTTGTATCATAATTTAGCAGAACCCCACATGCGCTCTGCCTGCTGTGTATTGGGAGTGTAATTGGATCAAGAAAGTTGTACCGATGATTCACCGTTTGGTGTTCAAAACCATTCATTTTAATTTTATTATAAGCCCGCCAACCCATCTGATATAATGAGTGTTCCTGGCCTAACTTTCTCCATTATTATGGGCATAAGCGTCTGTGCTGATCTATTCGAAACTTTTACATTGAAGCATTCTTTTGTTTCTCGGCACAGACCTCCCAAAACCCACTGTTGAGGTAAAAGCCTTCCTGCGTTATTTTTTCCGTGGCTTTACGTTGTAATTTTGTAAAAATTCAACAGTGGCTTCATCGCTAGAGACTTCACTTGACAGTGTTATCAAATTCATGGTGTCAATCAGTCAAAGCCAAAAACTACCGTAGTGCATGGTGGAAGGATATAACTACAAGGTGAGCTGTAAAACAATTGAAAATCGCCATTTTTATTTTTAAAGTCGTCATAACGTGCTAATATTTAAACATCAAGAGTATTTTGTTTGCGACACTGTTTTGAAGAGGTGATAAATATTTTATTGAGGTTTTAAAGAGAAACATACATATATAATAAATAGTGTGATAGAGTTTAAAATAAAACATTTAGAAATTCTTGTCTAAGAAAAACTGTTATTTTAAAGATAAAAAATTAATAACAATGCCGAAATGTGCAATGAAAACCTGTAAGAGCTGGAACATGAAAAAATCAACAAAAATGTGAAGTTTTTTACTTTTCCTAAGAGTCGGATTCGTGGTCGAGTGGTCTACCTCGTTGACTTCGGTTGCAGTGCTCATAGGGTCAATTCCCAGTACGGACAGAATTGAATTTATTTCATGAATTGATTTTTCAATCTATTTATGGATTTCTGTTGGAAGGCATGGGTGTTTGTGATGCCTTAATTAAATTTCCTCTCATCCATGCGATCCTCAAAACGAGGAGTAGCGAGAGTGATAAGCTAACCACTAGTCCTGTCCTATTCATATCAGTATATCCATGATCTTTTAGAAAAAAACGAAAGGTTGAACATCTGAGTAACAAGCAGTTGTAGTAAAAAAATTTTTTTGAGAAATCATCATTGAGATACCATATGCCATATACCATTGGGAGTGGACATGGCATATAAAAAAATCTTTTTTTATATTGAGTGTGTAAAGTGAGATTAAGAAAAATCCAACATCAGTACATATATTATTTGGATTTTTTTTATTTTGGTAAATATTCTTTACAACACTTTACTCTTTTTCTGTTTTGAAAAAACAATGTCATTCTCTAGAAAATTTAATTGCGGGTAAGAAATTGGCAAAAAGTCAAACACTGGAATCAATGAAACGAATAAATTATGCGAAAAACGAAATATTACGAAAAATTCGTCGCCTTACTTTAAATATGCTGTATGGCTTGTATTAAGAAATTTCATTTGTCATTATATTATGGTGGCTTTTTCATACTGATATTATATTCGTATTTTGCGTAAATCATCGGTTTCGCAAAATATTAATAATTCTTATCCAATATTTTAGAATTAGAAAAACTATTTTTTCAAAATAATTGTAAAATTTTCACCATTTTTTAAAATATCATTTAAACGAAAGTAATAATATCTTATTTCCTGAAAATGTAAAAGGATTACTTGTTAGATCTAGGATGTATGTTAGAATTAAGATGTTAATAAGGGACTGAAACCAGAAAAAAGTTTGCAAAAAACATAAAAATAACTGTTACATAAACTATAATCGTAATATATATTTTATAATAGAATCCAAAAATATTTCATTTTTGATCACTACGCAAATCATGCCTTTCGATAAATCTCCAAACAACTCAAAACTACGATGCGCCCGTTGTGACGTCACATATTTTCCATAGCACCTATACCTCCCACCCAGTAGTCATATCCTTCCACCATGACCGTAGTGCAGAAGTATAAAGTTCTAACGTCTTACGTCAAATTGTTTAAATAAGCGGCAAAGCTGCATATACAGCGCATGCGCGCCGATCGATTCGTGTTTTGTTATGGCGGCTTACCAATACGTTTGCATACCTAAGAATTACCTACAATTCTATCAGTATATTGTAGGGATGTACGACTCTCCGAAAAAGATCGATTTTTGAATCCATCTAGATTGCTACTTGTAAAATCGATCTTGTAAAAAATCGGAGCATTAAATCATGATTTTCCAAAAATCGTTCTTTTTTTTCCTATATAAAAATTAGTTCAAAAATTAATAAAAAACTGCATAGAAAACTTTAATGTTTAATTTTATAATTATGTAACATGAAGTCTTATTCTTTAATCAAAACGAAATGCTTATATTATTTACATAAACCAGTCCTCTTTTTGCAGCGAATGCAGAAATAACATTTTATTTTAGGCGATTAGGTAGAATTCTATTTCAACTTTGTTGCATGATGGAGAAAAGTGTCTTTCCCATGGAACTGATGTTTTCACTACACTTAAATACTTTTCAGCAACTTAGGTATCAATATCTTGGAGAGTACATTACCTGTATACCCACACTTGTCCGTAATTCTTTTGGCATTGTAGGACTTCAAAATAATTTTTACCAAGTTTGTCGTTTACTTTGTTCAATGTTTCAAGCCAAATAGCAATGATACAAGCCATATATATTATAGCTTCAAACGAAAGCGGTCCGACCTTTGAGTTTTTATAAAGATGTTTGCTTCCAAACTTTCTTTTTTCTCATTTATTTTGGATACTTCCCAATATATTTGAAAATAATCGATCTTTGCACTACAAGAAAAATAGTCGATTTAATCGTAGCTTTAAAGATCGATTTTATGTGAATAAAAGATCGATTTTTGAAAAGATCAAATAAAATTACATATCCCTAGTATTTTGTATATGATCATAGATAATAAATTAATGTCGATGACCAACCAACTTAAGTTATCTATGTTTAAATGTGCGTTTGTAACGGTTTCGGACGATTACTGTCCGACTTGATTTGGATTTATGGTAAACATAAAGCAGATATTAATTAAAGTTTTCTCATTATCCTTTGTACTTTACAGTTCCATCATGTCTCTCATTTGCTGAGTGCCCGGTTGTAATTCTCGGCTGCCATGCTATAGTTTACCAAAGAATGACGTTGCAAAGATTCAATGGATTCGTGTAATAGTGAATGATACATTGAAAGGTGTCGCATTGCGTGATTTTATTCAATCACTACATGCACACTAGAAAATGGCTACAAGTATCAGGGAAAAGTGTTTTACTCTCATGTAGGATGAAATCAGCTTAGAACCTCATTTAAATTATAAGAAAACCGACTTGATCGAAGGCATTGAAGATTTTCAAAATTAAAGAACGGGCAGAACAGCGGATCACGTGCTAGTTTTCATGGTTAGAAGAGTTTTCATGGTTAGAAGAGTTTTCATTGTTAGATCTAGCGATCTGTAGCGAGTCTAGTGCGAAATCGCCTTTATTGGCGTGGTGCATTAAAGAAGTAAAGTCTTGGACTCAATATTCATAGTGGTGTCCTATAAATTTGGCAATTTCCTGTGACATCAAAATAAGGTAAGTATTCGTGGACATTGTCTAAAACTGCATTTTTTTCATCAAAAAGCATGCGAAATGACTTGCTTTAGGGTACAACTGTCTTTATCAAGTTAGATGTATGGAAAATATTCAACAATGATGAAAGGAAACGTTGGAATAGTGGTTTTTTAATGACATGTCGCATAGTATCTGTGTGTGTCACAAACTATGGTTGTTTCGCAATCTCGGAAGTACCAACCTAAAAAACAAACATGAATATGTCTGGTTTTTAGCTTGGCACACTTGAGCTTATTGCAATATGGCGATCAGAAATAAAGTTTGTGACACAACTATTATGCGTTAAACCACTGTTATGTTTCCTTTCGTCGTTAGCTTTTCGTTTGGTGCAAGACTATTCTACCCTCAAACAAATCATTTCGCGCGCTTTTTGGTGAAAAAAATGCATTTTTAGATCACGTCCATCAATATGAACATTTATCTAAAATAATTGTAATGTGGATGGAAATTTTTAATATCCGTACATTCTTTCTAAATATAGTAATATTGCTTCTTTCCAATATTAATTTATTAATGTATTGTTACTTACTTAACTAGTGGTGAAAAATGAAAAACTTTGATTTCCAAGCTTGAAAATTGTGGAAACCGTGTGCGATCAGAGTTCCACTAACCAGGCTGCAATAAATATGCTACGCAAAGATACCGCTCGGTTCAGAACTGCAACAGGCTAAGGGTCGTAACAGCACAATGTAAAATAGATATTTTATTGTTTAAAAAACTATAATTATTTTCACTTTAAATTTATGCTGAATTCCTGTAATAGAGATCTGCCGAGCATGCAGACCTCAAGCCTGCAAACTTGTAGATTTCATTTGGTGAATTGTGATTCACTTTCAGGAACCACCATTGAAATTATCACAGGAAAAAAGGTTGTCGTCTTGTATGATGTTTCACACTTACCCGAAGAAATCCGAAACAATTTATTGACAAAAGACTTGAAGTACTGCGAAAAAGACTCAACCGAAATATATACATCCTGGAAACTTGTCGTCCGGATGTATGACTTGAATATTTTAAGTTTTTTTTGGAAGTGAGTTCCGTTTACTCTTCACCGATGAATGGCATATTCGTAAAAACCAAATGGAGAAAATGAAAGGGTCCCATTGTGCACGAACAGGTACTGGTTACGACCAATTTTTTTTCTCAACCAAAATCACCACATGCTGCATTTCTGCTGATCTACTGATAAACTTTTTTTCTTTCAATATAACAGTATTTTGTAATTGCGAACCACACTTTGGCAGAATTGAAAGGATTATCGCTTAAAGCCATCATAAATACGTATACAATATGCTTTCCAACATAATTTTACCCTTAATATCTTCGGCAACAATTCTACAACAGGATTGTACATATTTTTTGATAATTTACAAACTGGAACAGAAATTTTGATTTTTTTATTAGGGTGCACTACATCAAATTGTGCCTTTTGAAATGTGTTCACAGCCCGCCATTGCGTAATATATATGTTTTTATCTATTCCAGTTGGGCAACAGGGAGAAGAACTTTGCCCCTGGATACTTAATATACCCAATATACAGAATTTACTATTTTGGGATGAGCTTTTTGATTCAGTCAATAGTAGCTCCGCGTATCCAGCAGGAGGTAAGTATGAGAATTTGTGTTAGTGAGACATTGTTCTGCAGAGTTTTGGATTGATGCCATTAAGCAGCTTAAACTTGTGCGTTTTGTGGACCGAAATAGTAGACAGCCGACATCTGTCATGCTGTCCCTGAGGAACTGGATTGTGACATTAGAGAGATTTATAAAGTAATGGGATATTTTAAAAGACGACGGTTTCCAGTATTTAGCTCCGTGAAATGTTAATCAAGATCCAATAGAAAATTTCTTTGAAAGCATAATCAGCCACAGTGTACAAAGTGTAAACCCGACTCCTTATCAATTCGCAGGCTCCTTTAAAAGCCTTCTATTAAACAATATGATGTCAAAACACTCCCTCAAAAGCAATTGCGAGGATGACTGTGCCGAAAGTCTGTTGGAATTTATCCCAGATTTGAATACAGATTTGAATAGCAGCACAATACTGATGAAATTGAATATCCATCGGCGGTCGACAATCCAGCGGATAACAGTATTACAATATCCGATGGGAAAGTATACACCGCTGGATATATTGTCAAAAAAATCTTAACACTTACCCGAAGAAATCCGAAACAATTTATTGACAAAAGACTTGAAGTACTACGAAAAAGACTCAACCGAAATATATACATCCTGGAAACGTGTCGTCCAGATGTATGACTTGAATATTTTAAGTTTTTTTGGAAGTGAGTGCCGTTTACTCTTCACCGACGAATGGCATATTCGCAAAAACAAAATGGAGAAAATAAATGAAAGGGTCCCATTGTGCACGAACAGGTACTGGTTACGACCAATTTTTTTTAATTCTGTTTTTCGTTACATATATATCGTCGTTGCGCCTGCAAAATCCGACAAACATTTTTTTGCGATTTTCGGTTTTTTTACGCTTTGTGATGACTCTGTTCACATATCGCATTTTGAACTAAATAAAAAAAACCCTTTTATGTTGTTTAATGACACAACAGAATTTACACTGACTCTTGCTTCAGAAAGCACCTTTTATTAATCAGTCTAGTTCGTCTTGTTGTGACTTGCAGCGCTAACGCACATATTGGATTATTTACGTTCTTCAAAAAATAATTGTTAAGCTTTAAGCCAGTTCGGAATTACATTAAATGCACAATTATTTACGTTTTCGTAAAGGAGAGTGTTATTTTACTCTTAAAGTAATACAATTGTTTATTATAACCTAGTGTAAATTTAACTGCTAAGTACAATTTGGAGCATTTATGATTGAAGCTTGTTCATTAATTTGGGGTTTATTAATGAACTAATTTGTTTCAGTTTTAACAGATAACATACCTGCCCACACCGAAGATGAGATCCTCTAGAGCTCAACGATTAGTGAACATGGTTGTGAACGATCATCATCATGCAGACCTCAAAGAAAATCAAGCAATCGGCATAAGTCGAACCAACTTGTTGAAAAGCAATAAACAATAATTGCTATGGACTCCATAATTGATTCTGATTTTCATGATGTAGAAAATATGGATCTGTGGTATTAAAATAATAAGTGGGCGTACAATTTACATTAAAAGAGGGCAAAGAAAAATAAGAGAAACGCCGTGCAATCATCATGGCTTGAATTTATCTAATAGTTCTTTTCTATGCGGATTAATTAATGAGCAAGCTCGCCTAGATGTGTTCAACTATTTCTGGAGCTTGTCAACATGGGAAGCTAAGAAAGCCTATATTTTTGGACTCACAAATATCAGAACAGTAATTGAGAGGCAACAACAATCAGATGGTAGTAGTGCTTCGAAATCAGAAATGTATACAATTTATTAGTAGTGTGTAGAGAATGGCATGACTCCCACCCAAAGAAAAATTCTGTGAAATTTTACAAAGAAATATCAGTCTTTAAGCACCGCAAGGATCAATGCGACATACAACACATATTATGTGTGTCCTACAAGGAGTGAAATCTGCGTGGAGAATTTCAAATTCACAAGAGATGCAAAGCACTTTTTTTGCATTCTTTTTCTTCTTAACTATCAATATATTTTTAAAATTTATCGATTTTTTATTTGTTCCATGACAAATGATGTATAGTATTACCAACATTACTTGGCCGCCGCCGAATTTGGAACTAGAATTGTCAGTCTAGAATAAATTTCCCCAATTGCCATTAAATATCTTTCGAAAATCTATGTCTACTTTTAATAATTGTCGCTTAAAAAGAATATAAAGAGATATGAGTTTTAGTGCGAGACATCCAGCGCCGAGTAGACTAACTACTCATAGAAGATGAATGATCTGTTAACATTCCATTTGAACTAAATACATAATTGACTGAGTAAAATAAATCTAGTATAAACTTATACTAAGAATCACTCGAGCTAATTGCACCTCTACTCCCCAAGTAAATAATTGTATTGTATTATGTTATTTAATATTGTATTTCATTACAAATTATATTGTATCTAGGATTAAATCTGATTGGGAAATACTAATCAATCAAATTATTGAGAAGTATACAATTAAAATTTAAACTATAAGAGCCTCCAGCATACTGTGTATTGCTGGGGAAGATTTTAATATTCCAAAGACACTATTAAAATAGACATTGTAAACATCATTGTTGTTTTATCTTCTTTCCTGACTGAATTGATAGGAATTGCATCCAGTAGAGATAACACTGGTAAATAGCGTTGGCTATTTCATTTTTGTGTTACGTATAATTTTAGCGGAGATTCGACATGTGAGCTGTATCCCTCTTGCGGATTTAATAAGAATTAAAAAGGCAAGTAACAAAAGAAAATTAAAGATCATAAAATTGACTACTGAAGAATCGCAGATGATAATTGGAAAGACGATGAACAATATTCTGAGAAGACCACCGAACAGTTAGGACAAATTGAAAGTAGGTACATATTACAAGAATCTGAATTATTCCACACAATAAATATTCAATTTATTCTACAAGTATGATATTTTAAATTGACAATGTTTTCCTATTCATTTTACAAAACCTCTTTACAACCTGAAAATTACGATTTGTGATATGCCAATGCTGATTATAACGCTGAAAAAGAAATTGCATATTCTATTGAAGACGACAGCCACCTCACGAACGTGAAAGAATTCAAGAGGAATAATAATGTGCGGATAAAGGTACGTACGCCAACAAAATATATTTTTTGCAACGATTGTTTTTATTATATTTTAATAAAGTTATGGCTTAATTACATAATGTTGCTTTCTTTTTGTTATGAAACCTTCCTGAGAAATTGATACCACGTAAATGCACTTATACCACAATTAATGTTTAGTTCACCCAATCTTCGCTATGTTCCTGCAAACATTTACTATAGATGACAAAAACATTGTTTAGCAATATAAAATGCAGTGTGCAGGGGATATGTATATTTAAAAGTAATTCAAATCCACTTTGGCTGTTCTCATAAATTACATTTCTTTTCTGTTTCTGCTTAATCAAAAAATAAACAAATTTTACACATTGCACACATGCATAGGTGTGTTTAGGGCATCCAATTCCGGACTCTTTTTCTGATCCTGGGTTTTCAGGATTGACATTTTTTCAATCCTGGGATCCATAGCCAGGTTAATTTTTTTTTAGATTATATGCACCACGGTAAACCGTGTAAACGAAGCCAAGGAAAAAAATATAAAAATGCTCAAAAAAACCCCTTGAAAAAGGTTCTGTATATATAAAATACGAAGATAGGTACTCTAGGTAGGTATGTTCCTAAAAATGCATAAAAGAACATAATACCTAGTTATAGGGTGATTTTATTTATTTACCATCAGAATATAAAATAATAATAATTATGAACACTCACAATCGCATAAAAAAATGTTTGCTTTTTTTTAAAATACAGGTAGTCCTCAACTTACGACAATTCGCACTTACGACCAATAATTAAAAAAAAAATTATTGCATCACGGAGCACCATTGCCAATGGTTGATGCATACAGGAAGAATGATCAGTAACAGCATTTACAAATTTGTATATTTATTTATATAAATATAGTAAGTGCATGTTTAAATTTTGATGTGGATATATAATAAATCGTAGCCATAGTGTGGTAAACCATATCTAAATAAATAAACTAAATTTATGTATTTTACGGAATACATGTGATAAAAAAAGAGAAGTGCAACAGACTTAGAAACGAAACTTAAACTAACTTTAACTAAACGATACAAGAATGGTAAAAAAGTGAAGACTTACAATGAAAATCAACTCGCATTCAACGATCTCTACAATTTTGAAGAATGAAGTAAAAATTAGTGAACCAGTTGAAGGATCAACAATAATAACAAAAAAAGGCTTGCACCCGTCTATAAAATGGAAAAACTATTAGTGATTTGAAGAAAAATGAATCCCTCTAAGCTTTATGACCACAAAAACAAAAGCGCACAGCCTTTTTCAAAACCAGAAATTAGAGGAACATGACAGCTGCAACCCAAAAATTACTGCAAGCAATGGATGGTTTGCTAAATTTAAAAAAAACGGACGAATTATCAAAATATGAAAATAAGCAGAGAGGCAGCTAATGCCGAATACAAGGTTGCTAAAGATTTTGTCGAAATATTTATTTCGTTGATTAGAAAAGAAAGATATGTAATGGAACAAAATTTTAATGCTGATGAAACCGCGCTCTTTTAGAAGAAAATGCCTCAGCGCACTTACATTCATAAAGAAGCAAAAAGTATGCCAGGATTTAAGACATTCAAGGATCGTGTTATACTTTTATTGAGTAGAAATATTTCTAGGTATAAATTTAAACCATTAATGATCCATCACTCGAAAATTTTACTATTACATTATCCCCTCAACAAAAAAGTGTGGATGACGCAATTTATTTTCGAGGACTGTTTTTGAATTTATTTCTGAATTAAAACAATATTGTAATCAGAAAGGATTTTCATCTTTGATCGATTCTTGCAGGTATAACCTTATTTCATCCACTTGCATTATAAAGCAAATTTTAATTTTCAACACAAATTCAGCCAAACCTTATTCCAACCACCTATTTTACAAGGCAAATAATAAAATTGTATTCACAACATTTATTTATTAAAAACAGAGGATCGGTGCACCAATTTGCGATAATATTGTGATTGTCGTTTGACAGCTACAATATAAGATTTGAAAAGCGCGCTTTGATGTGTTAAAATGTAGCCGTACCGTTTTTGGTTGCAGTCGCTTCATTTCCACAAATGAAATTGATGCCGTTTACACTAACCTGAACCGAACAATATTTTGTATGGAATTCGACTTACTACCAAAGTTCAGGAACGTATATCGGTCGTAAGTCAAGGACAACCCGTATGTATCTTTCATTCCATATATTTTTGTGTACGTACTGAGATTTTGTGAGTCTTGTTGTTTGTTGGACTCGAATAAATTTGACAAAATGTCAAAAATATATTATTAAAAATTTATTACATTTAAACAGAAAAGATTTTTGTAAATACAAAGAGGCCTAGGTATAATAATGAACAGAGGTTTAAGTTAATCAAATACTAGGTAGGTATTGTTCTTATTTATATATAAAATTATTTTCATAAGTGAATACAAATATTTTGCTTTCAGACATTTTAGAAGTCACTTAATTATGTAGTAAAATAAACACTCACTTATCTTGTAATTATGTTGTTTAAAATTATAAATGCTTGGATATTATAATATATTCATCTGAACATGAACTTCAGCAGATCCACATTTTGTTTTTAATTCTCACTTTTTACATTCGATTTATTGACCATCTCTTTCTTGCAGAGTATTTCCAAACAATATTCATAGTAAATTGCGCGTTTATTGTCATCGTATTTTTTTGTATTTTAAATTTTATTGAAGATAGTTTTAATTATTCAAAATTAAAAACACTACAGTGATATGACAAAAACATCACAGGTCGCTTGCTGGTGGCCGTATAAAAAATGATTCCAACTGTTTTTTGTGGATAATGTCGCAAAGAACAATAAATTGTCTGTTCCTGACTACAGCTGATACGGAATATAAGTGTAAGGCGGAGCACAATACAAATATTAATTACGTATACAGTAAAAAATAATATGCATATATAAATCAAAATAAGTTACACCGGAAACGCTTTTTATCAGGTAAGAATTGCCAGTTTAAATATGAATTAATTTTTGATATTCTATGGCGAATCCTGTAATTCCGGGATATGCATTAATGCAATGCCAGGATTACGGGATAAATCGATTGCTCAGGATCCTGGGATCCGAACCCCTAGGAATGTTATCATCTCCACAATCAAAATCAAATCAGCGTAAGAAAAATATTCAAAATCTAAGAAATCAATATCTTTTTGACTATCAATGAAACTTATATTTCTATGCCCCATATATTGCTTCAATAATTTCAGCAAGTTTTTCGTTCAATGTCATACATCATAATGTAAAGCTTATGCGCAATAAAAGCTTTTATAATTATTCTTGTCATCTATTTAGGGAAGAACAACCTTGAAACTGATAATAATAATAAAATACTACTAATGTAACGAACCCTACATTTTAATAACATAAAACTGACTGAATGATAAAAACCGACAATTTATTCTATTATAGTCTCGGATAGTATTTTTTCTCCGCTTCTAAATAATGAGGCTAAGCTGTTTATATTTTATATGTATTAATTTCTCACTCTTTCAGATACATCCTCATGAATATGAATACATAGTGTGATTTGACATCTTCGGTTTTCTCTTACCGTAAAATCTGTGTATTTGCAGAATCTTGCTTTCTACAATATTTGCTTCATCTCAGTCGTTGATGTGTTACTAATAATTCTATTTAATATCACACAAGTCTTCGGATAGAGATAAGAAATTGTGAGTTTTGGAACTGTTTAACAAAACAAATTATTTGAATAGCATTATTTTATTATACTTTAGAAATTAAGTGAACAGATTGCATCATTAATGCAAATCAATAAATCAGTCTTAAGACATGGCTGCTTATAAAATAAATGAATGCATTTTGATCACAATTCAAAAATAACAAAAGAAGAAGTGCACAATGAAATATTTTAAATTTCATCTTAACATATTAATTACTTAGAATAATAATTTTCAAGTCTTTGTCAACTTGATAGCAATAATTATCACATTTTTAATTTAAACACAGCAGCATTTTGTATAACACATTAACACATTACAAGGCCCTCGGCCCTGACAAGTGAAACAGGGTAAACGAGGAGTCTATTGGTTATCAGCGAGCTCTTCGAGACGGAGTCTGCAGAACTCATCTAGGTGAAGTAAGGTCAGTTTATTCAAATGTTCGTCGAGGCGGACTACTCCTACTTTTCTCTCGATTTGGGCTATGATATAAGACATAGCCAGTTTATTTTCACCGAATATGGCAAGCGCCCGCGATACGATCACGCGGCACTCACTCGGTGACATATCACCCTCTTGAAAAATTGGCTTATTACTCATAAACCATTCAGTGTATCGTCGAATAGATCGAATCGCCGTTACGGACATTTTGCATATGTCCGCATGTACAAACACACCGCGTTTTGAAAACTGGTAACCGGGACTATGACAAACGCCGATGGCTACAATCTTAACGAGTTGGGTGTACGGCAGTTTCATTACCATTGAATACACCGTTTTCAGCTCATCACTCGTTTTAGAATCAATTTTGAGATGAAGGACGAGGTTCCTCTTGTAAAATAAGGGTGCGAACTCAATGACTGCTGATTTTTCATCATAGATCATATTGTTTGGTACTATTGCATGATCTGTGCAGTCGTTGATGTTTCCAATACCATCCATTTTAAACAATGTATATCACTTTTGTTTCTGCAAAATCTTGAGACTTCAATGTTTTCAGCTTGGTTTATGGTTTGTCCAATGTTTGTTCACGTTCAAGATTGTATGGTATCTGAAAAAAAACAGAGTTACATTAATCACTGTATAATAATCCAACATATCCACAAATCGACCGCTAAAAAAACCAATAAAATTTTTACCAATTCAATATATTTTATATTGTTTTGAAAAATTGGATACTACAATTCAAGAGAGTTGAGTAATCCAGTAGCTTTAATGCTGAATAACCTTGAAGTTGAAGAAATAGGGTATTTATAGAATTAAAAAAACAAAATTCGTACGACTTTTTAAGACGATAGGTGGCGCCATCTATTATTTACAGCGAAAAGGTGGTAAATTAAATAATATTATTAAAACTACATAGCGACATCTATATGAAATGATTGCATGCTGTATATTTTATTTTTAAAATATAATGCTTTTCCATATTAACCTTTTGAGGGGTGAGTTATTTTTTATTAAATTAATCTTTTTCGTATTTTAATTATTTTTACTATTACCTCTCACAAAAATATAAAAACATTTTTTTTAGTTATGAGTCAATCGGTGAACAATATTGCTTATTATATCAAGTGGTAAATACTTTTTTATAACTTTAAAACACAGTTAAAAATGTAAATTAGTTAATTCATTATAACTTTAAAAAGATACATAAATTAAACAATATAGATAATTTCACAATTTTATAAATCTCGTTTCATGATCAATGTTTCGTCTTTCAAAGTATCAGGATTTTTACAATCATCGAGTACTTATTTACGACACCTGTGATGGTATTTCGATGAACTGAAAACTGCCCTGCAGCCAATAAATAGGTTTAAAATAAATGTTCAAATAAAACCACTTACCCTGGTACATTTAATAGGGTTTATTTTAGGCAGTAATGGGTTAAAATATAAATAAAAATACAAAATTGTGGTATTCCAATATGACATCTTTATTCATAGGTATCAGATCTTTCTTACATCCCCAATATCACAGAATACTTAACTTAATTTATAATCTACACACAAATAGCAAAAATACCAAATCAAAAATTATCATGCTGACGAGGAAATTTTAATGTCTATGATATTGAATATTATGAACAATACATATTAAATAATTACGAGGAAGGTGTACTTCCAAATCTTCATTTTAAATAGTTCATTCAACCCAGCATCAGAAAAAATCCAAGTATACAAACATTCATTGATTTTGATTGAATAATTTTTTGACATGTATACTGAAAATTAATCACATATAAAATTCGCGATGAGTGATGACTATAATAATATAATATCACGCTTATAAATTTTGATTATAACGACAAGAGTGGGTAATTATTGCAAATGAGTAGATTATTTACATTAAAAAATATGAATAATAAAAATCAATATGGATAAAAAGCCTAGCAAAATATTTTACGGGAATCTATAACTTAATAAACCACATCCCGTTGAAAATTTAAGACATTTTATTTGAGGCACACTTAAGATATTACAATGCATGACATAGAAACATAAATAAATAGAGTTTATATTTACTAAAATGTTTACTTGACTTTGTAAACGCAGTTATGCTGTCAGAACTATATTATTAATGACAAATGTTATTTTATCATGCAAAAATGGTTCACTATATTTTTTGTCTGCATAATTATGTTCCTTTTAAAATACATATAAAGATAGGATTTTTATTTTATTGACTTGATTATATTTATGATTGAAACAGATTTAAACAACTAAACACAAAAGTTACTATACAAAAATTGTTTTACAATTTTTTTGTCATTGATTTAAAATATTTAACATAATGACTTATAGTTACCAATATGGATAATTATGAGTCAAGGCCACAAACTATCCTGTAAATAATTTATTTTCAATATCGTAATGAATTATATACCTACAGTATTAAAAAAAAAGTATTTGTAGGTCAATATAAAATTTTGTACATTATTATACATTAGACAAAGAGTTAGATGATTTATTTTTACTTTAATTAAAGTTTATTCACGAGAATTATGCGAAGATAGAATATATAAGATGTTAGTTAATGTATGTTCTTAAATTAAGAAAAAATAAAAAATTACTGTCTTGAGAGAAAAAAAATACATAATAACAGCGCTCAAAATTTTAACTTTACTGGCAAAACTACTATACCACAATATTTGTATATCTGCAGATAAAAACTGCTTCAATATTCCATAGTTACAATTTGTCGGTCTCTATAAATTATGAAATAATTAATATGTACCTACTAAACAATAAAATAATTTTAATTTAAAAATAATTTTATTAATATCACTTTTGGATGATTAGAATAGCATTACGGAAAAAATCTTTTATGTGTATATTATGCCATATAAAAATGTCTGATGAATTGCGTGATATTCTTGATTTTCATCAGCTAGTGATTAAGAGCGAGTGAAAAAATTCAGAAAGTCAAATGTAAAAAAGTTTTCTTTTCTCACTAACCCTTAAGGCTTTTCTTTGTACACTTGAAATAGATTTTCAGTCCCAGGGACGAATCGATTTTTTTAGCGGATAATAGATAATATAAGATAATAGCTTTTATAGCAAAGTTTTATTCAATCAACGCATTGAGTGACTGGAATATTTTTTCTCAGTTCGAATGAATAACAGAATAAGCTTCATGTGAACACATAGATTGATTTTTTTGTTTTGAAAACCTTGCGGGCGAGATTCTGGGCAAATAATTTCATGTCACCAATGGTTGCAAGTTTTTTTTAATTAAAATAATTACTCTCAGACTGGTGCTTTATCGGCGCTATATAGTAACGCTAAACGGTCACACATTAGAAAAAGTGTCGAATATATTTTTATTTCACCATTTTAAATAATAATTAGACAAATAGCTTCATAAACATGCTTCTATATGGGATTAGAATATGTCAAGTTTGAAAACTCATAAACAAATATGATAAAAAGTATCAATCACTAAGTCTTGTAAGTAAAACTCTAGTTATTTGAATAAATTTGGAGAAATTTTGCTATTATAAATGCAAGTTGAAACAGGCGTCCGTCCCTGAGAGTGGTTTATGATCTGCGTGCGCGCACATCATCAGGGCTTGAAGGGTTAATATATGTTGATATTGCAACATCTGAACCTTTTAACTTAAACTCGAAGGTAATATTGATAAAATAACAACATTCATGTCGTAAATAAGTTGATTGAACAGATCACAGTAAATATGATCATAAGTAAAAGAATAAAATAAGCATGCAATAATGATTGCATTACAACATTTATCTACTGATTTTCAATCGATTCATTTTTATTGACATGTTCAAAAAATGTCCACAGAATGATAGACTTTAATTGAAAACATTTTGAACACACTGTCAATACTTTGTTTCACCATTTCAGCAATAATAGAAATATCTTCAAGATTTTTAAAAAATAATTGAGATATAGTTTCATAAAATGGCACATTGATTGGTTATTTTATGGATGTTGCTTCATTATTTGAGCTTGGTTGATTTTTTATTGACTAAATGGTTAATTCGCTCGATCAGGTTTGACAGTAATTTGTCCAGTTCATGTATTGAATGCATGTATACTAATTTACAACTGTCCACCTGCGCCGGGCTTGCTGCAAGAAATTCTGCTCCATGAACCAGGCAGTAGACACTGCCTTCTTCGTTACCGTACAACTAAAAAAAAATAGTAATTTTAAATCGGACCATAAGTAATAAAAATCTGTATTTACAAAACCGACAGTAAGTTACATTGTATTATAATGATGAAAATAAAAGAAATAATATCATATTTCAGCATGACACCATTCGTCAGAATCAGTTCTGACAATACAATGACTTTACGGCAATACTATTTATTAATAAAATTGATTCGTTGAAAACGGATTTCAAAAATGTTCAATCGAATTTTTTTCAGGCTGAGAAAAATAAATCTAAGCTTCGGGTCGGGTCGGGCTTGGTCACCACTGTGATATTAACACATTTTTGTCGGGAAATGTAAAATTACGTTTTTTTGTACTGTCGGTTGTTTGCAGGTCGCGTAATATCACGGTTTTGCTTGTCGGTGTGAAATACAACGTTATCGTTCTTGTTTTCTTATTTGAATATATTATTGTCTATTGTATTGTATACGACGTTATCAATACAAAAATGTCAGATTGTTCCGGGAATAATGAACTTGAAGTTCATTCATAAGTTAAAGGTTTCTTCGTAATAGCCACGACATGCATTAAAGTGTTCCCTTTTTTTGACAATTAGGTAATAAATTACAGATATTATACTATTGATGTTTCTATATTTATTATTTAAAAAAAAAAGCAGCACATTTATTAGGCATCAGGTTTGTCGAATTAGACGTAAAATTTCACACTTCCAGTGATAGTGAAGTGGTGGGACTTGCAAATATATATAATTATTTAATGTATAATTATATGATATGGATAAATATGTTATGTTTTATATATAATGTGTTAAATATTTCATATTGGAGTATAATTTACTTAATTAATAACTGATTTTTCATATTTAGTTTATACATATAGCAAAATTATGACGTCATTGGGTTGTTTTAATTTTATTTTGAAAGATTAAATGTCAGCGATGATTCTTTTGAAAATTTGAATCTAAAATATCGAATGGTTTAGAAATTGTGTTGATTTTAAGAAAGTAATATATTTTTGCGCTAATCACTAAAAAACACCCGCTACAGGTTAGAGTCTATTGTTCTAGGAGCCCGATTACAAAGTATTAACCACTTCACGGTCGGTTTTTTTTGGGGAAATCGTCCAAAACGAATCGATTTTTTTTATTGCATTTTAACGGTCTATGGATCATTTAAAAACAATGTGTATTAATATTTTTAATTATTTATTGTGAAACAGGTTGAAAAACAATTTTGAAAATGAATAGAATACCGTAATTTAATACATTTAGTAAATTAAATTGTTGTCAAACATGTGGATTTTCTTCTAGTAATGATGAAATAAATAGCATAATAATATTCGAGAGATGCAGTACAATGATAAATGGTTACTAAATTTTATTACCGTAATGTTAGATACGGTTGAATGCATTTGTACAAATCCTTTTACGCCGAAATTCACTTCATTTACCCAACACTCTAGGACAATAGAAGGATAATAATGCAATTCGAAAGCTCGAGAGCAATAGAATAGCAATTGTAAAGAAACTAAAACTGTGTCCATTCACAATTTATGAGTTCGGTCTAATTATCGCAGAACGCCATAAAAATATTACACAAAACAACTACGACTCTATTTTAACATTTTTTTCGATCGCTTTCTACAGCATTTAGAACATATGTAGCTTCGTGTAGGTCATTGAAATAGGAATACGTATCCCTAGTATTTTTTGATGGTTCTATCATATACGATTGAAAGCGAACATAACGCCAAGTGGTTTCTATCACCGGTGAGCGAGCGAACGTAACGCATTTGTCAATTTTCTATCACGGGTGAGCGAGCGACCGTGAAGTGGTTAAGACTCGAGTAATCTTATCAAATTTCTTCCCATACATACCTCTACGTGGGGTGGGGTTATTGTTTAAGCAAAAAAGGTGTTTTGGTAGAGAAAGATACCAAAATACAGCAGAATTAAAGATTCATTACCTAAATTGATTCTTTTATCAAAATATAAATCCATTTCTATCCTGTAAATATTTTCATGAATAAGATAAATTTATTATAGATGGAACTTTTTACTCACCATAGACAAGTATAGATTAGTTCGACATCGGTGACATTCTTCAGCCTCATCCTGTCGTTTGGCAATTTTTTTCTTTCCGGTTAAAATTTGCGACCTCTCAGATGCCTTGAATGAAAAAAACCAGTATTTAAAGTTATGAAATATCCTAAATACGAACGCCAGTAGTAAATTGATATTGTTTGACTGAAATTATGTAGTTAAAATCCAGTTTGCTTTGCTTTATGTGAAACCAAAATGTATTTTTAACTGATAAAATGGTATTCTTAAAATATTACTGAGGTGCAGGGATGGCTCTTGTAAAGGAGCAAAAAGTGCACTGCACTCCCATGAGCCCCCATGAACATATTCCATTAATAAACAATATCCAAATATAATAATTATACCAATTGACTAATTTTAAATTTTCCACGCGTTCCCCATAGGAAAGTATAGCTGGAAACGATGATCAATAAACACGATTAGCGAATGTATTCTGCGCCAATTCATAATACGCGGTCTATGACACGGTAGAAGCACAAATTTTATTGCACTTGTGCGTGTGCGGGTAAAAATGATTACGTTTCGAGAAATATTATTTTTGTAGCGGAGGTGGCGCAGTGTTCTCCATTTTCCGCAAGCAGCAGCCGAATAATGGTGGCGTTTGATCTAATTGTATGAAGAATGATTATTATTTGAATATTAGACCGAAACTATGAGAAATATGTTTTTCATTATTTAATAAAAATACTACAGATGTCAATTAACATATCTGGTTACTTATAAAAAAAATTACAATCTATATTTATGGTCGTAAACGGTATTAACAAAATCGCCTATAAGGTTAATTGTACAGAGTAGAGATGTTGGTAGAAGTGGAAGTGGAGGAAAATTATTATTGTTTAGGAGAGTCGCCAACAATTAAAGAATCAGGTTACTCCTATTATGGTTATGGGGTTTGTTTTGCTGATAATTCAGTGGCACTGGATTTAACCTTCTTCCTGAAGTAGTAAATCATATTATCGCTAAATGCATTTATGTTTCGGTTTACTATGGCAACATTTAACATTTGGGTGCTACTTTTATATTCTGTGTTTCACTTAATTTTAGTTTTCACAGCTTTCCTTTTTGGTTGTTTATCTTCACAACGCTTTGTTGGGGGACTAAAGCCGTTTTTATTGTTATAAACATAATTCCAAGCAAATATAATTCTTGTTTTAAGAGAAATTGTCAGCAGATGCATACTTGAAAACCAGACAAGGGTGAAGGCTGACTATAATGGCCATCAAAGTGTTGAGTCTGACGAGTAAGGGTGTTTCGTTGTAGAGTTTTCTATTTTACGTTGATCATTTTGTTTTAATAAATTCAGTCCAAATGACGTAGACATAATAGCCAAACCCAATTAGAATAAAAACAATAAGACAAAAAAGAATTTGAGCTGCCGTATGTACCTTGAGACCGAAGTTGAATAGTCTTTCACGGTGATGCTTCTCCGTCTGGATAATTTTATTGAGTGTCGGGAGGATCTGCTTTAAGACTTGATATGATGATCGCACATCCTCTGATATTGCCACTATCAGCCTCTCTAAAGAAAACATTGAAGGCTCGCAACTGTTTCGAATATCCTGCAACAAAAAAAAGAAAAATAGTAAATACGCAAAAAATATATAATTGATTCAGTTAGTTTTACTATGACCTTAGCCATAGTTGGACACCTTTAAGATTGACTTGCCATTAGACTCCCACTGGCGTCAGAAGACTTGAAAAGGAGTGGATAAAAACAATACCATTCATCATTTGGCATTGATAACTAAAGCTATATAAACTGGCCCGGTTGATAAGACGGCTTTCATCTACTAGACCAGTGCTTCCCAAACTGGGGTCCGCGAAAGTTTTCAGCAGAAAGTAAAAACATTTATTTATGAACATTTTTTCATTATGACAAAAAACCAGAGAACTCTTCTTTCTTTCGTGATCGGAAGTGGATGTGTTTTGCATTTAGCAGATTTTTTGACAAAGTCAATGAATAAAATCTTTCACTTCAGGGAAAAGAAGGTAAGATTTTGATCACGAATATAAAACTTCAGGCTTTCCAACATAAGCTTACTTTGTAACTACGTGGTCAACTATACATAGCCTCATGCTGTGTTTAATCTTTCTTATTTTATTTATAAAAATCGTCGCTGTTCTGAATGAAAACACTAAATAGAAAAAATGACACATTGAGTTAGTTATACCAAAATGTTCCTTATTTCGAACTCTATCGTATGGAATAACAAACTTATTTTTATAAATTATACTTTTACTGAAAAACGGTTTTGTATAAACAAAAAAAATGAAAAAAGGTCTCACATTTCAAAAATTTGACAAACTTCAAAGTACAATTACTCAAAACTAGTATTCTTTAGTTAGTGTCTTCTTCCAGAACAACAACAATATGTAACTATTTTTTCTGATAAAATATAAATATGTATGTACTAATAGTAATAATTAATGTCAAATATAATTTTGCCGACTGCAGATTAGAGGTCTGCAGATTAAATTTTCAAATTTAGGGGGCCATGGCATGAAAAAGTGTGGGAAGCACTGTACTAGACTACTGTGTTAAGGGTTTGAATCCCTGAATGGAATTAATAATAAATGCCTGTGAGGTTTTAAACTCTCTCAATCCAACCTCTATTCATTTTATAACAGGGCACAGAGAAAGCGACGAGTTGCCTTCCGGTGTTTTCTGAACCCCATCACTTCTCGCACCTTCCAAAAAGAGGTTGAACGGCTGACTTTCAAACAGCTCTGGAACTACAAGTTCTGTAAAGATGCTCCATTAGGAGTTCATATAATCTACGTGAGGAACAAAAATGTATATACTTATGAATGAATTGATTATATTTGTCTTACCGTAAAATCTTGATGAGCAGTATCGAGCCAGTTATTACTTGCAAAATAAACGCTCTCAGAAACATTGTATCCAGTGCATATACTTGAAGTGAATGCTTTAGGAAATACAAGGATATATTCTCCGGGCTGTTGAACGGTGCGACATAAGGATACGCCGTGCTCTGTCAACATAGTAGGTGGCACCATTGTTGTATCTGACAGAAGCCATATCGTCTTCCTTTGACAATAGCCAGGTACAATTGATGTGAGCGCCTCTTTGAATTTCGCACTCTGACTGTCGGGCACACCGTACCATATCTTTGGAGCGCCTTCGTGAAGATATTCAATCCATGGTAAGCCGTGGGGATCGCGGTACCAGCAGCAGGCACTGAATGCCATGCCAACGTGTAATGTGGGTACAGTGACACCCATAATGGGACCGAGAGATCGCAGTACAGATCCACTGTTGTTTGTAAGAACCTAAAATGTTATTAATCAATATGAATTTTAAAATGTGATACATTTTTACGATGGAAAACATGGAAAAGGCAAAGTGATCTCACAATTTGCTTTAAATCATTGCTCTGATTACATGACCAAGTGTAGCCGATTAATATTAAATTTGAATCATTCAATTTTTTTACATTTTCATACATTTTGTCTATAATGATATTTTATTTATACTAACAGGCGTTTTGAAAGAATCACGTTTTGAAAGAAGGCACCAAAAACTGCATATTATGCGTCTATAAGGTAGTAAGTTGCTAAGAAGAGTTTAAATTTTTCTTTTTTTACTAAATATTTAATTATATGCCTAATAAAATTACAACAAAAAATGGACTTGAAGTGGCATTATAATTTCATTTCAGTTGTAATGAGTATTTCATTATAGGCTAATATACCACTATAATTCTGAATCGTTCTGCCATAAAACACTCTATCCACATTCACCTCTTAGATTATGTACGGATAGAAAAAGAATAGTGAAGAAATTATTGAATAAATAGTAAAGCATACCTTGAGATTCCATGGATGTTTAGATATCGGTGAATTCTTTGTTTTGGCATTGGGGAATCCATATCCCCAGACACTCGAATCAATAGATCCAGTGCTGACGCAAACGTGACTCTTTCTTGAAGTCACATACTGCCAAAATTTTGATTCCACCTGAAAAAAGTATATTGCTAGCATAAAGATGGCACTCTTGGCAAACAGCAATCTATCAAAAATACTCAATGAAGAAATTAATATTATACTTGCTTAACTTCAAATAAACAAATTATGTTCAAGTATTTATTGGCATTCTTTAATAGCTATAACAGTCAACTTTTCATTAGGCATACAAAACACAAAGTATTTTCATAATACGAGTTATGATAGAAGACTTGTAACTTGCGCTCAAATAAACTGAAATTCAGTGCTTCTAAATTGAAGAAATGAAATAGCAAATATCTCAAAATTACTACCGTATTATTAGATGCATGTTTTTAACAATTTATTAATTTTGGAATCTTTTAATTCGAAGTAGAATGTATCAAATATACATACCTACTTTAAATGCTATACATATATTAATTGTCCTTATAGCTTCTTTATTACAACAAAATTTTCGTTAAAAATAAGCGCGCATCTTATTTACATCAATAGTATTTTATACTCGAGGATATAGGGAAATCCCAAGCGCATTCAAAAAACCTACCCGCCTACATTAGACCGTTATATCAAGGAATCAAGGTGTTTGTTTTACTTAAATATTACAATGAAATTTAGTTATTTTAGTATTGTTTTGGAATACATAAGGAAAAATAAGTGCGCTTAAACTTTCGGTATTTCAGTAGCTTCGCGGATGTATGCAGACGATATATCTAATCATGAAATAATAATATTTCAAATTACCTCATCAGGATTGGGCTGTACGTTGGTTTTGCCATAGTGCATGGTCATGGTATTTTTTGCCACCCTGGCAAACGAGCAGAGCGTCATTGATTTTCCACGGGTAATGCACTCCTCGATGTCTTCTGTGATGTCGTATTCTTGCTCGTCATTGTCGGTTTCGCAGAGGAAGCTGAGCGGGTTTGCTGCTCGAAATACCATTCTACTTTGACGTTTTTCCCATTCTAAATCCACCGATTCAAACAGTTTACGTCTTTCCTCTGTAACAAAATTTATAAAAGAATTAGTCGGATATTTATCACATTTTATTTTAGGTTATTACAATATATTATATTAGTCTTGATTTTTGTGTCCATCTGATTGCATTTATATTCATAGTATAAAACACTTTACTATGATTTTTTATAAAATATTTATTAATAAAGTCTAAATGTGATTTTAGTTTGTTACTGAACTGCCAAATCCAAGAATTATGAAAGGTGACAGTGCCACCTGATAATTTCTAGTCATTCAATAATGTTTAAGAAACACCGCTAATAATTCTGACTTACCTACAGATAATGTGTCATAGGGTAAGAGATATTTGCAATATATTTCATCTAACCGAATATCCATATAGTTGACGTTAAGTGGTATGCACATCTCCTCGGCAACTTTCAACCACATTTTCTTCTCCAAAACTTTCTTCAATCCACCCATATTTTGGACAATATGGTATAGCTTTGGCAGGTCTACTTCAATAGCACTGAGCTGGAGGTTAGAGAAAGAAAAAATGAGTAAAACAATACAACAATTAATGAAATGGTAATTTAGATATATTGTACTGCCTTGGATATATTTTAATTCATCTTCAAAGATTATTAATGAATTACAAAAGTGAAATTGGATTAAATGGGAGTAGTGTCATCTAATCACACACTAATTGAGTTTTCAATTTGATTTTTTTAATATTATAGAGTACATCCCACCAAAAAAATTTACTCGAACCTTATCTGGATATTTAATATAAGAGTTTGAAAAAGTCTTCACTTTTCAGACAAAAACCAAATAAATTTTCATAATTAAATGTCAATTTATTGAGTATAATAATGAAATATTGTTTTATTGTTTACCGAAGGGGGCTGTTTGAACGACACACTTTGAGTGGCTAAATATTTCTTGATGGCGCACATTTCTCTCGAAGAAGGTCCCCATCTGTACAGCATCCGGTGAAGGTATTGGTTGTGTGGTGTAAACCTCATATCATCAGATATTTTGCATTCAGATTTAAAGCTAGCCGGAGGTACTATTCTGCAGAGGCCATATCTTGCGGCTACGGGACTTATTTTCTCAATAAACTCTAATGGGTCCTGAAAAAGAATGAATTATGACATTAAACATTAAAAAATGTTCTTGTTTCTTTCTTTATTATGACATATCACAATATCTAGGTTTGCATATTTTTTTGTTTGTAGTGCAATCACTAACCTGGAATTCCTTTTCAGTTGGCCTGAAAACGGGAGCTTCAACCATTCGAGCTGGATCATCAATTTGAGGAAACGCTGTATTATTAGTATGATTTATGACTTCTCCAACTTTGGCATTCCACACTGGTCCACGTTTCTGAGCATTGGTTGATCGCTGTGAGCTGCACGTGCTTGATTTGCTACTTCCTCGTTGGAATGGCATTACTTCAACTGTAACTTTATTAGTTTGAGGTGTTTGGTTTAGTTTTGGCAGGATTGGAGACGTATTTATGTTAAATATTGGTGTATCCGTAGACCTTCGTTCAACAGTTGGCTTGAAATTGTTTTGAAAAGGTGTTGTGCTAGGTATAGTCCCCATTACACTCCTCACCATGTCTTGAACGGGACCAACCTGATTTGCAAGATTTTCGCTGACATTTTTGCTATTGCCCACTTGAGACTTGGTCACTAGTTTAGCTCTCATTATAACACGCTGGTGAGGACCATCGGGTCCTTGAGTTCCTAATTTGACAGCTACGCCCTGAATCAAATGCTCCATATTAACACCAGTCTTGCTAACACCTGCCAATGGTATATAAAACAAATGGCCTTCAGAATCATCTCCATTTAGATTGTTAACATCATTAGGCGTGCTTTTGCCACACATTGTACTCGTGTCGGAGATAGTAATGGGTTGAGCTTGTTGATTGAGAATTGGCATATCCTCACTATTAACTATGGTATGGACATCAAATGAAGAATCTTCTGCAGTCACCGATACTGGTAATTCGACTGGCTCCAAAGGCATGATCCCACTAGGGACGTTTCTAACACAGTTTTCTGTAGTAATAATCTTCTTTGATGTACTAGAATCGGATTCTTCAATTGTAAAAGTATTATTAGCTTTTCTTTTAGCTGCATTATAGGAAGGAGTCGATGTTTTTACTTTGGATAAGTCTTTAGAAAATTTTGGTTTCCATGCACAATTATCTGGAGGTTTAGAAGTATTTGATTTACGTGGAAACGTTACCATTTCAGACTCACTATCAAATTCATAAATGTTTGACGATTGGTCATTTAATCCTAATTTAGAAAATGCTGGTAGATCTGACGAATCCATCTCTTTTATAGTATCAGGAAGAATGTTATGTTTAATCAGTTGTGTCTGTATACGTTTGTTTTCTATGATGCGTTTTTTATCCGGCGATTGTTTAACCATATGACTGACTTCTGGTAGTAATTGCATTTTAATACCTGTGGTATTCATAAGACACAGTGGTTCAGGTTCTGCGAGCGGTAAATCGACTAGTGTGTTTTTTATTCCGTGAATCGACATGAGTTCATTATTGGGACTATCGGCGGCAAGACGGAGACTGCTATCAAGCCACCTCTCAATATATTCTTTTGATTTGATAAACTTCCTATTTCGATTATCTTTGCACTCATTTTTAGAAAGATTTGCTGAAGCAATCTGAGAATCACCAGCAACCTTCCGTTTTGCTTCTGAAGCTGCATTATTCACATGCCCTTTATTCTTTTCACCTTTCGAGGTTTCAACTTTCTTTACAATACTTCTCTTGACTTCTTCTGTTTTAGGAATGCCAAAGATTTTCAATGATTCTTCTTGTGATGGGATCAGATTAGTGTCTTTTTTACTTGAAGTTTGTGGAGTTGACGTATCAAGGACAATTTTAACATGATTGTCAGCAATTTCTCTTGTCTCTGTATCAATCAAAATTGACAAATTAGGTTTTTTAGTTGTCACTGTTTTAATTTTATTATTTTTAGCAACTTTCTTAGGTTTAGTCAATGGCTTTGTAGTATTTGAAGATTTTGATGTTGTCTCCAATATTTTAGCAGCGAGCGGTTCTTCGTCAGAATCACTGAAGCTTTTCTCCAACTCTTTGACCAGCTGCTCGATTTCTGTAGGACAAAGTAAATCAGAGGAACTACTCAACTTTCTTCGCTTTGCACTACTTTCATGTTTGACATCATTATTCATATTGCTTTTAGGAGTTTTACTGACTATCACAGCAGGGGTTTTGACACTTGCATTAACTATTTCTGATTTATCAACCTTCTTCTTTCGATCATTTAAAAATTTCAAATTTTGTGTAGCAATTTGAAGTGGCAACGCTGGTGTTTTCTGAGTTACTTTTGATACACATTTACTTGTCGGTGAAGCGTCAGGAGTGTTTGTAATGCTAGTAGGTACATTCGAGGGACTTTTTAAATTTTGCCGCGTGGTCCGACTGTTTGCTTCAGTTTTAGTAGTCTTATCGGATGGCACAATTTTAACAATCGGAGTGTTCTTTAATGAGCTATCTATCACAGTTTCACATTTAATATTTTTGCGAGTATCATGCACCTTGGCAACACCTTTTATATCTGATTTTGGATCCTTCACTTTCACTTCATTTTCCACAACTGGTGAATCTTTGCATATAGGTTTAACTTCTGAAGCAAGTTTTTTGTAGAGAGGTTCGTCATCATCAGATGAAAATTCTATTACATCTGAAGGTTTCTTTTTTTTCTTTGAGGTTGTTACAATCGGAGGTGTTTCCTTTTTTTCTTTGGTCACTTCAATAATTTTATTTTTTATATTAGGCGTAACAAATTTCCTCACAGTTCCAGCTCTTGTTTGACATAAATTTGTCGAATTCATTAAGTTACCTTTCAGATTATTTTTTGAGAACACTCCTTTCCTGGTAATCATACTATTTCTCGGACTTGTTCTGACATTGCCTGCTGTGTTTGAATTATTTTTTATTGGGCTAGAACTCTGAATATTCTTAGTTACCTTTTGAGCAACTTTTTTAATATTTTTACCCTGCCTGCCGACTTTCTCATCCACAACTCTGACATTTGGTGTAGGTAACTGTTTAACCCCACCACCTTGCTTTTTGAAAGATTGCCTTTCTTCAAAACCTTTTGAAGTAGATTTGTTATCATTCAATCTAGATGCTGCATAAACAGATACAACTCTGGTCCGCAGTGAAACGTTTTTTTCTGAGCTTTTTTGGATTATTTTACTTTTCACAGCGGGTTTATCAATTCGACCAGGCCTAGTTCGACTATTTGGCTGTCTATTAGCCTTAAAATTAGAAGAGACGCAGTTAGGCTTTCTTTTGCTCGCAGATTTAGAAAGCTTTAGTTCTTTAGTAGATCGCGTTTGGACCTGCAAAGACATTCGTAATTAAAATCAATTATATATAAAGAAAAATAACTTGTAAATACATTGTTTATCAGTGGATCAGTCTTGTAGATCTATTGTGTTATTAGCAATGTATTATTCACATACATTACTTATCTTTCACCGCGGAACAGCAAAACATTTGAAAGCAATTTGTAAAGACTTACCCTTTTAGGTTGATTGCAAACATCTCCACTTTTCTTAAACGCCAATGCACACAGTTTTGCTTGCTTTTCTCTGTTGTATTTGCTTCTTAGTGCTTGTATTGTAAGCTGAGTATTTGAGTTACGAGCAGGAAATTGGGAGGCTTGTTTACGTACGCCAAACGGGATGAATCCTAAAATAAATATGTATTTTATTAACCATATGGACGCCTTTAGAACATGTTGGATATGTCGCTCTCTATATGCCTTTCTTTATAGATAGGGTAGGAGAGTGAAGAGGTATGAAAACATCACAGCTTTTGGATACGAATCCATGAATCAATTGAAAATCTCAGTAAAAAAAAGTTCACAGTGTTGGCCGCTCGACTACTGGATCAACATCATATGATCAAATGCATATTGCATATTGCAACAGTCTAAAATATGATTGTATTTTTTAATGGATTATAAATAAATTACGATAACTAGCGCTATCTGCACATACAATGAAAATATACTTTACTCAATGTATATTTTTATTCCAATACAATGTTGTTATCTAATGTATTGCTTAGTTCAAAGAGATGCTAATAAAAAATAATAAGGTCGATAAAGGAGTAAACAACAAACATATTGATTAAAACAATAGCAGCGATAAATGCAAATGGCTGTTTTATTTTTTATAAAACAAACCAATTAAGATGTGAAATATCATTTATAATACAAACCTTGTACAGATGTAGAAGGTTGGGGGCTGCTGTTATGGATTCTACTTCGTTGAACGGCAACTAAATTTTTTGATGAGTACTGCTCACGGTGAATTTGAGAGATGGGATCGGCTGATGATATTTCTGAAGTACCTGAAAATAAGATATTTTCCATGCAATGATGCTGTTTTCTCTATTTCCAAAAACAGGTATTTAATCTTTACTGTGTAGATTGATTATTTTAGTGTTCGGCGAATTCAGAATAAAAAAAGAAGTAAACAAACACTTTTTAAAAGAAATTATTGAGAAAATAATTTTCTACATGTTTTCTAAGATCGGTGTAACAGCCTGAGACCAATCGTTGCTGAAAGGAGCATGTTATTTACCAAATTATGTTAAATATCATACTTCTACAACTTACTATCATATTAACACAGGAATCTGGGCGCACATATATGTGCATTTCACCAAGCGCTACTTCATACATAAAAAATTACCTTCCCGTGAATATTATGCTTTGCCTTTACACAAAGACAGCACTAGCACTGGTGATATGATATTTGACAATATTATAGAAATATATTAAAAATAATAATTGTACACTATGAAACACTATGAAAAATCAAATTAATCACAAAGAGCCATGTTGTATTTTTTTCCCTTTAATTGTAGTTTAAATGCTGTTAGATTCGCGAATTGCGAGCAAAAAGAACAGTTACATATCATTTTGACAACTATTATGAGTCTCATAGCATATTACAAATATCACACTGATTATTTTCTGTTTATTTTCATCTCTTGTTCTCCGAGAAATTTGATAACTACAAGTTACGTGTTTGATTTATGGTTTTATAGTCAAGCCACAGTTCTCCAATAATATTGAATGTGAAAATAAAACTAATAGCATTTTAACATATGCATGTGAATAATTATTTTTAATCATGAATCATATTTTTTTATATTGTCATTGATGTATAGCCATTCTACTACCAGGGATGAACAGAAGCCAAAGAGGAAGAAAAATCAACCCAAAATACTAACAGGTCAAGTAGGTAATGTGTTATACTATGAATATTAGTTATTAAACAATTTGATATGATTGATAAATGAAAGGAGAGATTCACTTTAATTATAAGCTTTATATTTGTAAGTACATTGCAATTTCAAAATTCCATCTAATAACATATCATTAAAAAGTGATTAGCTTGTTAACATTGTAATCTAAATAGGAATTAATTAATTAAATATAGGGAAATTACATTCAAATTCCCCATGGTAACTAATGTATTTTTGATGTCATTCTAATGAATGTGGACAAACTTCAGCTGTTCAAATAATAAGAAAACATGATGATAAATATCTATCCAAAGGTTAATTGTTTATTCTAATTAAAAAAAAGATTTAAATGGTAATTTATCCATATTATATTAGTATGTAGAAATTCACAAGGACATGGAAAAAACATACTTTTGATAAATATAACTAGTTTCTAATATAATATCGACAGTGTTTTGGCCAATTGATGTAACCCTCAATAAATACGAAAATGAGTTAATGATTGGATCTCATTTCAAAGACGCAGAGCAGGTCTTGGCCAAATGATGTAAATTAGAAAAATAAACTGACCCCTTCTTCGAAGGGAAACGTCATTTTACATTGGTTTTAGGTTTAAAAATTCTGACCTGGGCACTTGATTATACTTGTAAGCCACTATTGTATCAACACTCCCTACGTAAAGTCCAGTATCTGCAAACATGAGAGTTTACAGGAGTGTATTTCAAAGATTCATAATGCAACTCACCATATGTTTTCGATAAAATGAACAATTTCAATTTTGTGGGTTAAATCAATTGCCCAAAACACCGTTGATATGAAATAAAAATTGATAACTTTGTTATTTCCCTGGTTGTGTTAATGACGAATCCATCGATAATATTATAACTAGTTTTTGTTCACGGATCAATGAGATCAAACAAAACAATTTGACGTATATTTATTAATTTATGACGAAAAACGTGCCTTGGGCTAGTAGTAAATTAGAAAAAATCCTTATTTTATGGGAGAATGTTACAATTAAATGTTTACCTTTGAAACATAAAAAAGTGAGAAAATCTTCAGTCTTCGCCTTGTGATTTGCATTCAGATTGAGCTTGATTTCCCGCGGTGGTTCTTTATAGGGTTCTATCACAATAGGACTCGAAGTTTCCTTAGGCAGCTGTACAGGAATGATTGCAGCTCCGAGGGCAAATTTTCTCTGAGCCTGCACTTTGATTCTGAAACAATACAGTATATATTTACACAACTGAAGAACCAAATCTTTTCATATGAGACTTAACATAAACAGTTACCAATTGATAGTAATTAACTAATTAATTGAATTGGCATATTCGTGGAATAATATAACTGAAGTATTGAATATCAATCAGTCATTTCTCAGTGTATTATCTTTGTTTCAAGTTTTGCCACAATAGAATGTATGAAAAATACAAAACAAATGATTTAAATCTTTAGTGCTCCTATGTTAATTAACAGTAAATAATTATCGGCTATAAGTTGATGTATCACACAAAAATTAATTTTGTAATTAAAATCAGATTGGTTATTATTTATAAGACATCTAAATTTGCGCTAGCAGATCTGACTCTGTTCGTCTTTTTAGCATAGTGGGTAATTCTGGCTACCCTCCTAACTATGCATCTTTAAAATGCGTTTTAATCATAGTTTCTATTATTGAGAATTATTATATGTAGCCTTTAAACAATTTAAGAAACTATCGTTACATTCAAAATGGTTTACATTCATGTTGAAAATAATTTGAAACGATAGACCAAGAATTCAACGTTCTATATTTGGCACTAAATTATTTAATGAATAAATGTCTGCTTCGTGGTATGAATGCAATATTATGTTCGAAATGGTTACTGAATATAATTTATTGAATAATTGAAATCAATTACCAAAATAAAGCTACAGTATCAGATCACGGTACTGACTGGGAATAAATATTCCTTCGTTTAAATTGTTGACATCACCTATATATAAATTTACATATCTTTAAATGAGTCTATGGAAAATTAATGCTAACAATTTTATTTCAAAACAGTAGATTTACAATCAATTGTATCTTGAAATATTATAAAAAGAGATAAATTAAGAACTAACTCAGTGTATATTTATATAAGTGCATTACTGTGATTGCTTTTCTATAGTAAGTCTATAATAAAATAATAAACATGAAATTGTTGAAAAACTTCGAAACATAGATTAATTCTCGAATCTCCTTAAAAGTTTTATAAGAATAAGATTTAACATATGAATAAACGCATAACAATAGTATATTATGATATCCATTATCAATTCATGCAAATTTAATACATAAGCCGCTGACTGAATCATTTTGTATGTTAATATAAAACGTGGCCCGCAGTCAGCATGTTAAGTTTTAATAAGACTTTGAAGATGTTTTGCAGCCCACTGCTGTATAAAATAAGAAAACCTGTAGGATTATTATTAGATATATAATGTTGGAAACTAGTTGTCTCTTGACAATGAGTTGTGTAAATATTTGTATTATTTTAAAAGGCTTTATGTCGAATTTCAAACAATATTCTCCTAGAAGATGCAGGTGTTAATGAATGAAATAACACAAGTACTACTATAATATGACAACCTATAATATATTATATGATTATATCTCTTACCGTTTGCCAATACTGAGTGGTGCAGTGGCATTTTTTCTTCTTTTAACTGTTGCCTTGGCCATTTTTATTCCTGCTGTGATACTGTGAACAATAACAAAATAAAATTAATTTAACTCTGATAACTTAACTAAAAGCTAACTTAAAAAAAGATAACTTTGTCGTATGTGAATAGTAAAATACTAATACACTATTGATATACAATTACAATGATAGAAGTTGAAGTACAAATTGATATCACAAGTCAATAATAGAAACTGAATATCGAACATGTAAATACTGTAGTATACCACGTATTAATATTGTCTTCGAACACTATCATTAATTGATAGGTTTCAAGCAAGATATGTTTTCGTATCTAAAAAATGTTTTTTAATAGTTTTGTGTACAAACATTCAATATTTAGGTGATAATAAAATCGATACTTACGTTTGAATAACTCTGGAGACGCTTTAATAACCACGAATCAACATGACAGAAATCTGTTTAGATTAACGAAAACTGGATAAAAATAAAACTGACGCCGGTAACACTTCATAATACACTGACTTAACAAAGAAATGTAGTTGAAAAATATCCGAAACGATAGGATCACGTCTTGCGATGCTTAAATGTACAGCAAGTTAAACGTCAAATCATGTGAAACAAACATACAATGTAATCGGAAAAGTAAACAATCAGCCGAAGTCGACCCACGCCAATCAAAATGAAATATAAAATTCGTGTAACTCCAAGGCGTCAACTTAGAGTTACTAGATAAGGAATCTATTATTCCCTAACATTCCTCAATTTAAATTCATGCCAAACTAGAAGAAGTTGTTGTTAATATAATTAAGAATAATATATAGAAAATAATATGGAATTTGAAAGTCAAATCATTGTGAAAGTTTCAGGTAATTTACTGAAATAATTATTTTTTTGTTACCTTACAAATATATTATTGTTCTAATTTTGAAAATTAAGTCTAATACAAAATTATGTATCAGTTTTTTGTCAAGTGACATTTTACCGTACATTCATTTAAAAATGTATAATTCAATAAATGAATGAATTCAATTTTGTGTAAATTGAAATATTTACAGTATATTAAACAACAATTTTTTTTTTTCAAATTTTAATCAATCTTAAAAATACGCACCCACCGTCAAACGAGGTTATTCCGCCTGATTTTTCTCTGGTGTGTTGTTAATTTGTATTTAATGTATATTTTTGCTAACATATTTTTTTAACTAAAATAAGTAATAGGGAAAATTTTTACTATTTTTTTATATTAAAATGGGTACAACTCCGCTTGACGTATGCATTCTAATTGTCAACATATATTGGAATGGAGAGTAAAAATATCTATATCGGAATTTTACTATTTCTGGATGATAAATAATGATTTTTCAACAGTTGAGGTAACTGCATATGCACACATCATTTACAAAAGTAAATTTGTACAATAACTTACGACAAATTCTAGATGTTTAAAAGGTTCAGTGTGATCAAATGACGATTGAACATATTTCATAAGCAAATGCTTTGTCAATTCAAGTGTAAAAATAAGTTGTGGCCATGTAAACAAAACCCTTTTTTAGGCGGAATTATACTTGGTAGATGAAATACCTACTCAAAGCAAATAATAAAAAAACAATATTCATTTTTATTTTATTATGACCCATTTTTTTTGTAGTTGTAACATATTCAATTAACGTCAAAATTTGTATGAATTTTTGTTTACTTTGTAGACATAACCTAAATTCAACTGTCAAGAGTTCAAAATTATAGGAATAGCTTACCTACTAAAATTACGCATGACACATTTTAAGCCATATAATACTAAGGATATACACGAGTTTATTAGAAAAGATAGCACAGCCAGTTAAAATATGTTATTGTCGAAGGGTTATTAAATTTGAATTGCTCAAATTTTGTACATTTCCCTGCATTTCGTCACTTACGACCCGGGTTTCACATTTCGGCATCTTCTGGCATTCGATTCATGTCGAACGGTTACTAATTACTATTTAATGATAATATATTATATTATGCTCCCTCGACAATAAGTTGTCTTGTCCCACTTACTATCTTCTATACTAGCTTTGTGTGTATGCATCATTAAGGTTTTACATGTAGTTGTACGTTTTGTGATAGATACGTAGTGCCTACGTGCGTGAACAGGAATTTCATTTTTGATTACATTTAGAATTTATTAGTCATATGTACTGTTTCTATTATATTTTGCTGACATTTTTTATCCACATTATTGTTTTCGGATCGCGATTTATATTTTAAAAGGTATTGCGTTTGACCTTATTTTAAATTGGAATAATGGAGATAGAAAATTGACGAGTAAAATCTATACTTCATTATAAATATTGAGCCTAAATAATTTGAGTTTATCAGTTAAAATCTTCGTTGATGTCAAGTTATGACAAATTCTGAATTATGTACTGCATAACTGAATCCTTTGTCTGCTAGTCATAAAATACAGACAATTCTTCACGAAAACCGCCCTCCATCCATCTACGGCTGAAGTATGTATAAGTGGATAATTTTAACATATCAATTGATTTTGAATTATCGATTTATTTCGCAATCAATAACCCAAAAGATTAAACGCAATTTTTTTTTTTTGTTTAACTATTACACCCAATGAGAGTATACAATTACACATGTAGAGTGATGAGTTTTTGATAAAAAATATCTCATGAAAGAGTCTGTTTTCTATTTTTATTGAATGATTAAATAAAAAAAAATTAGTTTAGTTTTCCATGTAACCATTGTAAAGCAACCATTATCACATTAATGATAGTGTGCGGAGCCCGTTAAAGAAATTAAATATTATTTATGTACTATTTGATTTCAATTAGTGCTTTTTGACCCAAATTATTTTATCATCACGTTTAAACAAAACAATCAGTTTAATAGAATAATTGCCCTGTCTTATTTGAAAAATATTCAAAAGGTGAATCATGTGTAATTAAAGTATATTTTTAATGAACATTCAAAAAAAAGTAAGCTGGGAGCTACAATCTTTAAATGGATCCTTTGGCTCAGCATGTGTATGAAGGCTTATAACCTCTGACAATGCATATTTATCCTATTAATTGAATTGGCATTTACTTAATACAACTCCATTAATAACTTATAAAATTTTTGTAGAACTGAATGCTTTTGTTATTACGCTATCATATTTATTCTGTTAAGTGGATTGTTGTACTCTTGTAAAAAAGTGGTAACTCCTTACTTCATGTATGTTATTTTATTATTTTATTGTTAGATTGACCTTGAATGAACTTAAGAAATACATGCATGGCATTTACAGCTATTACTGTTAAGAAAATATTATAAGCGGTACTGGGGTATGCGATTTTTTGAATAATATCAAAAGATAAGTAGCAATTTCATTTGCTCAATTATTTACCCTCAGGCATGTTATATTTGAAATAGATTTACGGTCCCAGGGTGGTTCAATTTTTTTATGGAGGTAGATTTGATAATAAAATTAGTTAATAGGGGGCTCTATAGCAAATTTATTCAATTAACATTTTCAGAGTTTCTGGAATATTTTCTCTTATATGCATAAATTAAAAGATAAATTGATTTTATGATAACAGTGGTTTTTTATATAAATTATTAATCATATTGCCGCTTTATCCGCGCTATATGGCAACGCTCCCATTAGAAAAACATTACGAACAGTATTGAATATATATCGACTGTAGAATAGCAAATGGATGTATCGCTTTTTTTTTCTCAAAATATTTTTTTTTTCGATAATCACAATAAATACAATTTAATACACGTTTTGTGTGGGTTATATACAATATTTTTTGTGGGTGGGTTACGTCTTTTTGCTTTTCTGCAGTCGATATTTACTTCACCTTTAAAATAATACTTAGACATGCGTCCCTGGAAGTTATTTTGATACTCTCGCCGTGCACATCATATGGGCTTGGTAGCCAAACAAATCAAAGTGAGGCCAATGGCAGCTGCAATGCTTAGTACAAGTATACAAATAGTCGTTGGCGTCCGTAGCGCAGTTGGTAGCGTCGTTAGCTACGATTACAGATGTTTCGGGTTCAATTCCTCGTGCAGATGGTTTTCATAAATTGACCTTTCAACCGATTTATGGATTTCTGTTCGTAGTCTGTTAGTGTTTGTGATGTCTAAAACTCCCTCCCACTCATCCTATCCTCACAGGGCATAGCGAGAGCGATTAGTTAACCACTAATCCTGTCCTAGCCCTATCCTTTTATCCCTACTCTCTTCGAAAAAAAAAAGAGAGCTTGAGCAACTGAGTAACAAGCAGTTCTCATAGAAAAAAATCTGTTACGATACCTCCATTAGGAGACCATATGCTCCACATTGGGAGCGGAAATGGAAAAAAAAATACAAATAGTCTGCCAAATATTGTGTGGCGTAGTCTGTAAGATTCATGGAATTGCATTGTAGGTTTACTTTATTTCTGTTCCAAGATTTTTTTAACTACACATGCAATATAAATGTATTAGATAATTATAGTATTGTACCACAATAAATGATAAGTCACATCAAGATAAAAAAGCAGGACATCTTTCTTCTACGGCCATCATTGTCGGCCAGGATCTGCCTACACTCTTATGTATGTGCTTCTATTACTTGCGCTGCATTCTGTACAGCTTTTATCTTTTTCAATATATATTATTACTAAACTGCCAAATCCATTGAAGAATATGTTTCTATTTTGTATTTTTTTTGATTTGAAAAAAAAAAGCCAGTTTATTTTAATATTCTGCTTTTATTTGAAGTAATATTCATTAGACAGACAGTATTTTACGTATACATCAACAGATTTTTCAAAATGGCATCACCATTTGTTTTCTTTTTCAAATACTTTGATTACAGATTGAAATAAATACCATTTTTGCTACATTTTTTTCTAGTTATGTAAATTTTAAAACACTGATGATTTTAATTATAGTTATACATTCAGATATTATATTGTGTGGTTATGTTGATACTTTTATATACTCACATTGATAAACCATTTACGGCATAATGGATAATTATTTAGTACTATTCATTCATTGTATGAGGCCAAAAATTTTAGTTTTAAAATATATATATTGTAATGACCGTAGCCACTTGAATATGCAATTCACATACATGTATAACATAAACTGATGCATGCGGGTATACACACATTTACGAGAATTGACACCATTATCAGTTATCAAAATCGCTACATATTTATTTTAACATTTAAATATTTCACGGAGAGGCCTTTTCAAATCAATTTGGAATACCTACATAGATACATTTAATTGGTACTATTTTTAGACTGAACTAACAGTTATGAAGAAATTGCTATATGGTAACTTTCCTCGCGCTAATATATACCAGAATTGGGGATGAACACTATCCTGAATTATCAATACATGAATACAACTTCAGAATAATATGCTACCACTGAATTTATAACTATTTATGACATGCATTATGCTATAAATCAGTAGAACATTCATGATATTAAGAGGATATGTCACTCAAAGTGGGGAAAACTTAGCTTATTTTTCTTTTTGTTTAGCGGACTACTTCTTAAGTGGGAAATCATAATGTGAATTGAGGAAAGCAGACACATAATTATCTATTTACATGCCACTGTACAATTTTATAATCACTTCTATAGATATTCTTCACTTTTCTTTCCCGTGAATTCCAACATTCTCGTAATATAATTCCTCTTCATATGAGGACTTTGCACAACAAGCATCAGCCAACAGATGCATATTAACAAATTTACCTATTACATTGACTGGTCTGCTAAATGCTGCATTTATTATTTTATATGAAACAAGATTTGTACCTGGTAATTATTCCACAATTTTATAATATTACAAAGACCAGTATCAATTATCGAGTTATCATTATCAATTGAAAATGCTGAATAAAGACACTGGTCCTGATCATATTATAAATTTGTGTTAGAAATATTTCGAATTGTGTTTTATTGTTATAAATACGACGACCATTAATTACCCAGCTTCTTTTGTGATAGTGTGCACTAATGTTAGGTCAATTATACATTGGCGTTATTTTATTGTTAGCTAATGTTGAAAGTTAAAAATGTCACCGTGGACCGTAACTCATGTAACACCCACAAAATATAGTCCATCAATTAATAATAATTTTAAAAGTTGAAGATAGCACAGTTGGCCTCGAAATAGAAGAAGGAATGACATCTGCAAATGTCACGTCGCTACTGTTCACCGATTGGTATGATATTATTTCAAAAACAATTTAATTCTGAATGGCTCAACAATTTAATTCAGGAAAATAATAGGATTGGTTGATTAATGTACCTCAATTTCCAGTACATAACATACCCTTAACCCTTTAAGTGGTAAGTTATTTTAAATTATGTTTAGTATATTTTAATTAATTCTATTATTACTATGCACAAAAATATAACAATTTTTTTTGTTATGTTTCAATCTGGGAAGAATATTAATTTTTTATTTCAAATTTTAAATTGCACAGTTAAAAATGTGAATAAATTAATTCATTATTACTTTTAAATAACTTTCTCAAAGGTATTACTTCAAATTCGGGCTTAGATTATTGCATTCATCATGCATGTGGTTCTGTACTGACATTGATACCGGGAAGGGAGGTAATTGATCCGATATGGAATTTTTTGCATATTATATAGTTACAGATTTGTTTTAAATATAAACTTTTTACAAAATTCTTTTGTTCATTTGAAAAAAACAATATAAATAATGTGACTTCCAAAAACCACTGATAGATATGTGCAGTATACATATTTGAAGAAATAATAATATTTCAATAAAAAATATGAAGATGGTTGATAATAAATGAACGGGTTAAGGGTCAGTGAAAATGATCCTTATAATATTATTCCACCAATCGTTTATTGAAAAGTCTGGATAGAGTGCCAGTGGCGTGCCCAAACAGTGAGTTATTAATTTTTCAGAATAAATTTCTTCATCCCAACTAAAACGTTCTATTGAATTTTAAAAACTATATTTAAGATTATCGAAAAGAAATAGCATAATACTACAGAATCTCTTGTTATGCTTTCATTAAACTATCAAAGCTATTTAAGTGTTGAAATATAGCGACTGTTAAATGCAGCTTTTTGAAATTAAAAACAAGGTCGGTGACATTTAATTATTTCTTTTTGTTAATTTTTAATATTAATTGAAAATGAAATATTGCGATTTTTGTCTCACAATGTTCACAGTGGAAGATTTCAAAATTGTCAAAACTATCTTTATTGATCCCCTCTGTAGGGAGTGGCGTGTTGAGCTGTTTCTTTAGAGCAGCGATCGTCAACCTAGTCCGTACCGCCCACTAGTGGGCTGTTAACGTTTTCATGGCGGGCGGTGGGTGATTTGCAGGTATAACACCTGGAGAAATCGAAAGGTTTAGTTACCACATTAACGAACTTAAACTTTATATGGAAAAACGATTCCAAGATATTTTGAATTTTAAGGTATATAATTGGATGATAAATACTTTTACTGTAAATTTAGATGAGGTTGATGTAACTCACCAGGAAGAACTATTAGAACTTAAATATGATGAATAAAGTAAAAATAATTTCAATAGTTCAAGACTGGCAAAATAGAAAAATGACTGCTTTTCTCAAAATACGGAAAATGGAAAAAGGTATGTTGTTACCTTTTCCTACCACTTACTTGGTAGAATCAGGCTTCAGTGCGGTTAATATTATTAATTTTTTCAATTCACACTATTTCTTTAATATGATAATATACTCTTTCTGTATAAATAAAAAGTTAGATTTAAAACGCTTTTTTTTCAAATCCTTCATCTTCTAGAAATGATTGCATTTTGTTCTACGATGTTGGTAAGGAAATTTTATTAAAAAAAATATGCAAAAATGGGCGGTAGGTATAAAAGGTTGACGACCTCTGATTTAGAGGAGTCCTTGAAAAATAACTATTAGCCAGTCAATTGTCCTAGCATATAAGCACCGGCGTAGTAAGGGCGGGGCGGCATTTTCGAAGATGAATAGAAAATTTTGACGGTAAAAAATAAATATTTTTTTTATATTTACATAATCAATGCAAGTTTTATTTCATTCATCCTGTTTTCTTCCGTCTAATTTGTGACTCGCTCACAAAATATCATTTTCTAGAAAATTATAAAGGTAATAAACTAATAAGAATTGTAATGTCATGTGATTCGCTGAGAAAACATATTTCTTTTATGAAAGATCTAAAAGTAATCATGAAGCGTCAATGTCGCAAATATTGAAATGCTTTTAATTTATTTCTTCACAATTGTGGTACTAGCTGTGAAAGAGGTTTTTCGAAAATGAAATAAATAAAAAAACAATTTAATATCAACAGTGAGCAATTTGCGATTAAAAAAATTACAATAATGTCAAATTTTTTTAAATGTTGTATTAGTAAAACTACTGAATATCTTGTTCTCAATCGATTCATAATATTTAATTCGTTTTAGTGTTTTTCCATATTAATAATAAATATGAAATTTATTTAATTGAATTATAGATTTATTTAGATATTTGAAAAACAAATCTGCGGGACTCAAACTACAAATTTAATATTTAATACAACATTTGTAAATGACAGGATTGTAAAAATATAGTACATATTTTTCAAGAAATTATATTTATTCGTAAAAATTTTTTTTGTTCTTCATAAAAATTTCCTGCTTGCGGCGCAATATTTGGGTCGTAATGGTTACAAAAAATTTTGGAGAAAAGAAAGGGGGGACGGCAAATTCAATGACCGCCCCGGGCGGCACAAACCTTGGCTACGCCACTGCTTATATGTATTCGGATTAATCATTATCTTCAGTTTTGCTTTCGTTTATAATTTCTTTGAGTGTATGCAAAAAAACGCAGCATTTTATGTCTAGAAGTATATTGTTTTCTAGGTGTCAATTGTACATCAGGCATTTTAAAAGATTGTATTATTGTCAAAAAGGTTCTGGTATCTGTGTGGTCCTGAAGTTTAAGTATTTAGTGAAGTCAGATTTGCAGATATTAAATAAACACTATAAACTAGTTGGCTATGTGTTCATAATGATTCAAATTTTATCAAATTGGCTTCTCTGTTGTGTGAAAGTACTCATATGTTGAGACAAATTTCATTAAAAAGAAAAAAGAGTTGCAAAAGAGTATTGCAATCATAAAGAAACACATTATTTATCATATTAAAAATTATAATAATTTTTAAACTCTCTCCCATTCTGTTCTTAATCAAAAAAAAAAAAAAAACATTTAATTAGGTATATGATATTCAAATTATACAGTAGAATCGATAATCTTGAAACCAATTTTATAAGATTCATTTACATGTCAAATATCTTTACAATTCAATAATTTATGAAAATATAATATAATTTATTTATAATATATATTATCTTTTACATTTTTCTCATCTCGACATATAGACATTAACCTCTTTACAGAAACAAATGGACGAATTCATTGCATAATATCTATTTACTAATAATACTTAAAAAATATTGGGTACCTACTTACAAATTGGGATAGTAAATATATATAGCTTCACAAAATTTCTTACATTTATTAGATGATAACCATGCCTTATCCGCAAAGACTTTTGGGATGAAAAATGTCAAACGAACTTTACTAAACTTCCATTACTTTTCATTTAATTTAAAGTGTTGAATTTTTAACTGTTCTCATCATGTCATTGTAATTAAAATAATAACCAATCAAAAATATTAACATTATTTAACAGGTCTAATCGAAGTATTACAATTATAATTTAGAAAAGAGTTATAAAAAAGCTAAAGAACCAAATTACTATCCAGATTGTAAATTTTTGTGCGGTGGAATACTAAAAATATTTTTAAATAATAAGAAAACAGTTACGATAATTAAAAATGATTATCACCATTGGTTGTAAATGACATTATATTTATTTTATCTCCACCACCCATCCTAATATATGATTTAATTTTATTCTGCTCGAGATTTTACGATAACTTAAAAGAAGTAAAAGAATTCAATAGAAAAATATGTGTGGCGTAAAATAAGATGAAAATATAATACAATATATAAATCACAGTGAAAAGAAGGTCATTTAGTTAATTTATAAAACTGTTAATTAATATAAAATGAGTTCACTTGTTTTTTATACTGTTAAAGTCACTGTGTTGAATAATACATGTAATTTTTTCTTCCAAATATGTGTGTTAAAAATTAAAAAGTAATAACGTCTGGTCACCTTGTTTGATCAATTATATTTATTGAAAATTATGAAGCAAAGATAGTATTTATAAAAATAAAACACAATTTGTAGTATGTACTCGTTTTAAAATTTTATAATATTTTAACTGTTGGAAATGTTGAAAAACAAAACCAGTACTGATCTAATTATGAAATGGCAGATTGAGTATGTACTAATAGAATATCTTTCCACCAAGAATTGACAGTTAACACAATTCAAGTGGTAGTTAAGATTAGTTCAGTGAATAAAAAAGACTCATTTTACATTATTATGATATGTAAAATCTTTTATTATAGTTAAAAAATTGCCTTGATATTTTATCATCAAATTTTTGTGTAATATATTATAATACATGAATATTATTCAAATATTCATTTTATACACTTTCGCCGATTTAATTTACCTGAGCGATTAAATAGGTTTCAAAATTAAAATAATTTTAAGAAAATAGTTTTGAAATAAAAACCTAAAATTGACATCTTTCCGGCATTCTTAGAAAATACTATGTATTTTAGTCTTTTCATTTTCCACAATAGAAGTATGTATAAACAAGTTTATTACGATAATAGAGACTTAAAGAAGACAAACAACGTTATCATACCTAAGGCCTTGAAAATATCAACTCCGCAGGAGAAATATCAAAAATGTTAAGCTCTACCCGCCATTTATTCAAAAATATTAGTCATACATATTAAGTGAAATAATAATTTTGATATATTATATGTATAGGGTATAATATTTTTATATTTGAATAATTTAACTAATTTGAAATGACATGTAGAAGTATTTAACATTTATATATGATTAAGATATGAATTTATACATCAATTAACAATAATTACTTTATCGTATCCATAGAAAACAGCAAACGTTGATTATATCAATACAAAATCGATAATATTCTCATACCAAATATTTCCCTTCAAGTAGAAATACTATCTTATAGTTCCTTTTCAGTAACTCACCGCTTATTATAAATTAAACCTCGATTTTTTTATAAAATATTCATAAATTTTTGAAAAGACCTAAATGTCATTTTTGACAAAGATTGTAAAAGAAATTCCCTCGAAGGTAGATTAATATAGCAAAGTTTTTATAAACAAGATTACCACTTTATAGGGAATAGTTATCAAAATAGTTCTATTCTATCCAATTATCTGTTGTTAAACTAAATTGGCTTTAATATGTATGAGAATTTTAATAATATTTACTTACCACAACAATCATTGTAAGATTAAAGAGTTTTTTTAATAATTAGTATTCAAGATATATTGATTACAATAACATTAATCTAAAATAACTTTATTTAAAGCAGTTTCACTACTCCATATATTCTATATGAAATAAATTCACAAGACATCATTGTTGTTTATATGATGTATATTTTTTAGTACGATGGAAAATGTACTCAATTTTATTTTTTCAATTCCACTCAAATTGTAGATGAGTTGAAACGTTTTCATCACTTATAATTAATATTTATGGAGGCAAAGCATGACCATGGATCGGTCATGCTTTGCTTCCATTTTAAATCGAATTCATAATCATATTTTCATAAAAGTAAGGATAGCGGACAAAATGGGTAATGCAAACGTTTGAGCAAAGGGCACATATGACACAAGGTAATCATCAATTTTAACACCACTCCTGAGTTTAAAAATGCAAAACTCTTTCATAAACGCAAATATGCTTTCAAACACACACTGTGACTAATGTCTGCAATGAAAATTGACAGATTGTTTGATGACACAATACAGGGGCAAAGATAAACTAAAGAAAACCCACTGTAGCTAAAATATTTTAGATTCTTTCTGTATGAAGTGATCTTTAGGGAGTTTTGCTTTGTTTTAAATTTACTTGTGATAAATAGGTGGAATACTTATGAGCGTTCATTACTTACATCTAAATTACGATGTATTCTGAATCAGGAAAATATTTTTTAAGCTCACAACTTAACAAAAGGTTATCTTTTTGAGCATGGTGTGCAATCAATGTAGGGATCAGTACAGTCAACAAAAATACTCCAAAGTGATTCAGTGTGCCATAAACTGGGGAAACAAGTAATGTTTATACAAATATTCTATTCATTCTTCACAATATAGCTATACTTTTAGGCAATGGCCAACATGTCATAATTGGTGGCTTAAAATAAGTGGAGTAATCAGTGACAGGGTAATTACATTGATACTTTCAATTTATATCCAGTAAGTCATATGAATTATTTTTAAACATTGAGACAAGAATTATGATACAACCATACAATATTACTAAAGTGTTTCCACATATAAGTAAGTCAAAAGGGGGTATCTCATTACAGAGGGTGAACAACTATTTACTTTGGATATCTCTCAGAGATGATTGAATCAGCGTTAATGAAGAATTTTTAATGACATCCATATAATATGTGCTTAATTACAAGTTTATAACAATAAATATTATATATTCCGTTCAACAGTCATTGAATATTCAGATATAAATAGGAGAGAATAATATCTTTCAATATAATATAGAATATAGATATATATATAATTTCATTTTTAATCATTAATCAGACAATTAATTAAAACTAATTTGACTTTAGCGTCAAATCATGTTTTGAATTTTTTTCAGTCGAAAGAATTTTACAATAGCAATATTTGATTCTGTTTGTATAATTAATAAAACTCTATAATATAATCACAGACAAATACAACGAAGTTTTGGTTAAATTTTAGATATGAGACAAAGCAAAGTTTATGTAAATTTCTACGTAAAGTTTTAAAAATTTAGTCAAGATAAGAATCTATGATATATATAGTAATAAAAAGGATTAAGATTGTCAAACGGTAGTTTAGATCCACAAGGCGACAAGGAAGTCTAGAATCATTCTCTTAATTTCAATGGTTCCAATTTACAAGCACCAAAATCTTAAATTCATGAAATTTTCTTTTACAAACATTAATTTCAATGTGACTGCTTAAAATTTTTCGTACAAACAAATGGCTAAAGCTGATTGATACAAATGAAGAAATTTAAATAAAATATTTACAGCTGAAATTTTCAATGATACATTTCCGTTTCTGCACGTTTCTGTCTATCCTTGGAATACGATCAGCGGATGAATATATAGCATTTTTCCAAATCACGAATGTAACTGCGCTATCTTATATTCTTCAAATATTGATCCTTAAAATTCCCGATTGATAGGCACAGAAACACAAACAACAATTGTCTTTTACATCTTATGTACGGCCGGAAAACAGCTGGTACTGCAAATGACAATAAACCTGGTTAGATTATGTGAAACCTCATTTTATAATGTTGTCGCAACATGTTATAAATATATAATATTCAATTCAAATAACTACATATTTCATTCCTCTAATGCTTAAACTAAGTTCTAAACTACAAACTACTCCGTAAGACATCTCCCGCGGGTGGTGAGGGTGATGAAGTGAGGGGGTGGCATCTGCGTCTACTTGTACCGAAAAAAATAGTTCATACGTACCTCCAGATACACTGAACATCGCAGCTGCCCACCCCTAATGAAAATGATTAACAAGAACCAATTTAAAAGGATTCAAGCATGTTTGTGAAAATGAAACTAATAGTTTGAAAATTAAGTGAGTCATAGTTTTGTTCCAAAACAATTAATGTGGCAGTAAGTGTGAAAAAGACAACTGAAAAATATGTAAGTCGATAATTACATTTAGTTGTTAAATGTGATATTTAGCGAGGGACATTTCCGGACAGCCAGCACGGGCGGGGGAAATACCCGGCTGTTGATTGCGCCCCAGTGGTGACTCTGTACGGAGCTGGATGAGCCGGTGAGGTGCCTTACCATGCCGGAGCCCAGTTGCTGTAGTAGGCCAGAGCCTTGAGAGCCTCCCAGGTTGGCTGAAGGGCGCCGAGAGCGGATGGACTGCATCGATGAAGACAGCAAGAATGGAACACTGGATGATGTATTTGGCATAGACCCTCCCTGGAAATTCCCAGTTCAAGATGTACATTTTTGTTCAATATTATTTTCACCTTTTGTACTATCCAAAAGTTTTGAGAGGTTTATTTTATTTGAGTGGTTTATTTCATAATGCCCCTATCTTCATAAACAATTTTTAAAGATTGAATAATTGTAATTCTTGTCAGATATTTTTAATATAATAATAATACTGATTGAAATATCACATTTTTAGTGACTTTAAATACAGAATACAAGAACACTAAAGCCAGGTTTTCATTAAATATGAAGATATTGGATATTCAAATAAATTACTCAACTCTGTTTTAGTACCTATAAAATAACAACCTTAAACTTTATTCAATTTCTGTGTATTAATCAGTTGTAAATATTGAAGAATCATCAGCATTATGTGAATGAACATATTTTTTATGTTTCCAATCATTTTAATGATGTTATTGATCAATTTTTGCTGGAAAGGCGTTAGATATATTAAAACAAAACAAAATGTCTCATGTGGATGTACACATTTAAAAATAAATTCAAGTATTTAAAATCGATTGCTTGACTTTCTTGTTATAAAACTGACACTTGTTTAAAAAAGATTAATCATTTACGAAGAAAATTATAGCAATCTAGAATATAACCATTATACCCTTTTCCTTTGAGCTTTTGTAGTTGTAAATTTTATAAATTGATGTAATTGAAGCATTAATAAATAATTAGTTTTATTTGACTAATTTTGTGTAAGATTTTTTCTCAGGCTTAAACTTAAACTGACATTTACGAATGTATTGTAATTTGTTGTTATGGTGTAAAGCAAAAGAAAGTTTTGTTTTAAATTCTTATAATTTGTGATTTATTTTTCTAGAAAAGTTAGTAAGTTTTCATGATAAATGAAAAAATGCTTCCTTTTATTACACATTATATAAAAACAGAACTGATGTGCATGAGGCATTTATTATCAAACACGCCAATGTCATGTTTTTATGATGTTCACTTTTGAATTGTTTCCAGTAGGGAATTTCAATGCCTATAATTCAATATACATTTCCATATCAAACTCCCACTAAAGTTAAATGAAATTCGATTTTAAATGATGGTTCTACTATTAAAAGTAGCCAAGTCACTGAGAGCCAATCAAATTGCAGCATTCTAATCATCTGACTGAGCATCATTTAGTATTTTGTATAGAGTTATTCTTGTCTGACTAATTGTAAGTAGAAGCTTAGTGCCTTCCTTTATCAGATTTTCAGTATTTCAAAATGACCATATCAACTCACTTCAGTTTCGAAGTGGCCATGTTAGCACTTAGTATCAAACACGGCCAAGTCATATATTTTAAATCATTTTCCGAAGAAACTCGGCTTCATCATAAGAATTTTAGTTTTTCAGTATTATTATGTAGAGCGTGCTCCCGTGAAGCTTTTTTCATCCGTCTATTACGAAAATAATGTCACAATTTACGACAAGTTAGCATTTAAATGAAAATACATCAGGGCACACTTCGATTTGGTTATACTTTGAAAGCCCGCCATTACGTTTTGCCACAATCAGATATAGAGAAACCCCAGATATAGAGTTATGAAACTTTAAATGTATCAAAAAAACGTGAAATGTCTAGAAAAAGTGGTCAAACAAACGTTCGTCTCTCTTGAAAAAATAAAATGCTGTATTTGATATTTGACGCTTCATTGACTAATTAATATATCATTTGTGTTAACTGTGTATTCTTGGTGGAAAGACTTTCTATTTTAAAAAATAAAACACAATTCGTTTTCCTAGTTCCACATGTTTATAATGATCAGGATCGGTTTCGCTCATCACGAGTGTTATCAACATTTTTTTTAAATATAATCAATATATATTATTTCAATGTCATAATCTGTAGACCACCCAAAAACTCATATTATCAAAAATACTCTTGGATTGTTGTCTGATTAGTTATCACTTATTATTAGCACAAAACATGTTTATCTAACCTCCGTAAATGTCAGTTAGGGTGTTTAAACATAATATAATGTTGGGTATGCATTAAATAAAGGATTTCAAAACTCGAAGGACACAATTGGAATGGTTAGTCTCTAAATGGGTTACAAAATATGATTTAACCGTATTAAGAAAAACACTTAACACATATAACAATCAATTCGTATGATCGACAGAAGGTGCTTGATGGAACTTCATCGTCGAAGAAGTATGAAAACACAATGACTTGTACAGTTTCACTTGTTTTCGGTGCCAAGTAAACCTGACATGATCACGTTTACTTTTTACTAAAAACAGGTGGAATATAATTGTACTCACGATCATGCTCCGTGCAAGCTGCATAGAAGAACAGATAGCGATAGTAAATGACTCGCATAGAATGCCAATGATTGTTTCAAAGGATTCTGTGAACACGGCTACATGGATCCATGGCTATCAGTTTGTGGGTTATAGCTTTGGAAGGAGAAAAATTAAATGATCCTTGTTGACCCGTGTATGGTATGTATACATTGTGTAAGAACGGCACAAATGATTGGATGGTGATGGATGATATATTATGTATGTTTTGTTTTCCACGTAGTGCATGGGTAAGTGATTGATATTTATTTTCCATAATTGATCTGACAGATTTTGAATGAATAATTTGGAATGTTTTCCTTTAATAAAAGAAACTCTGCCATATGCTACGAAAGTATGTAGGAAATATTGTTTTATTGAATTTCATCTTAGTTAATTAAAAGAGAAATGACAGTTAATTAAAATTTATTTTACAATTTTAAATTACTATAGCTTTATTTAGATCAAGATAATTACATTAGTTAGACATTATAATCAAGATTAAGTTGGTAAACAAATTAATAAAACCAAAAGATATACTTTTTTAAACAGAAATGAATTATATTATAAAGTTATATTTAAAAATTAATTAGTTTCAATTTATAAGTTCAAAGAATTCTTCTAGCTGCCAAATCCATAGTTAAATCATAATTATATGATCATAATGTAAATATTAGCTATAGTAGTTGAAATTGTTTTGAAAACCAAATAAGTCATGTTGTTACGGTGATTATACTATTTTATTTGATATTATGTTTGACAAGAGTAACTTAAGTTATTAATAAAAATGTTGGTATCGATTTCGACATCTGATTGTCTTCACTAGATTGGAATTACAGAGTTGCAGTAAACTATTGATTGCTGCACCAACAACCGCCCAACATTTTGCAAAAATCAGCAATATGTAGTAAACATTCATACCTGTTACAGATAATCACTAAGCAATGGATAGTACAAGATGCAAAACAATAACATGATGCATAGAATGAATGGAACGGTTGATCATGTCACCTTTGTTTTTACGTGCAATAATCGAGTATGAATAAGGGATCTGCGGAAACACCAAAATATTACCGAATAGTTAGCCACACTTAGCATGGTAATGATATGATGGCTGTCATCGATGCTTTGAACATAATATGGCATCTGCAGTTGTAATTTATATTACTAGCAAGGAAGGCTTGAAGAAATAGTTTTTTCCTGATCCTGCCAATAGATGCTAATATCAAGTTTTTGGTGACTTCTAAATTAAGAACTTAGAAAGTTAATTAGTAATGACATGTCATTTCAAAGATAAATAGTAGGTAAATACTTTTTTCGGCTGTAGATATAGCAGGTAGTTACAATTAATTAGATAATTGATAAAAAGTTGATCTATCATAGAATAAGGTTAATTGTTATTGTTTAGTTGATTTGTGATTTTAATCTAAATTTATCCTTTTATACCCAGTAAAATTATATTCATTCTTCAGTCTAATATATAATTGAACAGAAAAACCAAATAACTCGCGTTTTACATATCGATATGTAGCTTAACCCTAAAATGTCATTTTAGAAATCAAATTCGTGATAAATATTTTTGCTGCAAAAACTACATTGTCTAGATTTGGATAGAAAATTAAATATATGGTGAATAGATGCCTACTATTATGTATTTTTCATTTCTGATATTGTATTTGTATTAATGATTTTTATTTCATTGTTGTATGCTTTATGTTGTCTTTTATTAGTGAGTTGATTAGTAGCAATGTTACCAGTTGTCAAGGATATCATATAAGGATTAATTGAGACGTAAATTTTGTAGGAAATCATCATCATTCAGCCCTCCGTACTTTTAATATGAAACGTAATTGGAAAAACAAAGCCAAATTATAGGTAGGAAACGAGAGAAAAAGAATAGAGACACGACGGGACATCACGTTCAGGCGTAGATCATTTACAGTGTGTGGATAGTGTTCACTTACAGCGTAAGCTGTGGATGAAGGTACCGAAAGGCTGGAGCCGGAGCCGCCACGTCCTCCATATCGCCCCTGCTAACACATTATCAATTCACTCCCACTTTCTAAGCATCCCTTACATGACGCCTCACCTTTCACCATATCGACATTTGGCAAAAAGACACACTTTCATACGAAAAATTAAAAAAAAAAACACATGAAACAATAAAATAACATATGTATTGACAAAATGACAGTGTTTCTCAAACGGCTCTGAAAGCTCCATTAATGCTTTTATTGAGTAACTGTAAACAGCAGATTCCTGAGATATAAGATATCATGATCATTGCTGTTCTAGCATTTTAGAATCATTTAACCAATTATTTCAAACCCATTGTTACTTTAGCGTAATGTATACTTAATTATTTTACAAACCATATTATTTTTGATGTTTTTGAGGTTATAAAAACTAAGATTTTTTCAGCACCAGCTGTCAAGTATTGTTTCCTTTAAATTATTCGCAGTGAACATTTTGAACATTTTTTCAAAACGAAAATAGTAAACAATGAAAAAGAAGTAAGTCTTAAAATATTTGTAGCAAAAATGGGCGTATGTTATGTTAATGATTCTAAGAATGTTTTAAATGCTATATATGTACTATTTTTGTTTTATTTGAAACGCAGTAGGGTCATTTCGCCAGTGGTCGGCCAGTGTACAGTAAGCGACAGGTGTACTTTCAAAAGGGATTTTGAGTCAATGAAAGATAAATACGTATTTTTTCACTGTTATTCGATTAAACAGGGATTAAGTAATGCAACCAACTAAAAATAAAATGGTTAATATTGTACAAAGCATAAAATAATAGAAGTTTACAAAAAAATGCCAATTCTCCCAGTGGTCGACCCCCAAAAACCAATGGTCGGCCGTTTGTTGCCCAATGTTCGGCCATCACTATGAAACTTCATGAATATCGCGAAATAATTTGCTGATAGACAGAACAATAAAAAATATAATGATGCAAAGCATGACAATATAAAGTATATTTAGTAGTGAATGTTTCGAAACTTCAGTAAAAATGTGCTTTTTTAAATTGTGTATTGCATCATATAGGTCAGTATAGCGCAGATATACCTTGGCAAGTGGCAAGACTAACTACACAAATTAAAAAATATCTGTTTTTTTAAATGAATCCACTATTATTTAAGTTTTAAGTTCAAAAGGCCGACCACTGGCGACGACAGACTTTAGGAACACTCGCCCGATGCATTATTTTTTATGACAAACTTAAACTTTACAAACAATATTTACAATTAGAGAGACCTTGTTCGAGAAACACTGATCAATGTTTGAAAACATATATAAATAAAAATAAGTACAAGCTTCATGAAAAATAAATTAATTGAAAAATTTTGAGAAATTTCTTGTTCTTCCCATTGATTTTTTTGTCAGTTTATTCCACCTTACTTAATTCAACTAATTTCCAAGACACATTCAGTTTATGATAGAGGAGTCTATGCCTTAATGACAGTGAAAATAGAATTTATGTGGAATTTCTATGATATGTTGCTAATAATGCTACCCACGCAATCACTACAAACTGATCTAAAAAATATGCAGGGTATTTTGCAGACTCATCTACAAACTTCAATAAGGAGCCAATACAAGTAAAAACTGCTTGAATTCAGATATCACAATACTCTTATGTTCTTAATAAAAATACAATTTTCCATATTCAAAGAAAATAACAAAAATTTACACTATTGAATCTAAATTTCATGAATAAATATTTAATAATTCTGTTACTTTATTTTAAGTGTATTGTGAAAACTTTCATCAAAACGTTTGATGAAATGACATCTATTAATAGTATTGTTGACCAATTTCAATGCAAGAAGAGTGCACAGAAATCTACTAATAATTTTAGTATTTTGTCTTGATGAAAGAGTGAAAAGCTTCTTCAATATTTACAAAGCTATTACTATACAAATACAATAATAATCTTGTTTTCGTTGTATCTTTCTCAGAAAGAACTTGAGATTTCCTGTTTTCTTCAGCTAATATTGATAGAAAAGAAACGTTCTTTCAATGTTTGCTTGTGACTTTTCTGCTATTTTTATTTGAAAACAAGTCCGCCTAGATAATGCTTACTCAATAAATAGCGTGATCTGTAAACCATTTTGTGTAATTAAGATAAATGTAAATGGACGGACATTACTTTGTATATTCTTTATTGAAAAAATAACACTAACGCCGACAGGCGCTACATAAAAATTAATGGCTAAAAGCTAACGCCTATGTAGCTATTCTTCTACTTAATCTATGATTCTAATATGATGAAATAAACTACAAGAAAGACTTATCTTAACCTTAAAAAAGTTGTTACTAACAGTTGGCGGAGACAAATTGACATGAGAGCCACGCCGTTCTTGTGGGCCAATGCTGGAGTGACGGCGGATTGGCAGACCTGATCCGGATCCAGGTGATCCCCCTGGAGACGAAGCGCATGAAGGAGCGATGCGTATTTTTGGGGTCATTAATGTATTGTCTGAAAGACGGCGGTTGGGGAAAGCACTTGAGACCCTTAGGAAGTTGTTGCCATCGTGTGAGGAGGAAGTAGCTCCAAACCACCAACTCCCCAACAAACCAGAGCCTCCACCACCACCGGTAACACTACCGCCACCTAGAAAATAATGCATGAAATTATTCTCTAATAATTTGATTTAAATGAATTATTTGTAATTTGACTATTTTTTATTTGTTAAGCCTAATATGGTTTGAGAGTCTTTCATAGATCTCATGATTTTGGCCATCTTTATCTCGTTATTTGCACAACAGCAATTTTTTGTAGTAGGGATTTCACGGGATGCGTTACTGAGCATTACTTTAGGTTGTGAACTTCACACAAGCTTTGAATAGGAGCAAGAGATGAAAAAGTATATTCTAATATTTTTAGAGAAGTGATCAATTTCGAAACAAGTATTTTCTTAATATTACCATTTGTTGATGTAATGAATAAGATCTATAAATAATTGTAAACTTCCAAAAACGATTTATGGGAAGATAATATCGTATGTTTTTTGGTTTCCAGTGTCACATTTTCCCGGAAAAACTGTTTTGTCGTATCAAACTATGAAATGCTCTGATGAAATATTTATTACATCCAGTATGTAAAAAAATAATCAGGGTACTACCTACTATTAAGAGTTAATATGATTTATTTTACATCATTTCATTTAGGTTAATTTGAGATTAACCTGTTAGCTCTCGTATATATACGGGATTAAGAGTTGGTCTCAACACTTGAATAATTGAAAAATATTGTATTCTATTTTCATGTTATCACTGTAAAATTCTCTTTTAAGATTATCACTGTCTAATTAATTCTTAAAATTATGAGCGTGAGAAGGCCCCTTTGACGGCTGGGCATAAATTATCATCATAATTATGATAAAAAAGGATTTTTTTCTATACTGGCAGCAGTATAATTTAAAAAAAATGCCAATATAAAGTGAATAGTCATTAAATTATCAATCATTAAAAAAATACACTTCAAAATTTAAATGTGTTTTGTGATTTCATAGTTATAGTTATTGTCTTTAAATTCTTTATAGTCAGAGATATTACTATAAACATCATCATAAAAAAACAAACTCAAAGACCTGTGGAATTCTTCCTAGCCATATCTTCAGCACTGGAAGTCTTGCGTTGCTCAACGCGCAAGTTGGGGATATTGAATGGAGGCGCTTGCATGTTGTCTGAGCTCATCTGGTGGCGCAGAGGACGCTTGTCAATGGCATTGGCCAAGTTGACACTGTCCATTTTTAGCTTGTTGCGTTGACTGTGATCAACCAAATCAAACATTTCTCGCAGTATCTGAAATCATTTTTGCAAAAACATTATTGGTTTTCTGAAAACGTTAAAAGAGTTATAATGGCTTAACCTATGACAATATTATTAGATCCTGAAGATAAATGTTATATATTGAAGAGTTCTGAGATCTGCACTATAATGATATTTGTTCATAACGAAAGTCGGTTATAAAATCATTGCATCTTTCATTATTGGCCATGTCTTTGAAGAACGTTTCAATTGTAAAAAAATCTGTTATGTTATACCCCTTATTTTTTTAAGGAGGGGGGCTTAAAAATGCGAAGTCGTTTATACTGGGGGGAATTTTGAAAGATTTTGTGACGAAATGTGACGATCGGGGAGGGGGGTCAACAAATGGCTTAAATCTTGTAACGTTATTTATGGACGGCCCTTAATTAAATTATCTTATAGAAAGATTTTTCATAAAATAAGGTTAGGTTAGGTTACATCGACGGTGTTTTGGTCAATTGATGTAACCCTCAAAAAATACGAAAATGAGTTAATGATTGGATCTCATTTTAAAGGCGACAGAGCAGGTCTCGGCGGAATGATGTAAGCTAGAAAAATAAATTGACCACTTTTTGGAAGGGAAACATTATTTTAAATTGGTTTTATGTTTAAACATTCTGACCGGGCCAGTTGATGTAAGCCACTACTAAATCGAAAATCCCTTTGTATTATCCCGTATCTGCAAACATGAGAATTTACACAAGTGCATTTCAATGATTCATAACGCAACTCACCATACAATGTTTTTGATAAAAACAATTTTTACTCTCTTCTGAACTATTTCAATTTTGAAGGCTACATCAATTGGCCAAAGCACCAACGATATTTTAGTTGGGAATATTTGCTTTTGCTGTTAAATATTATTGAAAGATAGGTCAGATAAATACCTCAATAAGAATGCCAAATTGATCCATATTGATGGATGGGTTTACTGTCTGTGGCATTAGGAGTGGAATTACCCGTGTAGCCATAACGCTAATCGTAAGTCCATAGCGTTTATCGCTCATCATAAGTTTGTAAATATCTGAAAGTAAAACATCCTCTTGTAAAAAAGCTTTTGGTTATTAGAGTTACTGTAATATATAATAATTCATTTGAATACAGAATATTATACGCATCTGCAAACAGCAATATTTGTTAATCGCAGGCAATAATTAAAAAAAAAACAGTTTTCGCACTTATGCTAAAATATAAAACGCTATTGAAAAATCATTTTATCAACTAACATTATAATAATAATTCAGCGTTTATTTGAAACATTAATTAACATACATTTTTTATTTCTAAAATCATGGGTATATTGTTTCATTTAATAACGAAAGTTTATTTTATTTTTTCTTGTACATTATGGCATATCACTAAACAAATGAAAATGAAACTCTTTATGATTAAAATACAACTAAATAATATTAATGCTGGAAATCTTTGGAGGGAATTGATGTACTGCAGAGAATGTTTTTAAAATAATTTGACAGATGGTATTAACATAACCATAGCTTTTGTTAAGTGAATGAGAAATTTTATTTGAGTGGATGTAATAGAGCTACAGTTTTATTATCACTATAATTGTTTATTTCATAAATTGATAAGGTGCCATTTTGTCACAATTAAGCCGCTCAATTGCTTGTAAATCTATTGAAGAAGAAACGTAATTATGTTGAGAAAAATTATACTCACTCACGACTCTGAGAGCAATTGCTGGGTCATTAAGGCGTACATCCCAAAGAAGGGGAAGAACCTCATCCATTATTTGTCCTTTATCAAGGCGGTCAATTGTGCGCTCAACACACATCAGGACGCTTGCAATTATGCGTAAATCACCTTGATTCTTGTCAAAAAGGATCCTTGTCTTTGGAATAATCATTCGCCGAACGGCATACTCATCCAAGTAGTCGGATACATTGTTAACAGCGTTCAAAGCTGCACTCTAGTATAGAAAGATCGTGTTATTATAGAATAACTCAGGAGTAAGATCCACCATTAATTATTTATTATACTACTGCCATCTGTCAGCTCTCGTTGAATTGATAATAAACTGGATGTATATATACTACAATTATTAACAAAATATTAATAATTGTTAGTGTTGAATTGATAGTTTTTTGAAATAGTTTACAAGGAAAATCATTAGATGTCAGTAAATGCAGTTAATATTATGTTTTCTCTATGTCTGTTTGAATTGATACTGAATAGGAAAGAGAGAAAAGTAAAAAAAATAACTCTGGTTTCGCTGAAACATTTTGCTCTTTAATCCAGTTCATTTATTTAGAATATAAATATTTGGTTAAACTAAGAGGTGGCAAGTAGCGATGGTTTTTTTCTTTTAATTCATATTACCTGTATTTGAATTGTGGTACTGTCAAAAGCAGTGTACAGAAGTGGTAAAACTTCAGTACGTATTTCCTCCCTTGGAGTCTTCTCCAAAACGTATTGCAAGTTTTCTAAAATGGTAACCGATGCCTGGATGGATTTTGGGGAAGAAAACACTTGTCTAAAATTAAAATAAAAAATATTATTAACTGATAGAAATCAAAATAATTACTGTTTTCTTTATTTTAATACAGAAAAGTACATTTGGTCGAAGTATTGCTCATACTTATTGATCGTTAGTTATCTGAAAAATATTCTTATAAATAAAACAATTACTCCAGAATTTTTAACCTGAAATGAAGATATGATGATAATTATAGTGATGTTTATTTTGTCATATTATTCACAAGAATAGTAAAAATATTACAGAATATTCATTAGATAGAATTTTAAAGAGGTACAGTGTTGGAATCATAAGTATTATTGTTTTTCATTACGATTTTACATCTATTGTATTTTAAGAAAGTGCTGAAATATATCAATATATGGACATTCACAGCAAATATCAATGTCTCATTTTCAAAACGTAATATTGAAATATTATTATTCATTTTCCACGAACTCGTAAAACAGTTTTATACTTAAATATCTCTGTATGTGAAAGGAAAAGGGCGTTAAGTCTAAAGTTGGTACTTTTCAGGAGAGCCAATGCAAGATTCACGTTAATATTTTCTATGGATTCGGCGCTAACTTTGTGAAAAAATCATTTTTGATGTAAAATTAAAATTGTTATCACTGGCTTTGTCACTACAAGCCAGTGGTAGTCATCAGGCAGCCAGTGGAATAACTAAGTTACCAATTTTAATTTTATATTAAGATTTACGTTATTGAGAACATTCTAAAAAATTATATGTTTCAAGGTGAAATTTACTCGCGTTGTTAATTGTCAATAATTATTGTTGGAAAGGCATTATATTTATAAAAATGAAATAGATTTTTTGTACTAATTCCACAATTTCAGTCTCTTTACTCCTTTATACATATATGCATCGTAGTTATTTTTGCATATTCAATTCATTTTTCTCCCTTTTCCTTTCACACACAGAGTTATTCATTGCATCTGCACTAGGAAGTTTTCGACAATTTTGTTTATATAAATTTATATGTCGTTAAGCTTAATACAAATATTTGAGCGACAATGATATTCGAAATAACTGTTTATATATGATAATGAAACTAATGAAGAAGATTGCTCTGTGTTTGTTTATTTACATAGTTGCAATAATTGGAGTGAAATGATTTTTTTCTAATTTAAATACTATTGACAACTTGACTAAAATAGAATTGAGTCTTTCAAATTCAAATTTATATACTTGTGTAAAATAAAAAATCAATTTTCTAGATTACAATATCATTGATCTCAATTGAAAACAAAAGTTATAAATTACTATATAAATCTCAAAATTCAATGACTGCTTTTCACAATATACAAATATTATCTTAAGCGCGAATCAAAAAAGTTAGATTTTATATTTATTATGGGAAAAATTGTTTCTTGTACAAACATTAGTAAGTGTCATAAAATTTAGCAAATTAGAATTTTGTAGATTAAAGCATTCCTTATAATACTATTCCACTAATTGTTTACTGTATATGGTGGATAGGGTGCCAGTGGTATTATTATTCAACAATTTCATTTAACTAGTTAAACGATTTATAGTTTTAAAAATGTAATTCAACAACGACTTTTGGGCTTCTCTTACCCTTAAATGAAAAGAATTTTACTTAACGTTACTGAATCTTTCAAAATGGAATATTACGTTTTAGTTGAGAATGCCACTAGTGTACTATCTACCTAAACCAGTAAAAAGTTAATAGTATTATAAAGAATTCCCGAATAATCAACTGAGATGTTTGCAAAAATTGAGTTAGCTGGATTTGATGAATAACACGTATGTTTGTGAAAAAACACTGCTTACAATTTTGTTGTTACAGAATCTGTATTTCACTCACCTTAAACATTATACACTTTTTTTAACTGATTTACGTCATCAGATATGTTAATTAAAAAATTACATAAATAAGGTGTTGTGACAGATTTTAAATAACTGGAATTTGAAAGAAGCCAATTGAAACGATCTACGATTTTGTCAGCCTTTTTGATCGTTGGTATATAATAATTTTTCATTAGTGCAGATGTTATCAGTCATTTCATCATGTACAGATTGACCAAACTATATCAAGATTGTTTGATTAAAGTACTCTTAAACATTTGATAATGAATGTCATTGCTCAATATTATTTTCTCAAGTAGATTAATTACCATAGCGTAATATTACAGTACCCATAATAGCATTATTCTAGTAATCAAAAGACAATTTTTTTCGCAAGTCGGGAGTTTAAGAGTGTTCTTTGTTTTATTAAGATTATGATCGTTTCGAATGTAAAGAAAGGTCTGATAATCACTGCCCAAAAATGTTTATAATAAAACAAACATGCATTAATGAACAAAAATGGTTAGTAAGGCATTCATTTACTAAAATTATTAAAATACATAAATACATGTTTAGGATATATTTTATTATTTTCAACAATTTGTTATAAGGCTTTTATATTAATAAATTTGACGGTTTTAATGTAAGAATGTTTAATGATTTGAGCTACCAGTTAGTTAACACATTATGCACGGGAAAGGTAAAAATACAAAGGCATACTACTTTACCGCCATGGCTGCCATGCGATTCACAGCATTATTGATTGGAATTATAAATTATTTGTAGACTTTTTATCTACACAGAACTGGAAAACTTTTAGTATAGTATTCTGCGTTTTGCCATGAATTTTTGCATTTGAAATATTATTTGTTCAAAAAATTCATGACACATGTATGAGGTTATCTTTGATGCCCTATATTGATTACTTTAGTTCTGAACTCAGCCGGCTGTCACATTATTATGGTCAACAATGGAATGTTTTTTAGCGCATAGTAGTCCATTTTACATTGCTAACAGTGCACGCCATCACCCGTACATAATGTATTAAGGTTGAATTGAAAATAATCGATCAGTAAATTTTGTCAAGGCTATTTATGGGATATTAAAATGGTAAATAAATAAAAGATGACTGAACCATACTTAAGTGTAGGGACCATATGAATCTCGTACTCTTCCATTGAAGCTTCTTTCACCATGTACATGACTGGCATGAGGACTGCCGCCAGAACCTCGCCCATATTTATTTCAAGTTGCATATTAGGCCAGACGTGCTGCCACCACAGTTTCTGAAACAAGAATTAAAAATGGTCTTATGGACCGTGTGAATAATAGGACCCTAGTTTATTTTCCAAACTAGCCCCACATAAGGATACCGAACAACTCGGGGTTTTAGGGTTATAAGGGCAAAACTAAAAAAATGGTCGCTTTGAGTTCAACATTCAATCTTCATAAAAAAACGCAGGTCTATTAGTCATATAAAGATGAAAGTCGTATGTATAGCGTAATTAATAGTATTAAGAAATGGTAAACAGCAAATGTCTCTTTTTAATGAAACTATTATTTTTTCAAATAATTTAAAAACTAAAAAGAGTATTCGATTACTCTAAATTAATTTTATCAATATGGTATCTACTTCATCACAAACATTCATGCCTACGAACAGAAATCCATAAATCAATTGAAAAATGAATTTATAAAACTGCAACTTGAACCCGAGACATCCAGTCCCACCCATCCAATCGTAAAAACAAGGCATAGCAAGAGCGATTCGCTAACCACTTGTTCTTTAATAGCCCTATTCTTATATCCCTACTCTCTTCGTAAAAGACAGGCTCAGCAGCTGAGTAACAGGCAGCTCTCGTAGAAAACTTCTGTTGAGATACCTCTTTTAGGATGCCATATGCTTCACGTTGGTAGCGGACATGGTAAATCAATAAAAAAATCTTCTTTAACTTTAATAAATATGTTTGTATACAAAACTATTTTATTATTTATCTCAGTTCCATGTTTTTGTAGTTTCGTCTTTATAACCCTAAGCTCCCGAAGTGTTTTTTTGACCAATGTATATTTATAATACAACATTAAAATTGATATGTAGCTTTTTAAAATATCGAGTGAGGTTGCTTGATGGAATTTCAATATCAAATTTGAATTGTTGAAATTTTGTACATTTCCGTGTATGCCTTCAGGCATTCGAGCACACGAATGAACTCGAACTGATGTACATGGAAATGTAGAAAATTTCAACAATTCAAATTTGATATGTAGCTTTTTAATTTTAATTTTATATTAAAAATGAATCTATCAAAAATACTAAAGTAACTTTATCTTTCTCACACTATTTGTATTTAATGAGAAATATTTATTGATTACAGTAATTACTAATACAAAGCATCACTCATCTCATAATATTATGATAGTTGCAGTAAGAAAAATGAGCGTAGCGCTTAATGATTGCAGACATTGTTAGTGGATTATTATTTGTATGAGCTAAGACACTGGATTCGCTGCCAAGAGAAATATCACTAAGCCAACTGAACAGGCAATGAATGAGAGTGAGCACATCACCAAAAATATTATGAAAGCTTTATGGCGCAATCACTCGCTAATATTATCTAAATTTAATAGAAAAAATAAAAATAAACACTGACTGATTCATGCAGGATTAAATAATTAAAACTTTTGATTGAGTAGGTACACTAAAATTAATTCCAAAAGCAGGCTATGAATATTTTAACATTTTCACACAGAATCCAATCAACCAAGCAGTAAAGCAATGTATCATATTGATATCTTTTTAACTGAGTTTAAATTATTAAGTATTTTTTTTCAATTCTAAAGCAAGGCTGATCATTAGCCGTAAAACGTCAGAATGTAGAATTGTTAGTCTTATGTTTTGGGTGTCAATGTAATAAATATCGCACAAGTCGGGAAACGCTACATTCAAGAATGATGGATATCAATATACATCCAAATTCAGATTAATCAATCAGAGGAGGGGGATAAGATAGTAGCATTCGAACCAGGGACTTTGGTTTTAACCTTTGAGCTGCAGTAGAAAAAAGTATGTCTGTACCTAACACGCGGGCTATAATTTGCAAAAAAAAGTGAATTTTCTGAAACCCATTAAAAAGTGTTTTTAATAGAAGGAATATTTTTGAAGGAATGTAAGCTTGAGCGTGTTGAGCACGGAAAATTTGACGAGATATCTCGTCTCTGGCAGTCATCTGGTTAACAGTTACATGATTGTTTGTAAAATATTATATCACTGTCATCTTTAAGTGAGTCATAATTTTACTGTACTCTCAATAAGGTAGTCATTGTAATATGTCAGCTCTTAGCTGGAGTTATATTATGGATTCATAATTTTAAAACTATTTTTAATGGTAAATATTCTAGTTTTGCAATTCAGCCTTTTGATTTACGCAATATAGCCAATAACAATACGGTTATTTCATTCACTATTTACATAACATAATCATAGACGTCGCCACTAAATCGCGCAAGCTAGTTTTGTAATAAAGTATTTAGAGTGTACTTCTTATAATTATGTGAAAATTTAACCCATTGCACTATGAATAATTCTTTGGTAACAAACCATTTCTAAACTATTGAATTATGAGTTATATAAAACTTAATTAAAAAGTTTGTGTTTGGCGGATGGGCCCGGTAAATAAAAAACAACCAGGAGTGTCACTTGTGATTTCGGTGCAAAGGGTTAAGTTAATTATTACTTATTTTTAAATAAGTTTTTGTTTTTAAATTAAATAACAATTTGAGCAAGTTGTAAACATAAAGATAAATGCATGTCAGTTTGTATTATCATCAGAATCATATATTTTTTTAAGTGAAGCAGTTTATTTTAAAAATTATATAATGTAACATTAAAAAATATGAAAATCTATTTTTTAATGCTCCTTTGTATTATTATGAAGATAAAGTGATCATTTTCGATTTCTCAGAATGCTCCTCATTTTTATTCATGCAATATAGATGCAAGCAGTAATTAATTTGTAGTAATGTGGTTTAATGGACTCGCCTTTGATGAAATGAAACATGTCCTTAATACCTACTCTAAAATTTATTATATTTAATCAGGACCAATGTTCCCACTGAGACAACAGGCTCTATAATTTAAAACATTTTGCAAATATCAAATGTCATCATAACATTTGTTTTAAAAAATATTATATATTCATTTATGCTACTAGGTAAACAAAAAACAAATATGCAATAAATTTAGCTGGATTTATTTTGAATCTGTAAATTTCGTATCCAAATGTATTGATATGTATGATGTTTTTATTCCTAAATTCCTAAAAAAGCGTAGATATAACTATTAGCCAACGACAAGTCCTCTCCTAACCTCATCCTAATATATTTACCCTTTTCGAAAGCGATGTTGAGTAACCATTTCTTTGTTAACAGTTTTTGCCAAACACTTTTGGTTAAAATATTCCATTGGAAGATTCTTTTCACAGACAGCGCATATGGTTTTAAGAATGTGATGAAATAAAAGTTACAGGTGAAATAATTGATTACATATTGAACAAATGATTGTTCAGGCTATTGAAAAGGATTACACGCATATTGAATAGCATATATATCAATTGATATCCATTCAATAGTAGCAAATGAACATTTTACGCTTGCGCAAATTTGATACATATTAAAGTTATTGCTACAGTACTTACTCGTGGTATAAATGGTAGCATCTCCATCATGGTTGTGCGGTAAAAATTAGCCTTGTGGTTGGGCTCCTTCATCAGCAGGACATCCAATGTTTGGAGTGTTGGTATAACCGGGTCACTGGAACAGAAATAATTTTATTTGAATATCATAAAATAATATTTTGATGTGACAAAATGAACTGGGCTAAGCGAAAAAGTAAATGCTGAAATTTCTGTGATAGTGACATCTATTCATGAGAATTAGTAACAAAACTATTTCAATACTTGTGTAATGCTAGAATCTTTATTTTAATGTATGCAAGGCTGACTCGGATGTTGTCAATAATACTATTATCACAGGTCACTTTCACAAACAGGGGTTGTGAAAGTGTCAGGGTTGCATTGAAGCTTTCTTTATGTGGTAAACAGCTTATCAGAAGGCAAAATTAAAATAATACTGTAATTTTAAAAAAAGGTAGGTACTGTATTATATTACAAAAGTTTATATGTTGTATTTCCTCTTAAATACTTAATAACTATTGTATATAAGTAACCATGACTCTTAAGCATGTTGACAATCTATCCCCCCTATAAAGCAGACTGTTAGTGGAATAGTACTATTTAATAAGAAGTCCCCTTATCAACTGAGATGCTTCAAAAATTCTAACTGACTAGATTTTATCAATTATACTTTCAATTTTTCTCATTCATAGATGCCACTATCATAAAAATAGAAAATTTTGGTTTACACTTGAGCAGTGTTTGTATTGAGTACAACAAGAAGAGGTTATACCTGAAATACTTTATAAGCGACAGGAGTTGACTTGTTGGACGAGGGTTACTGTCCCTTGACATGAGCCTGGTAACAGCTTCCTGGAGACCAGCAGGAATGCGTGGCAAAATCAAGTGCACCTGTTCATCCAACTGAAACAAACAATAATAGGTTGAATATTAAATGTTTTTTTTTGTAGTCATAAATTGTTGATCTCGGTATAACGCTACGCCTGCTAGCAAACTTGTTGGGTTTATAGTTAGGCAGAGTAAACCATTCGAAAACTCAACTGTTTTACCTTATTTTAATGGAGTTTTACCAAATAAATGCCAATTCAATGAACTAATTATAAGGCATTGAATAAAAGTGATAATCGTGTTCATATTAAATATCCTCTAGACTGCATATACCAATATGCTAAATTAAAATAAAAAATTCTTCTCACTCTAAAGCAGGGATCATCAACCGTCGATATCCTACTGCCGAAATTTATATCTTTATTAATGGTAAGTTTTCTTTACCGTACACCAGTGCCGCGGTTACTCAATTTAGCGAAAGACGTGAGTAATTTTATTTTCAGAAGGGAATTGAGTATAAATTCAATAAAATACTTAGTTGAATATTTTTTTTTAAACTTATTCAACTTTTTGAGACATGGGTCCAAGATAAGTTTCACAATTTATCAAGAGGTTCGAAGATTGCACCGTGCCCCATTTTTGTGGCATTATGGAGCTTTTTCGCTGCTCCGTCATCCACGAGTATGTCTCGAAAAGTTTCTGTTGAATTATTATCTGTATTCAAAGTTTCAAAATGGAATTGAAGTAATTTGCAAAATAATATTATAAATGTTCAATAAGATCATAAGTAAGTTATTAACAATGTATTCGATATATGTATCAAGAACCAAATGACCACTATGAAAGTTTGCGTAAGGACTGGGTTGACGATCACTGATTTATTCGCTTATTTTTTTAATATTGATTCTTTAATACGCCAGTATTTATTGAATGTCTTTTATTAATTGATTTTGTGTAGCTGGTTAAAAGCAAACACTCAATATAGTTATTATTATTTGGACCGGTTGTGTCTTTCGGAGTCCATTAGGGCTTAAATTTAATCCGGTAATAAGGTCGTAAGTGACGTCGTATCTTGTTTTATCCTAAAAAACCAGCGACTAATCCCATTGGTCCGAAAGCATCCCAACAGATACGTGCGATTCTCAAAAAAAAATCCAGAGTTTACCTAACTAATAGACAACAGTTTTCTGTTTGATTATCTGAAGACAGCAAGGAGGTTTTATGTCCATGAGTGGCCATCGAAGTTGCCTAATAAAACGGTTGCGCCAATTTTAACAAGCAATCTATTTAAGTGTTTGAAACAATTTGAAAACTTTTAGATTGTATAAGCCATTTAAATAAAAGATGGATGCGAATCGATAGACTGTACAGTATTTTATTTTCAATATTAAAATATATAAGTCGCAGTTAGGCACAGACACTATCTTTGTTATCAGTAGTGGCATTAAAGCGATGCGAGATTGTAATTAAACAATAGCGCCATCCTACACGATCCGCTTAAACCAATAGTATTAACCCTCTTGTCACCTGAGCCCCGGGCCCTATCGGCACACCTAAAAGTGTGCTAAAAACCCCACAGCGCCGATATGTCGGTGCAGACTTCAGTGTTTCATATTACTTACATAAGACAAATAACTTTGTAACATCGTGAAATGAAAAAAAATCACCGATGGAACCTTTTGTCAACAAAACAGTAATAAATAAATAAATATTTGACAATCTGTCGGGCGCTTAGATGGTTATTTTAAAGACGACGCCAATCCAATAATTATTGACTATCTTTATAGTCAGAGTGAAGGGGGGAGGGTGGGGCACATGTGTATGTTATATATCGAGGATATACTGAAAGAAGGCATTAAGTCATAAAAAAAGTTCTGTAATACTCTCTCTCCCAAGTAAAATTGTTTGTGATTAAAAAAGAATTTTTGTAATTTACAAAGAATAATCTTTTTTGCATAAAAATACATAAGATTTGTTTTTTTAAGTTATTATCTTACGACTTCGTGCGTTTTACCAGTACTTAAAGCGATAAATTACGTACATTTTGACATTTAAAACAGTTAATCATCAAAAACTGACTTAATATGTTCTGTCAGGATGTATCATCTAAAAATAAAACTTGCCATGTCCACATTTTGTCAAAATCTAAACTAAAAATATGTATACATATAACATAATAAGACTTTTCAATATGCAATGATATTTCACTTGCAAACCCCGAAAAAAGCATAAGAAAAAAAAATGCTTAAACTATTCCACATGTGACGGAAATCACACGCAGCAAATTATAAATTCAAAACGTATATGTCCAATTTTACATCTGAAGGATTACTTTTCGATGTTGTTGGTTCATGACAAATAATATATACGTATGAATTTCTATAATTCTTACTACTTGAATACGTATTAATGAATAAATTATGAATGAAGTAATTTAATGACCTATAATAATTCGGCAGTAACTTTGTGGAAATTCATTTTTGATATCCTTGTTTTTTTCACTGGTTTTGTAACTGCACGTAGCACGTGTTTCGCCTCTTTGAGAAGCATTATTGTACTAGTACTATCGTAAGATTTTAATTTATAAAGTAGATATTAATTCATTTTATGTCATATAGACTGGTTAATATCGCTTTGAATAAAACTTATTTTGACATCGAATCACATACTATAAAGCGAAACAAGTGTTATGACATCGTAGTTACACAGTTTTGACAGTAGGTCGACGATAAAATAAATAAGTGTCTGTAAAATATGGCTATGATAATTATAATGAACGCTGGCTTACCATTTCCATCTGTTTAGCGTAGTTGGATGCGGAGTAGTTAGCCTGAATAAGTGGGCGTCCATTGTTGAAAATGGCGCAGATTGTCATCCCGAGGGAGAACATGTCGGAAAGTACGCTGCAAACAGCTGAATGTTGAATCTCTGGAGCTGATAGAGTAAAAATCACAAGGAAACTTTATTCACCACATCGTACTCCACAGTTATTCGAAAATTCAGAAATTTAAATTAGTACATATTCCTAATTTGAAAAAGAATTACAATTCCTAAAAGTTTTTCTTAAGATTTATATAGCCTCAGTACAGCATCGTAATAATGACAATTTTTGGAAGCTGTTTTACAATAATATTCACTTGGGTTCGTTCTATTCATAAATATTTTGTAACTTTTCAATACAAACATATTTAAGAATTAAGTAATTTTTTCATAAAAAAATACTGATAAATCGTAATGAATTTAAATAAATAAACTAAAAATGTCCCGCTATACCAGTAACGTACTGTGCTCGAAAAGTCCCAATTTCCAACCGTGTCTGCACTAAAAACTGTTTACATTTGTGCCTATTTTTATTGAAACATATTATTTTTAATATTTTTTAACATTCGTAAACAAAGCTATAACAATTCCGTTTCATTTTTTTTTAATTTAAACATATATCGAGAGTATACTGACAGGAAGCATTAAGTCATAAGAATAAGTTCTGAGATAAACGCATTTGAAGAATTTTTTTCAAAGTGCTCTCCCTCCCAAGTACAATTGTTTGTGATTCAAGAAGATTATTTGTACCTTACAAAGAGTAATCTTTTTGGCATACAAATCATAAGATTTGGTAGGTATCTATGAGATATATTTCTATCATGTTTTTTGTCAGAATAAAAAAATAGCAATATGACTTAATACTGTTTTTATATAGCAATTATTTTACGACTTAATGCGTTCTACCAGTATACGTAGAGCGTTAAATTACACACATTTTGACATTTAAAACAAAAACCATCATAGATTGACTTAATGCGATTTGTCAGTATACCCTCGATATTACGCAGATAAAGTATATAAAAAAATAATTTGTTTTGACTGGGATGGCAGATAATTGAATTATCTATTTGTAGAATAGTCTACCTGTCGAGTAAAGAGAACTGTTTCCGAGAATTTACGCAACATAACATAATAATTTGAATTGTGTTTATAAAACACTTTGCGACATATTACCATAATAATTAGCCTTGTCGTTTGGGTTTTTGGGGCATAATTCACTGGCATTTAGTATTTCGAAATTTTTAATAAAAATTGTGATTTAAAGACAAAACGGATAATCAAATGCATTGATCATTTGTCAAATTTCATCATATAACATGTAACGTTTCCCAGATCTCGCAAAACAACTTTATAAATGCTCCACAATGTGAGCAAGCAAGGGTGAAGCAAACTGAATAATCTATAACCCATTTACACTCGTAATGAAAAAGCCCTGTGTTGCGACACACATTTTGATATTCAGTTGGTGACACAAATATATTATATATACTGGGTAGGGATACAATTGATTCAGAAACGTGGCTCGATTCTCGAATGGATTTGTACTGAGTTTATCAGTTTTAGAATAGGTGATACTGTCACTATACTTAATTTGGTAAATGCCTACCCTTTGCTACTACATATATGTATTACATATCCGCAATAGAGAGCGCTAAAAATAGATCATTAATACTTTGGTATTATGACGGCGTTATTTTCGTGCTAGCTGATAGTGAAAGTTAAAAACCTTGGATCGATTCTCATTTAACACCCAAAAACTATAGGAACCACTGACCTAGACTATTTATTTATGCTACACGACTTTTTGATGGTTTTATAAAGTTGTCGTAATTAGTAATTATTACTCTTTAGTCTTGGCTGGATATTATAAAACATGATTTTCTAATATTAAAATATCTTAAGTGGATTAGTATTTATCATTATTAAATGACAATGCTATCGTCGTTGTCAGGTCTGTCGCCTAGTGGTTAACGTCGTTCGCTTCGATTATGGTTATCATATATTTATTTTTCAATCTATTACTGGATTTCTGTTTGAAAGTTTGTGATGTCTTGAACTCATTCCCACCCATCCAATCTTAAAAATGGGGAAAAAGCGAGAGCGATTAGTCAACCACTAGTAATGTGCAAGCCCTATCCTTCTAACCCTTTGATAAAAGAAGAAGCTTGAGCAACTGAGTAACAAATAGTTCTTGAAAAATTCTGTTGAGATATCTTCATTAGGCTCCATTAGCAGTCTAGATGCTTCAGTTTGGGAAAATTTATAGCATGTAATTTACCTATTATTCGACTGTGTTTTGGCCAATTGATGTAATCCTCAAAAAATACTATAGTGAGTTAATGATTGGATCTCATTTTAAAGACGACATAACAGGACTCGGCTAATTGATGTAAAATAGAAAAATAACGACTTCTTTTTGGAAGGGAAACATAATTTTACATAAGTTTTAGGTTTAAAAATTCAGACCCCCCCACTTGATAAGAACCACTATTATATCAACACTCTCTACGTATAATCCCATATCTGCAAACATGAGAATTTACAGGAGTGTATTTATAAGATTTATAACACTACTCACCATAAAATGTTTTCGATAAAAACAGTTTTTAGTCTCTCGTGAATAGTTTCAATTTTCAGAGTTACATCAATTGGCCATAAAACCGTAGATATATACTAGCATAGGAATTGAAAATACGCTATCATTGTTCTATATCGGAAATCTATTCAAATATATAGACTTTGTAATCTAACAATTTAGTTAATTAAGATAAAGTCGAACTGTCTAGGGAAAGTGGCGGATTAGTATGACTATTTCGAGTTTTCTGAAAATCAATTCATTTGACTAGTAGAATTCTTATCTTTCCTATTTAAAGGCAAACATTTTAAATACTTATATTTTTACATAGATTCAAATTGACTTTTATAAGTCGCAAACTTGACAAGACTAGAGCGGACTTCATGGAAATACCTCAACATAAGTCTTTCTACGCGAACCGCACTCAGTTGCTCTACCTCTCTTTTTTTTCAAATAAGGTAGGGATATAAGAATAGGGCTAGGACAAGACTAGTGGTTAGTCGGATGGGTGGGAAGATATTTTAGACATCGCAAACATCCATGCCTGCCAAGAAAGATCCACCAATCGATTAAAAAAATCAATGAAAGAATTATTAGAGGGCTCAGATCGTTTGGCATAGTATTTAGTCACTCGAAAAAATCAGCCGTTTTTCTCTGAGGTTACAGAAAAAAAATATCCTGTATTTCTTTAAAAAATGCTGACATAATTGTATATTTGGCGGCTATATTCAAATTTTACGAAACTAAGAATTTCATTTTTTTGTTTTCATATTTCCATTAATTAGCTCTATAAAACTAACTCTATTAAATGTAAAAAAAAACACAGAAGCAACAGGTTAAATGTTTTATCAAACTTCTTGTTAAATGTGTGTTAGTTTGTACGTTATTTGCGTCGTTTTCTACAAAATGGTTGGGCGGTATGTTAATCAGGAATGTATCGACGGTGTTTTGGCCAATTGATGTAACTCACAAAATTAAAATTGTCCAGGAGAGAGTAAAAACTTTTTCTATCGAAATATTGCATGTTATATTGCGTTATGAATCTTTCAAATGCATTCAGCAAAATAGTCATGTTTGCAAGTCGATATAATAGTGGCTCACGTCGAGTGGGGGTTCAGAATTTTTAAAACTAAAACCAATTTAAAATGATGTTTCCCTTCCAAAAAGTGGTTAATTTATTTTCCTAATTTACAACATTTGGCTGTTATATCGTATTTAAAATGAGATCCAATCATTAACTCATTTTCGTATTTTTTTAGAGTTATTGTACATCAATTGGTCAAAATACAATCGAATGGCTTAGACGAACAGATGTCGCTAATTGTCTACAACTTAGATACCATAACAGAACTTTTGTCGACTATAATCCAGTCATTATCGTTTTACATTAAGCTATATTCCGTCAGAGCTTAAAGCAATTATTGTTGACCACGTTATAGCAAATTTGTTGCTCACATTCTAGATAATCGGCCTGAAATTTTGATAATGTAAAATAATTAATCTAAATTTATGGCCCAAATTGAGGCATGAAGTTTTAATTATTCAACCATTTCAAATTACCCCACTCAAAAGGTTAATTTTAATAACAATCTGGAGGAATCAAGATCGAGAAGAGAGAGGGAGCGTACTAAAAATAAACACTCACTGAAAACAGAGAGAGTTTCAAATTTATTTTGTATTTAAAAGCGAGAAAGGTCACAATCCAATTGCTCGTTGTAAGAATGATATTGCCACTGGGGGGCACTTGAGAAAAATAATAAGCGTTTTTTTTGGTTTTATTACATAAAACGTTTCATCCCTAACCATTGGAAAACGAATTTTCTACAACATACAAATCGTGATAAAACTACAAAATAAAAGTAAAAGTGTCGCATAATAGACTTTTTCTAGTATTATTTTAACACCACAATTCTCAATTTTTGTAATCCTATACTATATAAATGTAAAACCTATTTATTAAGCATTGTTCCTATATTAATTAATTGCAAAATTCATCATGATTTTGTATTTTTAAGATAATTTACTTCTTCGATAGAAAATAATTATGTTTGTACGTTCACAAATATTCCAATATTCATGCATTTAAAATTATTGTAACATTGCTAATAAATGTTGTGAATCACTACATTTTAACCATTAATATAAACGTTTTGCAATTCTTTACAAGTGAAATAAAAGAAAAATGTCTATACAACTAGAAAAGTAATCAACGAAATATGACAAAAAAACTCTTCAAAGAATTATTTAGTAGTTAATCAACTTTTTGAAGATTAAAATAAGATCTAAAACACCTCTAGAAAGTAGTTATGTATTTTATTTTTATCACTTTTTATAATTTAAATGAATTCATTTTTATACCAATTTGTGATTAGTATCTTATTACTGTGGGTGAATTAATCATTCAATGAGACGTATAAAGTTAAGATTCAGTTCCTATTTTTTATATATATGACGTTGTCTTTACTTAAAATACACGTAGAAATCTGTATGTTTGTATGTATGTCGGTCACAACAACTCCTCCGAAACGACGTACATTAACGACGTGAATTTTTCACATAAAATTTTAGCTGCAATTGTTCAACTCCCAACATTTAACTTATAATCAAAAACTGAAAACGCTATAATTTTGACGTTTCAATGCGGGATGAAAGAAGTAATAATAATTGTCGTCTAGCAACAGCTCAATACTAATATATTCTGCAAGTGACAGTTGAGATAGCAACGCGAATGTAGATATTTGTGTTATATATTGAGTTTCATATTTGTGATTTGGTAGAAAGTGAGTGGTAAATTCGTACAACTTGGTATGTATCCGGAATCGTCATCGAGAATTAGCGTATGACTCTGACCGTATGTTTAATTTGTGGTGCTGCAGAAACCATTATTAAATGCAGATCAACAAGCTGTTTATCGGGAAGTTCTGCGGCGCCATAACAAGAGCATTCATTGTATTCATTGGTGCATTAATTGGTATACTATATTTTGTGGGTGCAACAAAAGAGGTACGGTTGACGGTGATACTTTTAAATTTCAACATTAGCTAGCCAACGTCTAAATTTAACAACCTAATATAAGCTTTACAAGATGATTTAAAATGGATCGCCATCGACTGTTTATAGATATGATTATTTTTGTGGTACTAAAATGAATGTATGACTGTATGACTAAAGAGACAAAATGCTATGTTGATTTATAATAAAAATAATTTACAAGGTTTTGAACTATAAATGAATAAACCGTGGGTATTTCAGCTTAGTGAAGCAATTCTACCAGAACTGTGTAATGATGAAAAATATAATATTAATTATTATCAATTATTTACCGTTGTAGTCAAGGTTTGGTTGGACCATCTTGGAGAATCGCGAAGTCCAGGATGCGCACGGCATAGGGTCTGGGCTTTCGATGTCAATGACGCGTTCTGAAATATAAAACAAAAGTAATTAATTGCTCGAACACCACTCAAAAATCTTGATTTATCACCAAATTTAAATTGCACATTTGTACTTGTTTTAGAATTACTGTAGACAATATGTATATTGGTTTTTGGATAAGATTCTATCACTGTTATCACGTTATCTTAGTGTATGACTTTTTGTAGGTTTTCTTTGCAAATTAAAACATTTAAGAAAACAGTCCTGGGTGGTATAATGTTTTCACCGAAAATATAATAAAAAAATACTTTGATTATTTGCACTAACTTTACAAATATACAACCACTTTATCAATAAGGCATATTATCTAATAGCATCTCGAAAAAGATAGATTGATAACAAATTATTTTATTATACAATTAACAACTGTCATAATATTCTAAAAGGTCGAGAAATATTAGAGAACTGAAATTATTAATAAGTTGTATTAGAAGAAAAGTAAATTAAAATGTAAATTAAAACTATTTTATCAACGGTATATTGATCCATAATTATGTTCTCTGGTATCAAAAGGGGTCAAATCCCTAAAAAAGTGAGATAAATATAAAAAACGTTTAATAAATTAATAAAAGTTTTCTTTTTGTATTTTTCAAAATTTTAAGTAAAGTAACAATTATTTACATGTAAATGGATTATTATTGAGTAATTTTTGTGATTTAAGCTTGGAATTGCCCATTTCTGATATAAAATTTAGGATTTGACCACTTTTGAAACAAAATCGTGAGAATTTGTTTACCTTTGATTAAAAAGCTTTTACTCGCCAACTACAAGTCGTCAGCCATTACTTTTGATTTCTATGAACTAGTCCTAGGGCATGAGACAATATTGGTGAATGTGGTTGGCCGATACATATTTGATATGAAAAAAATATTTAACTTGCATTTTCCATTGAATAATGTTCGATTTGTTTAAGTTTGTTAAATTATTTCTGTAAATGGTATTCAAGGGTTTTACACTACATACTCAGTTGATAAAAACTAAATATGAATTTGACTAATTATGATAATAAAATGTAATCGACTGTGGAAAGGAAAAAGGACGTGACCCACACCAAAACATATTGTGTATTACTCACATAAAACGTGCTAATACACTATATTTATAAATAACTATATAATATATCAACTATAGAAAGGCAAAAAGACATCCTCCGTCTTTCCAAAATATTTTTTTTGGATAATCACAATGTATACAATTTAATACAGGTTGTGTGTTGGTTATACACTATATTTTTGTGTGTGAGTTCATACTTTCGATGTCAAACAGTATGTAGCACGTTACGTTAAAAAATATTAAGTTGGTGTATACAAAGTGTAGGCTGTGATTGTAATCAATTAATCGATCAAACATATTGATTTCAAATTTACGAATTGTAGATAATCAACACTAATATAAAAACCTGTCAAAACTATCGTAAATATTCCTTATTGCTACGAAATGAAGTTATATGCACAGTGAATCCGAAAAACTCGCTTTTTATACGTGAAAATAAATCTTCACCATATATTTTCACCGGTGTCGAAAAAATTACCTTTCCGTGCATCCCTCATTGATCAAATGTTTACAGAGCGAGACAGTAGATAAGGGGCGGCGCTCTTCGTTCGTGCGTCAAAACCAAATAAAATCGGGATAGAAAATAAATAATCGGAATAGTGTTTGCTCTTCGAAAACAGACTTCGCGGAATGAAAAATATTTGTTTATTCTGGTTTTGGGGACATTTTGTAATAAAAGGCAAATAAAAAAAACACACACGCATACGCTTCGATTTTGATTTTGCGTTATATATTTTCACATACTATAGCGCCCCGCCCTTTTAAAATATGAATTGAGTTGTAAAATTATTATTAACGTATTTTCTAGTGGATTTTTACTCACGAAAACAAACGGTTAGGCTAAAAGAGTACACATTATCAACAATTCCTCATACAAAATCAAAAATAAACGACTAGCAGCACGATTTTTTGAAAATGTTTTTTATAAGGTGAAATTATTGGTCAGTAAAAAACAACAATTATTTTTTGTCAGTATCTTGGTAACTACAAGAAAATGTAAGGACTATTTTATTGCACGCCTACTGACCGTTTTTTTTTAATAGTTGGCATTTTAAATTACTAACTGATAGCATAAATACTGTTCAGTGGATACTGACATTACTTTTTTAAAGATTTTGATAAATTATTAAAAAAAATATTTACTGGCTAATACATTGAATTACATACTAACCAAATAGATACTGACCTTTTCATAGCAATGGGTTAATGATAAAATGTCCAATGTAACAATTTTATCGAAGAGGGTTAAAACTTTTTTTGCCATTAAAATTTTTATTATTAATGAGTCTTAAAACATTTTATTGATTCTGTTCGCATTTAACGTTTTATGAGACATTGATTTACACAACTTTTGAGCCGAATTAATTGGAATTAATTCACAGATTTTTTGACTATAATCAAACATGTATACTGCATCTGAGCTGGATCATGGTCGAGTGGTCAACAACATTGGCTTCGTTCGGATCACGGGTTAGAATCCCAGAACGGAAAGTTTCATAAATCAATTTTTCGATTCTCTCCCACTGATTCAATCCTACATCCGTGGCGTAGAGAGAGCGATTACCATACCATTAAGCCTGTATTAGCCGTATCCTTATATCCCTACTCTTTTCGAAAAATAAAGGTTGAGGAACTAAAAAAGAGTATCAGCAGCTCTCGTAGAAAAAATCTGTTGAGATAAAACCCATAAAATCACCATATGCTCCACATTGTGAGCGAAAGAATATGTATTATTTTTTAAAGCAAAAAAGTTTCTTTCTAGTATTTTTAATTTGATGAACTATTTTGAAGCAATGGGCTCTGAAAACGTGTCGCTTATTTTTGTTCGTACACAGTCAATAAATGGGAGTATCTATCATACTGTTCATCATCGGTGTACGATGGATTTATCTCTATCTCTATCACACAACCTAACTTGTGTATACGCAAGTAGGATACAAGAGCATGACCTTGTATCTCGCTCGCACCTTTCACTTTACACGTGATAGAGCGAGAAAGAAAGAAATCCACGGCACGTGCTTGCTGTTATATATATATCTTGAATTGCAATTATTCCAATAAATGTCTTACCAATGAATTCCAGACCAAAAAGCTTCCACGTTCCCTTCTTGGTGATGAGGATGGATGTTGGGCATACGTTGCGGTGGACAACGTGGGTGTTGTAGTGCAGAAATGTCAACGCTTCAGTAATCTATAAACAAAAAGTGTTTTTTTTACATAGTTAAAGCAGACAGTATTTTTTTAACACGCGTTGTTCTTCTATAGTTTAATTTGTGTTACAGAATGAACAATAAAAAATCAGACAATTGACCCATAATCTGTAATAATAAAATCATAAAATAATGTACACTAGATTCTTTTTTTGCTTCGAAACAGACCAATTATTTTTTTTACACTGATTTTTGCGCTTTATTGGTTATAAAAGATGAAAAGTATTACTAAAAACAGCATATGTAAACATTCAAAAACATTTGTGAATATGGGAATTTTCATTTTAAGATGCAGGTGTTCGTGACTCATGCATGAGTTGTTACTGTGCTGACACATTTATGTTTTCTCTTCTATGTTTTTTATTTTTTTAACGCCCGTTTATCGAATTCAATAAATGAATGTTTTTATTGACATTGTTTCACAAATTGTTTACAGCTTATTGCAGTCTTATCTTATGAAAATATTTTTATATGTATATAAATATAAAATACATTACAATTATTTTTCAGTTCGAGAATTTTAGATTTTGGGAGTATTTTAAGTAATGGAATCTGTCTACCATTTTTATATGGGTACCTAATATATTTTACACGGTGGTCTCTGGAACGTATCCCCATGCAAAAGAAAGAATCGGGTGAATAAATTTATAATATAAAATAAAGACCGATTTGTCACATATAAGTGATGTGAGGTATTATTAAAAAAACATCAGAATAGTTACGTTTAAACGTTTTAATCCTATTGATGACAGATAAATAGTTATACCATGTATTATTTGAATGATGTTTTGGTTTGATGTAAGATAACTTCGGCACTTTGTTGACAATAAATAGTGAAACAAACTTTGAACAGTTTGAAGTCTTTATTGAAAACTTTCCTACTGTTTGTACTATTCAATGCTCTTTGTTATTTACATACACGTTTTCAGCATAGTAATATACGAATATGTGCTCTATGGAAAGAAAATAACACAAATCGTAGATATGAACTGTTGTCGTAAAGTAGGGTGACCAGGTGTCTTCGTTTTGGAAACCCTGTCCTCCTTTGTCCTCTTTTAATTGAATTCGATAAACAGAGCAATGGAGTTTTATAAAAATGGTTTCGGGTTAGAAAACTGGACTCTAATCATGATAAATGTACATCTGTGTTTGACAGGATATTATTGAATGGAATAAAGTACTTCAAACAGTTTTATTCATGAAGAAAAAATTCAACACACCTATTAACAACGATCTGTTATTCGATGAAGTACACAGAATCAACAACATAATTAAAGACAGAAAATATAATTATTGATGAGAAATAAATGACTATTTTTGATTTTTTAGTATTCTCTATGAAAATATCGTCGTTTTTATAGAAGAAGACACTCACTGAAAAATACAAGTTTTGAGTTGTTGGATTTTGATGTTTGTAAAAGTATAATCTATAAAAATAAATCTGTTCTTCTTGTAGAGTTTGACATAAGGATCATTTTGGTATATCTTAATAAGTAATTTTTTCGATTTAATGTTTTCTTCCACAACAGCGACGATATGTTGTTTTTATTTTTATTAAATTGGCATTGTGTCTACAGGCATAAAGTTGAGTAAATATTTTCTATTCGTAACAATATTTGGACAGACTAGGTGTTGAAATATTGGCAGGTATGATAATAGTAAATGACTAGAATGCACATAATTCCTGAATATGTTGAATAAAAATGAAGATTTACTCAAAAAACAAAAGCATATAGAAACGATATGATCAATAAATTATGCACGTGTAACTAAATGATTTGTTTGTCTCTATTTTGGTCAGTGTCTTGATTTGACATATTGATAATGTGTTCACCCTATGTAACGCCCACACGCAAGTTTGTGGAAGTCAGCGTAGGTCAGTTGGACGAGTTTATTGAATATATTCTAATGTACCGTCGTTGTCGCATTCATTCATAATTTATCGTTTTTTTTATTGTCCCGGTTAAAAACGCTTTAAACAAAATATCAAACATATGTCTTTTCCCCGAAATCGTCTTTTTATCTTTAAGGCACCCTTACAAAACAATGAATCGAGGTCCCACTATTTATTATACCAAGGGTAATCAATATAAATTCTATTCCCAGAATAGTACGAACGACAAGAGCGTCGTTGACTAACTCAGCGTAGCAGTAGCGTAGTAAAGTTTTACTAAATGTTTTTTTGTAGGTATCCTGAGTTAAGTTTGTTTCATATAACTAAATTGAAATAATATAGAGTAACATGTATGTTTAAGTAAGGTTTTTTAATGGAGTATTGCTTTTATTTTTTATTAAACTTTAGCTCTGGCGCTAAAATTATAATAAAAAATATATCCACGTACATAGGAAGCACTTTACAAGGAAAGACTTTTAATATCTGAGGGAGCGTTGTAGGTATGAAAATGTGGTGCATTAGTTATGCAAACTTTCTTGTCATATCCCGAAAGGAAGCACTTCTCAATCTTTAAGTTAGTATTTTTTTAATCAAAAAATGACGTGATGTGCATTTGTAACTATATTATTTGGAAGGAATTCTAACACACATTATGTGAAGAAAAATGAACACTTCGACTGTTATAAAGAAAAAAGGACGTAACTCAAACCAAAAAATATTGTGTATAGCTCACATAAAACTTGCTAATACACTACATTTATATAAAAATATATAATATATCGACTGTAGAAAGGCAAAAGAACTTATCCCTACATCTTTTTAAAATATTCATCTTTCAATAATCACAATGTATACAATTTAATACACGTTTTGTTTGAGCTATACACAATATTTTTTGTGTGTGGGTTACGTCCTTTTTCTTTTCCACAGTCGACTCAAAAGGAATAAATTTATTCATCCAATCACATGGAATCTAATATATTAATTTAATGAGTAAAATAATCCTTTTTGATATTGTTTACAACGGCGCGACAATTTTTGTACTATGGTATTACCAACATTACTTGGCCGCCGCCGACTTTGAAATTAGAATTGTCAATCTAGAAAAAATTTCCCCATTTGTCATTAAATATCTGTCCAAAATCCATGCCTACTTTTAATAACCGTCGCTAAGATATCGGTATTGGAATTTATTGAAATTTCAGTTCTGGTGGAGTATGGCAACATTCCTAACGCAATGGTTGCGCCCTCACTAGCGGCCAATTTAAATTGGTACATCTCTAAGATTTGTGGCATTGTTTTCATTTTTTTAATTTATTGATGACATTACTATATATTTATATTCAGTGTTTATTCATATTTGAATATCAAAAAAAAAATACACAGATTATTGATTTTATTTTAGCATTGTTTATAAAAAACGATCATTCAGATAAATAAATAATTTTGAATAAATTTTGTAAAGTTGTAAATTTGTAAATTTTTTTAATGAAATTTGCCTTCAGGTTGTGTATTCAATTTTACCCCAATATAAACTAAATTTTATTTCGTGTTTAAAACATTTGAAGCTGTGTATTGTAGACTAAGAATGTTTTAAAATTTAATATCGTAATTAATTAACCTACAATGATTCATACAACAAAAAGAAACGTTCTAAAGACATAATATAAAATGGACATTTACAATTTTTTTCTAAAGCGTCTTAGAATAAATAAAAAATGAAATTGAATAACCTGTTAACTACAAATTTATACAAACGCAAGCTGGGAATGAATGGTGGTATATATTATGCAAACATTTTTTTTTAATTATACTCCTTCGTATGAATTTACAATTGTTGAAACAGACAAGAATATTTTATTTATAAAAACTAAGTTAAAATGAAATATTATCGATTGAAAAAAAATACAAATTTCTTGCCTGTATTTTGATATTCATTGTAGTCAAAGCGTTATTTATTTAAATTCAGTACAATGGAATTAATTCGTTATCCGTTTAAATGGTTTTTGTTACCCATTGCCTCATTTAACAATTAGGCAAATTATCTGCCGAGTGTGTGAATTTGACAGGGTATAGAATTTTTAAGCTGTCAACATGACAGTAGAAAACGTAATTTTAAAAACGATGTCAAATTTAGCTTGATTTATTAAGATGTACCGGGTTTAGGTTGTGTCTTTGATTGGACATGTAACAGTTACTGAATGTGGTGTCAAATGACTTGAAAATAACTTTTAAGGAAAATTCGTACGTTCTTTTTATTGTAGTTCTAGATATTTTGGGCTTGGTAAATGGAAATGAACGTCATTGAAGTTTATCATTGATATATTTTTATATAACCAATGGAATTTAGTTTATTTGCAAAAAACACTACCGGAGCGCTACTATCTATTTTGCGAAATGCTTGAACTACGCAGAAAAATTCGTGCCGAATTCACAAACTGGGCAATTGAATTGGTTATTCTATGAATCAGGCAAAGTCTTGCACATTTCATGAAATAAGTAATTTCATAAATTCGGCGTAACACCGATTCATCGCCGTACCAAGACTGTGCTCAAAAGCCGAACAGAACCGATCGATTGACGCAAAATTTGATGTATTATATTAATTTATGAAAGTGAATTATGTAGAAAAAATAACAAATCTATTTATTTAGGGCAATGGCTTGGTGCGCTGGGCTTAGTGAAATAATCTTAGAGGCATAAAACATATTTTTTAATATATACCACTCTTGATATCAGCCGCTCAATAAATTTTAAATAAGATTTAAACATGTTTACAAAACAGTTTGAGAATCGCATTCTTAGTCTCGGTTTCTTCGTCTGAATAATATACAAAGTAAGTTTACTTTTACGGCTTAAAAAAGGTCTAAAAGTCTTTTAAAAAAAAACAGCTTGTCATAATAATACCTACAGTCATCCACAATGATGAAGATGAAATGAATTTCCTGCCCTAGCATCTTACTTGAGGATGCATTGCAAAGTATACCACCATACTAAGTAAAATTAGCTATGGCGCGGGTACTAAGCTTCAACCGCGGCAGGGATTTTTTCATTTAGCTTTTTTATATTTAGGTTAAAGTTAAATTAATTAGAAACGCCATGATAAATTTTTCCAGGTCGCTCAACAGGGTTTACCTATGTGTATTCATTAGAACGTCAAAATTATGTTTTTAAAGTGTCGATGAAACAATTTATATGTAAAGAAAATCTTAAGTTCTGATACCCTTATATCTAATGTGCGTGTGGTTTTACCCACATAGAAATGTTGGCAATCACTGCATTGTAATTTATAAATACCAGATTTGTTCTTAAAATGGAGTCGATGTCTTAAATTACAATATTAATGACAACCAACTGCATATCATTTCTATGATTTGTTAACACTTATTTTAAAAGCATTTTTTACGTATGCCAACATTGTATCCACACATTTGAGGTTACGGTGAGTTATTAGTTCGATGATATAGATGAAAGTAAGGAACTTTATTCAATATCAGATCATCTTTGACATCTATGTATACTTAAAGCCAACAAAAAATATTTACGAAAACGTTCCTGTTTTTATGTATGAAATTAATCTCGGTGAGACACACATGTGCATCTTGACTCAATATGTTGAAAAAACAATGAAACATACAATTTTTAACAGTTAATGTTGTCATGTGTAAATAATATTTATACCATGCTAAAACCAAATTTTAATACCGATATTTTGCTTTTTGCATCGTGAAAGCTAAAGGGCAATGTGTTCTTTGATATGCGTTATGCAGTCAAGTGATAAATGCTGCTGGAATATTACCCACTCGGTTGCGTGGTCACTAATTCGAATCCCGTAATGAAAACTTTCATACATTGATTATTCAATCGATTTGTACCCAAGGGCATGGATGTTTTGAATGTTTTTGTACCCAATCACCCCATAACGTCTCCGCAATATATTCATATATCATCTCTGAAGAAAAAGAAATAAGCGACTGACAATTTAAAGTTATGCCACATAGCTATAGATAAGAAAAAAACTTCAATCAATTGAGATATTAATTAATAAACGTTTTAATTTCAGTCTCTCGGCCTCTGTGAGTCCTGGTTAATAGCCCAGCAAGGTTAATATAAAATTTAAATTTTTTCAACTTAACTTTTATTTTTTCAACGAGTGACATAAAAATCCTCATTGAGTTTATCTCGTATGATACAGCTGTAATGCGAAATATTTTAAAAATGAAATAATTCAGAAATTCGAAGCCTTAACTATGTATCTTTGTATGATAAGTCTTTATCACTCAGCGAGACCGGCTTAACATTGCTACGTCAATGCAACAGTAAGAAGTATTATAAAACCTAGTCCTGAGATAATGGCTGTTTTGTGTTTTGCTAAATCTTAAAAATGCTTTCTTGCAGACAGTTTATTATATATATTTTTTTGTATTCTATAGGAATAAAAAAGGTAGTCGTAATTATATTTTTCAAAATTCTACAGAAATAATGTTGTTGAGATTGTTATTTGGTTGAGTGATAAATTAAGTTATGTGTTCATACAGATCGAATTTTTAAAAATACAAAATATCCGACTGTTGCACTGGATTCGTCAAATTTTTATGCTTAAAATGGCATTTTTAATCGAAAACACGATTTTTGCAACATGTCTTACTATTGCATTGACATAGCGATGTATAAAACAGCTTTTTAATTTTACCAACGGTAACTTGGAAGATTAAAAAGCCTAAGTTAAAAAGGCATAGTTTTTAAGTAAATTTCAGAGAAAACTTGCATCTCAGCGATGCTGTAAATAAAGCAAAAAAGCTATTTTTCTTTTCAGAGTCGTAAGTCTTTGCTTAGAACTGCTTTTTTTAAAGTAAGATATATTTACATTTCAGCAGATATGAAGTTGTTCACATTAGCGATCAAGCTCCGTTAAGTTTTGAATCAAATAAGTCAATACCCTCGCCAAGTTATTATATCGGCTTTCAAAAAGGCAAAGGACGTAACCCACACAAAACGTGTATGTATAACATTGTGATTATCGAAAAAAAATCTTTTGAAAAAAACGGAGGGTTACGTCCTTTTGCCATTTTACAGTCAATACTATATATGTATAAATACAGTGTATGAAAACGTTTTGTGTGAGTTATACACAATAATTTTTGGTGTGGGTTACGTCCTCGTGCCTTTCTAAAGTCAATTATTAAACTCAATAGACGGAATGTCGGATACGAAGAGTTAACTGTCGTCTTATATGTATAGGTGTATACTGCTCTGCTAAGTAAAAATAAAGTAATTACAGAAACATTCGGAATCGAAGTAATTATGGGCTATGAGAAAGTGGAGAATTTGGAATATTTTACGCAAGAAAACCAACAGTAAAATTTATGTTTTGTACTAAAAAAGTTAAATTTGACTTTGTAAGTAAAAACACAGTGTTTATTCTTACTCTCTCCAAAAACAGAATTTTAATTACTGAAGTCAAACAACTTCTGTTGGAGTTCATATACTCCACATCGCGAGCGGACATGGTATTGTATATATTGTGACACCAAAAGATATTGTGTGTAACTCACACAAAACGTGTTAATACACTATATTTATGTATATATATAATATAGATTGTAGAAAGGAAAAAGAACTTATCCCTCCGTCTTTTCAAAATATTTTTTTCGATAATCACAATGTATACAATTTAATACACGTCTTGTGTGTGGGTTACGTTCTTTTACCTTTCCACAGTCAATATAAAAAACGAACGTTATACAGTAAGAAACCTCACACTAAAAGTAAAAAAGTTACTATGGTATGATTATGAAAGAAAAATAATTTAGAGCAATAAGTCAAAAGGTGCTTTGTTATCGTACTGGATTTTTAGTTTTTGTGGCCAAATGTAATTCAGCTACATATTTATTTTAATTAAAATAAGTATGGCAAATGTCGCTTAAGTTTTACCGGTGCTGAGCGCACCAGATTTATGTCCATTATTCTAATTACATCTCGTAGAATGTTATACAAACTTATATTTGAGATTGACAAGTTGGTATACCAATTATTTTAATATCCACGTGGTTCTAAAACATTTGATTTATGTGGTAAATATTGAAAAATACGAGATTGTGTTCCAGAGAGAAAATTAATGAAAATTAATTAATACAATTATTTTGATTCGAATTTTACGGATATTTTTATAAAGATTTGTTTTGGCCAATTAATGTAACACTCAAAATTGAAATTGTTCAGGAGAGAGTAAAAACTGTTTTTATCGATAAAATGTTGAGTTGCGTTATGAATCTTTGAAATCTACACCTATAAATTATCATGTTTGCAGATACGGGATTATACGTAGGGATTGTTGATATAGTAGAATAGAAATTCATAAATCGATTCTAAAATTAATTTATGGAACTCTCTGTAATGGGATTTGAACCCGAGACATCCGTAACCGAAGCCAACGATGTTGATCACTGCACCACGAACCCAACATAATATAAAAATATATATACCAAACAATAACTTAATAATTATCTGCACATATGAAGATATTATTAAATTGTATAAGCGCATAATTATTAAATTGTTGTTTGGTTAGGAAATTTTAATGAATAAAATATAGATATAAATGCGTAAATATTTTGAAGAAATTCGTAAAATGAAAGGTTTGATCGATTTATATCAAAAAGGAAATAATAAGTTACTGTCTATTTTTAAAGATGTTCAACAAATTTTTAATGTAATAGAATTTGTGAATCTAAGACTTTTCGTGTTAGTCAAATCGCTTAGAAACTATTTCAACAATTTAAAAACAATTACAATATATCTACGAGTTTTGTTGAAACAATTTTTCAACAAATGCTTTTATTTTTTTTTACCATAGTATAATGAAGTTCTACTAATTAAATACCATTGCAACTAATGGATAATGTCAAGTCAGGGCTAGAGCCACTCGTCTCGGTAATCGGCAAATATTTTAGACGCGCTTCGATACATAATTATAAGTTTTCTTAACAACTCGTTAGCGCCCACGTTATGTGAAAGATTTATACCATTATATTGCATACTAACTTCTAAGTATTTTACTTGGTTTTAATAACTTAAGATTTATATAACGTAAAAAGTTAAGTAATATAACATAGTAAGTTGAGGTATTTGATCGAGTACTTGAATTTATTTTCAAAAATATGATGCGGGATATTGCGTAACGTTTTTTTTAAATTTTCGATTTCAGTAGTTTTGAAGTTAAAATAATAATATATTAAAAAGTCACGAAGGGTAATGTATACGGTTTATATCTTTGCACTTTTTATTCCACTGATACGTTGTGTGTTTTTAATACACAGAGGATGTAAGTGTATTAAGTATGTATGGGAACCGTGATCCTAGATCCTAGAGTCGGACCCTAGAGCCGGAGTGTAAAGTTGTAAAGCGGCAACTCTAAAGAGAATTACTAGTTTGCTTCGAGTCTGAACTACGACTCGTTTTCGTAAAAATAATATTCAATGAGGTGCTCCATTCGCAGTCTATAGATATGCTCCAAATATTATTTTCAATAAAATATAATCGATACGCTTATCTGCTAACTTTATGAATATAGTTTTCTTTTGCATGGAAATATAAATTTAGCTTTCTAACTCTTATAACGTCACCTTACTAGACGAAGTGGGTTAGTAATAAAATTGACAACAATGACGTAAGTGAAAAATAAGATTATTGATATTAATTCTCCTTCTGGGATAGCTCAGTGCTGCATTTCTTATAATAGTTGAGCAAAAGCGACAATTTATTTTATCAGTAAATATATAAATGCAGATTTTTAGGTAATTAATTTTATTTGACGATTAATCCTTAAATTAATTTGTGCTATTTCGGCAAAGGTATCCATCTTTGTATCATAAAATATAGAGGTTAGATACTTAATCTTAATTAAAAGCTCAAATTTTCATTTGATGTTTATTTAGAACAACCAATTCATTACCGACCAACTTCAGCCAGTATGATAACAATATTTACTATACTTGTTAATGAGTATACATATTACAGACGGTGTTTTGGCCGATTGATGTAATTCTCAAAATTGAAACTGTTAAGGAGAGAGTAAAAACTGTTTTTATCGAAAACATTAATTATATAGTGAGTTGCGTTATGAATCTTTGAAATCAACACCTATAAATTCTCATGTTTGCTGGTACGGGATTATACGTAGGGAGTCTCGATATAATATTGGTTTACATCAAGTATACAATGATATTTCTCTTCCAAAAAGTGATCAATTATTTTTTTTAATTTACATAATTTGAACGAGACCTGCTCTGTCGTATTTAAAATGAGACACAACCTTTAACTAATTTTAGTATTTTTTAAGGGCTAAATCAATAGACCAAAACACAGTCGATATTATGCAATTATTAAGATTATTACTAGCAGCATTAATCGTAAAGATTATATAGTATTCTTTATTCAAAGTAAATATATCACGCCATCTTATTTGGTTTCAATCTCTTTCCGTGGCTTAATTAGTTCATTAATTAACAAGCAAGAATTGATAGAAACAATATTACATTCTATTAAACGTAACCTTTATATGTTTATGTATAAATAATATACTTTTCTTAAAAAGCATAAATGAATTGAAAATGTAGTTATCCTAAATGCCACGAAAGAGAATATCTTAACAATAAAGACTTCTTTATGTTTCCTAGAAATTTCCATTTTAGATTATCCCAAAACGGGATTAGGAAAAATATAAAAATGGTTTAGTTCCAAATTTGCAATATACATATTTTTAATGTGTAAGAAAGCAAAAAAAATGTATAAAAGGCAAAATAGAATTAAAAACATTCTTTTTATAACAGAAAAATATAAAGCTTTATTATCAGTATGTTTCATTTGTGATACATTACAACGGCGATATTTTGGCCAATTGATGTAACCCTCAAAAAAATACGAAAATGAGTTAATGATTGTATCTCATTTTAAAGACGATGGAGCAGGTCTCGGCCAAAGAGTATTATTTAGAGTCAATATGTTTGAGACTAATAAAAAAATCTGTTGAGATACCTTCATTAGGAGTCCATATGCTAAACCAGTAGTCGACAACCTTTTGAGAGACTGGGTAAAAAAATTTCAATTTAGAAAAAAAAATATAGTTAGTGGGTAAACGTTTATTTTATAGAAACGTATATATAATATAATATTTTTATTAATGGCTACCTTGGTTTTGATTTTTTTTAAAGTGTTCAAGATTTGGCAAATATCTAGTTGACGTATGACGAACACGGGAATCAAGATTTTCTAGTGTTTGTCTATTTCGCAAAGTATTCTGGACACATTTCATTTGGGGAAATGTTTGCTCAAAAGAATATGTTCTACCACACGTTGTAATAGATCACATGCAATTTAATAATAACAATAAAAAAATGATAAAACAATACTATTTTATTTTCTTGGCGGATAACTCAAAATGTTGTAGTGGGTTATTCAATAACCCACGGGTAGTAGGTTGCCGACCACTGATGTAAACTATCTAAATGAAAATTTCATTGGGAGAAAGTGCGCCTGCCATTTTATTGTTGGTTATAAATGTGCTCATCTTAGGAACCCCTGGTGTAGATATATTCCCACTAGGTTAGTATAAATATATATAGGTGAAAAAAATCCGTTAAAGTAGTTCTGAGTTTATAAAAATGGCGCAATGCCAAAATAGTTAATCAAGCACTTTCTTCTGGAACTAAATACGTTATAAGCAGTTTAGGGTTTTTATATTATATATGTTAGGTATATTCAAACAATTTGGACACAATGGTATCAAAACATGTATGCAGTATGATAAAGGACTCATTTGAGAACAGTTGATAGAATAAATATTGAGATGAATTTCAGAAATTGTGATTAAAGAAAAATATGCTCTCCTGCTCTTTATCGAAGAACTCTCTTGTAGAGTGAAACATACATTTGAAGGTATGAAACGTGTTCAAGTAGTACCTTCGAAAAATATTCTGCCATTTTTATTTTTACTTAACGGTGTTTAAGAGAAACGAGACAGGTGGGTAAATAATATCTCTCAGGTCCATTTCCGTGAATATTCAAAACTACAGGAAAAAATCTCAATTATTTTAAAAATTATTTACCGCAATAACTCGTATTAAAATATGCATCAAGATGTAAATTATCGACTGTCAAGTTGTCGAAAATTTAAGTTTCCAAAATTTTATGGATATGGCAGGTGTCCCTTATGCCAGCCCCACTCCTTTATATTATTTATGGTCTATATAAGTATAGTTCTCGTAGAAAACTTCTGTTGAGATACTTCCATTAGGAGTCCATATGGTCCACGTTGACAGCGGGCATGGTAAAAAAAAGTATAATACATATTCTGGCAAACCCCAGTTTTGCAGCTTGCCCAAAATCATATCTTGAGTCGCCTTTAATTATGACAATTCATTTTTTTAAAGCATTTGCAAACAAATATTATTTAATTTAACTAAGTTTGTGTAAATCCGCGTAGTAATAATAAAATCATTTTAGGTGGTCATTTGAAATCTTTCTACCGCCCCAGGCAAAACATCGTCGTGACCAACGGCTGTTACGTCGATCGGTCAGAACTGTTAGTTACAAAAAGGGCCCATTTTTGAATTTCTCTGTCTCACTGACAATTAGTACGTCGCATCGTTAAGATCTCTTGCTTTGTCCTCTACCCGATCGGACGGTTGGTCTATTGTTTCTACCACTGAGTTGCCGTTTTAATTTTGTTTTTGTATAATGTGTCTTATCTTATTAACTTATTTGTATTCTAAACTAACCAACTGCATCTGAAAATAAACAAGAAACACAGAACTGGTGTTTTTCTTGAAGATTGGCCTGAAAGGTGGGATCTTGTTATTTTCAAGCGACCCTGCGAAACTTTCGGTTCAATTTGTTATTGGTTTCAGATAATGAATTTTCGCTTACCTGCAGCAGTCCATAGCGCATTTCCATGTCGATGAAGTGGTATTCCTTCGCGTGTTGAGGGCGAGGAAGTGGAGGACCTACAGGAGCACTTGCTCCCGTTACAGGTGGTCCAACGCAAGGACCGCCTCCCGCCTCCTGCCATAGTTAAAAAGAGCTATGAAATACGAGTATAATATAACTTTAAAACTTTAGTCTCATTCGTAAAATATGATTAAATTAATTCGCGTAGTTGAAATTTGATCTATTTACAAGAGGGCGTTAAAAATATCAAATTATCATTACGAAGTAAGAATAATATTTTAAAAAAATAAGTTTATTTCTAAAGATACAAAAATAATGGTAAGACATTTAAATTATTACAATAATTAGTCGTCCATTTTTTTAAAAATATTTTTACTGAGTCATGATGTTTAAATATGAATTAATGATTGAGTTTAAGTAAATACAGACACATAAATATTTTCGTCTAACTCACTGTTTCTTAACATTTTTACATCCGCGGACCACCAAAAAATCAAAAAATATTTTGTGGACCATCAACATTGGAATAAAATGATAAATATTGATAAAATTGATTTTTTATTTAAAACAATTAATTTTGCAACACCGTATGTTTAATATTTTATTAATTTAAGAAAATTTTTGCGCCCACCAAAACCAGTGGTCCGCGGGCCACCGTTTTTAAAAAAATAATTAAACTCATAGCTTCAAAAGTTTACCTGGAACGCAAGAATATTGGCAAGGCTAGCCATAATTGGCTCAGTAGCAAATGCAAGAGTTTCCACACACTCCTCAACAGTGTGCAAAATGAGAAGCAGCTTGGGCTGACGAAGCCTCTCCAACTGGCGTACAGAGTTCCTCAACAATTCAGTGACAGTTTCCTTACGTTTTGGTTTGTGAAGTTTTTCGGCAATCTTTTTTTCAAATATGAAGATTGAGCACTCCTGAAACGATAAGAAAAAGCAAAAAAGGAATCGTTAATATCTGGCCATAGCTAATTGTGATAAACAAACATATTGTCATTATAGTGACAGAAGGCGTTAAGTCAAAAAACATTTGTTCTGAGATAATCGATTTTTAAGAAAATCATGAAATTTTAACCTTTCTATTTACATACGTTTAACGTTATTGATTAGTTTTAAAAAATAAAACACAATTTGTTTTTACTACTTCCAGATGTTTATAATGATCAGGACCGGTTTCAGGATTTTTTTTGATTTTTGATTAAGAGGTCCTTAGCATTTTAGTTGTAGAATATTTTTTTTGGTTTATGTATAATTGGTTTGATGATCAGTAAATTTTTGTCTTACTTAGTTCATGAACCAACTGTTTTAAATACATTTTAATTTTTAACATTACATTTTACATAAGAAGCCTTGTTATGTTTTTTATTTTTATCAGTTGATAATGCTCACGGTGAGCGAAACCGGTCCTGATAATTATACACATGTGCGAGTAGTACAAACAAATTGTGTTTTATTTTTTAAAATATAATGCCTTTCCACCAAGAGTCGACAGATAAAACCATAAAAGCGGTAATTGATTAAACTAAACACTTTATGAGATTCGTTAATCATTTACGAATTCTATTTAAGTTATTAGTAAATATTTTTTTAAATAATTTTAATTATATTTCTTTGGAATCAACTTGACTTTATTCATATCGACTGTGGAAAGGAAAAAAAAACGTAACACACACACACAAAAGATATTGTGTATAGTCCAAAGAAGACGTGCATTAAATTGTGTACATTGTGTTTACCGAAAAAAAAGATTTCAAAAAGACAGAGGGATAAATCTTTTGCCTTTCTGCAGTTATATTATATATTTATATAAAAATATAGTGTATTAGCACGTTTTGTGTGAGTTATACACAATATTTTTGGTGTGTGTTAAGTCCTTTTTCCTTTTCACAGTCGATGTTGATTTTTTCCAATTACTGATATATACAAAACTATATGATATATGGTTGAGCTTGTTATAACTCAAAACATATTTTTGACTTCTGCCACTATAGTGACGATATTCAATATTTTTCCAAAACATAACAGCGTATAGAATGCATTTTATTATACCCAATTGTTTTGAATTTTCATATACTCGGTAAGTCTTCCCGTAAACGAAATAAATGATGAATCGATCGTATACATTGATTTGACGTCACCATTTGAGAATTTTTCGAAAATTTTGATACCATTCTACCTTTCTGTACGCTCCATGTCATCGCAATTTTATTTTAAATTTTAAATTGCACAAACATTAAATTGATTATTTTCTCAATCTTGACATACCTGTCTTGCAACTGGGGTTGAATTAAGATCTTCACAAAGCATGAATTTATTTCTTGCTTGCTATAAATAAAACATGAAAATTACATTAATTTTATTTTAAATTGGTTATTTTAAACCAAGAGTGTTTCCTATAATTATCACTGGTTTGACTTCTTCGACAACCGTTTTCAGATTGACTGAGTTGTAGTGAATTATATAGAATGTTAAATTGTCTTAGTATTTACTAAAAACAATGAAACTTAGCCGGTTAAACCAGGGAAGTCAGAACTGTTCACAAATAAAGGACTAATGCAAAAAAAAATTTGGAAACGGAATTATTTGGTCCGATTGTGCTTACTAATATGTCCGAAAAAGTTGCATTTCTGTCCGAGGGAGATGTTAAATGATCATCATCAATCGTCCAGCTCATTAGTCAGACAACTCAAAAAATAAAAAAGAAATTTGAGTTAAATATAAATTCAGTTGTATGTAAAATTTTGAGCTTTATTTGATTCAGTACTCAGATAAAACAAAAATTTCACCAAAAAATGCTGAGGCACATGACCTCTTACCTTACTAATGACCCCTTAAACAAAAAGTTGATATTTATGAGTCAGTAAAAGAGATTTATAAATATTCTTCAGTTATAAAATGTATAAAACTCTGGTACAAATCAATAATATTTGATTAATTATGACCATTTCATAATTGCTTTTTCCATTATCTCAATATGAATTATTTTGAGATGTAATAAACTGGACGATCGATATTTTTATGACATATAATTTTGTAGATAGATATACATATAGTAGAGGGTAATTTGGTAATTTTGAAAACGTTTGTTTTTGGTGAAAAGTATTTCACCATATGCGATACACAATAGTTTTGGCGACAATACATTTTTTATTGGGTTGAGCAACCAAAACATTTCAGATTATTAGACAATATAACACCTTTTTCACGAATTTTTCACAGGTTATATAGTTTACATGACCTTGGAACTGTTCGCACTGTAGCTCTTTCATCGAATTTTCTCTGAAACACTTCAAAATGAAATTATATATTTATTTAAATCATTTTTAGAATACATTAATTGTTATGTATGTCGATATTGTTTTGTAGTAAACAGCTATGGTTTTGAAGCGAGTGAAGAAGCTTTTTGAAAGAGCAAAACAGTACATACTTGCTATTTATAATCTAAAATATCAAAATTTAATAAGAGACATAAATTTCCACACAAAAAGACCACCTAAGAAATGCTAGTTTTTTAACCAATGAAATACAAAAATTTTCAAATTATATATATCCGTACCTCAGAGGCTAATAGTCCTATGTCCAATAATAGCGAAATTGAGTTATAAATGTCACATTATTTGTAATTTAAAGATCTATAGATGGGTTAGTAAAAATGTTGCAAATGTGTGATGGTTACCGAAATATCCTATCCGAAATCAGTCCTATGTGAAACTGCATTTACGGGATAAAAAAATTCTATGCTCATTAAAACCTAAAAAAACTCTTGATATTACCAGTAAATGAAACTTTCCAAGCCCCTTACCTATCAATTGCGAAAGAACGAAAATAAAAAAGAGCAACTGTGCTAAATGATATAAAATAAAAACCGCTTTAGAAACACGTTTTTGGTCCTCGTGTAAAGTTGATAAAATGGACATAAGAAAATTAGCATCTCAGGTACAGATATGTAATACTTTATAATATTTATATTATTATTATAAAAAATAAATGCTGTAATATTTCAGCATCAAAACTCATTTAGTATACTTGTAATCATTATGAGTAAAACTATAAAATATACATGTAAAATAGTGTGTAATTTTAAGATGACTTGTTGACAGCCCAAATAAGGCACAGATCGAGTCGGATGCAAGCTTCGAAGAGTAGTACTTCATCTTGCATAAAACAAAATTTCTGTTTCGTTTCAAGAATTACACAAAAACCAGCAAAATGACATTAAATAATTATCGCAGAAAAAGTGTGTAATTAAACCATGTCGATATTTTTTGATTTATCAAGCATTCCGGTTAGTGAAATTTTCCATTTCGAGCTTTGGATCAATTAATGTGCAGAGTAATCATCATCAGCAGGTAATCGATCAAGCGATTGATTCGATAATGATCAATAAACGATATTAAAAACCCGTAATGATATTTTAAAATCGTACCATATTATCATTTCATCTTTATTATAAACAGTGGCGGACTGGCTCTTAAAATATTGGTTGCCAGGAGTCAATGGGGGCCCATCCAAAAATGGAATGTGCCCCCTACCCTATATACGAATTCCTATTTACTGTACTAATAATTAAATGATAATTACAAAAATCGTAGAAACGAGCTTTAACATACATATAGAATAAGTATTTAATTATGATGAGTTATTAGTTCATTGTGTATATCGTAAGAAAAAATATTGATTTGTATTGATGAAATTGATATCTAAAGTGCTTTATTCTGTATATTTTTAAACACGTAAAATGAAACAGTTAAAAAATTATTTGATTTTACACTAACATAGTGCGGGGTTCACTTGCCATCAGGCAACCTGGATTGTATGGCTAGTCCGCCACTGATTATAAGTTGTTCTGCTGTCCAGCTGAAATTGACAGTTCACCCGAAAAGTCTCATGTAACAAACCTGGAGTGAAACTTTCATATCGCAAAAAGTAAAAAATCACTACATAAAACATCCAATATGCCAAATTGTGGCTACATGAAAGTTCGTAGGAAGTCTGGGGAATTTATACAATGTTCAAGGAAGAACGGAATACAATGTTATGTTTTACAATAATAACTTTGAGTGGTGTTTCTTGACTGATGATTGTTTACGCTTTAAGTACATACGCTCGTGTACTAGTGATTATAATTGCACGAGCGTCGGTTAGTGACACGTTTCATTTAATTGGGATAGTCAACACGAAGCTGTGCGGAGTAAATGGACTTCAAATGGCTCTTCTAGTTTGGCCAGTTTGTAATATATAGTCTCACATGTAAATGCGGCTATATCATTCAGGATGGTGATCACGTCAGTCGGATCCGTCGGTCATCCCGACTTGGTTGCATCTAGGAAAAATTGAAAGGCATTTCAAGATTTCACGTCATCATATGGAAAGCGAATGGAACGGAGTTCATCAGAGTCCTTCATAAACTATTTTTTTTAAATTGTTTAACTTTTTGCACACTTTATTGCATACAACCGTGTCTTATTGATTTAAATTTTAAAACACGAATAGCGTTGTTACGCTGTGTAATACACAGTGAATACTGTAGAGCTGCAGTGAGTGGCGGTCGGAATAACGTTGGATACCTTAGAGAATATTAATATGGAACATATCAACAGAGCCGTTTGATATTCCGTCGGTCAAACTCTCTCTTTGGGAGCAATTCGATGTCTTTCAGCAATTTTTTTCTGGAAAATCAATTTGAACCCGTGGACACCGAAGTGGACGAACGTCCATGAGCGCTGACCACTGGGCTACATGATGTTTTCGTTTAATTTGTAAACAACCAATGTGATTACAGCTCATTTCTATCATTTAATTTTTGATATATTTATCATCTATTTATTAGTAACTCTTTTTTTAAACTGTTCAATTTTGATCGGTCTTGCATCGTATTTAAATATTATTGAAGGAATGTGATTAGTCAGAAATGTTGATTTTAATTCATTCTGTGCGTACACAACCATCGCTGCGTTGGTACATCCATCGGTGTCATACGCACAACACGAACGTTGCGTTTTACATGTATTTAATTACTATTGTGCGTAAACCTTGTCTAGTGTGACTAAAATTGGCTCATATATTTACCAGCGTAGCTATACTGTCTTCGTCATACATACGATACTTTAGACTCACTTCAGGTTTAAATGTAAAATTAAAAATGTGACACGTGTTTCGCTTCTTGGAGAAGCATCTTCAGACTAACTATATCGTAAGGTTATATTTATTTACTAGTGGGATGTCCGTTATAGATGACGGTATTGAAATTGAAATGACGTAATCGCAAACGCCGCTGTTCTTTTTTTTTTGTTTGTTTGCCTCGGAAATTTGCGTCACGTTGGAACTGTGTGCTGTTGGCTGTGTGTGTGTGTGTGTAATTTGCATAACATACTAACATGTGATAAGTGATAATAATAATACGCATACAGACCGGTCTGGGTTATTATATATTATATTAAATAACGTATATTAATTCTTAACTTATAAATTAGAAAAACAAAGGGTGGGATGACTAGAGTACTAATTACAAAGTACCTATTATGTTTTTCTTTAAATGTAAATATATTAAGGATCATTCGTGAGATTTCTATGTTTCATATTTGTTATTTGATCACGAATATCCTGGGAATGTTTTTTTCTTTGTTCAATTTCATTTTAAACTATTATTTCTCGTGTTGAAATAAATTAAACTGTCTTGACACCACGGATTGTCAACTTCAGTAAAACGGAAAATGATGCACTTGCAAGTTTCCTTTGCGCTGAACAGAACAAAAAGCCACATTTAATACCACTGTCACAATCAAGCCGTGAAACTGTTTAAAATGTGTAGTACTGCAGAACTAAAATAATATTGTGTTGTGGTATGTAGACCATTTTCATTGAAATTAATTCGCTTCGTATGTTTCATCACTCATAAGAGATGTCTGGAGAATGACTACACCTAGGTAAAAAGTCAGAATAACAAATAAAAATTAAAATAATAATAAATTTTACATTCTTTGTTAATTGGGTCACTTAGAATAGTAATGGTGTAACTCCAAATTACGAAAAATAAGTTTATACCTCAAACTCGTTCAAAAGATGTTATTCTATTAGTTTAATAATGTATATTCATATATACTCCTAATTTCTTTAAAAAACTATTTTTTCTTTTTATATTCCCATATTTAACATTATTTTTCAGAATAATAGTGAAAAAATAATAGTGATCCAATATCATAATAAGATGATAGTATCCGGACAGACTTCACTACTACACTAGCGTTTAAGTTCTTCAGTTGATTGACAAACAGATATTAATGGTTGTTATTTGATCCTGAGAAAATTTTACAAAACCTTGATTTTCTCAAAACTTCAAAACTGGAGTTACACCATTACTATTCTGAGTGAAACAATTATGTTTTTCAAATTGTACATGTTGCTATTAGTAGAAAAAGGCAAGAAATTGCTTTACCCTAGTTTACATTGTCGAATTGACGACGGATAAAATTGATAAATTTAACATTAAAATTATGATATTTTTTTTTATTATAGTACATAATAAATAAGGTCGAGTCTGTAGCCGTGTGGTCAATACCGTCTTTTATGATTACGGTGTCCACAGGTTTACATATAAGTTTAGTGCACGTTTACATAAGTAAATTTTATTGATTTGATTAAGTTAGCAATTCAGTACATAAACGCACTTATTCCCAACAGCGTCAGTGTGACTATCATGTGAAACGATTTGAATTTTACAATGTTGCATATTTCATTAATTTTACTAAGAAGTCATCAAAGCTTTGTTGATTGAACAGGTATCTAAAAACCTATACTGAAGAATAGAAAAAGATAATTTGTACTCATCAAAACAGACGTGACAATTTCGACACTCCCTGCAAATCCCGTATCTGCAAACATAGCATTTTTCAAGAGAGGGTCTCAGAGATTTAAAACGCAGTTACAAAGTAACGGCTGCATCGATTTATTTCAAAATTGGGAGAAATACGTGTTTATAATTAACGAAAAAAATGGTGAACTAGGTACTTTTCTTTGTGTTGGGTGGTGCTTACCTTTAAAGCTGAGCGCGTAGACAACAAATATGTAAAAGAATATAATCACTTATGTGGCAGTCACGTGATTATACATAGGGAGTGTCGATTTGATTATGACATTAATTCAGGGCTCCGTGGGTTCAAACGTTTGTCTACCCTCTACCGCAATGTGCAATCGAGTTTACTAAAAAGTGACACGAAAATATAATGCCAAAATAAATCATGTTCTTGCCAAGTCAATCTAAGGTCGATTTTTCGTTCTAAGATCTGTTTCAAAAATTGGAAGCGTTCACAACAAGTAAAAGTAAACGATCTAATGTTGAATTTCTTCAATGTCTCATCTAAATTTTGACCCAAAATTCTTCTTACATGCAGGTGTATAACTACTATACCATTGTTTTTAAAATACGCAAATCTTAGATGGAATGGGAATGTTTGTATTCAAAATCAGTCGATATTCGCGAAAACTGTTATTTTACAGAAATATCGCTGTAAAACTGATTGTGGCAACAATTTTCGGGATGTTTATACAATATCATTTCCATGGCTCACAGCCATACTGTCGCAACTGTATACTTTACTAGTATTTATTGCCCAGCTTCGCCAAGGATAGAGGTCTTTAGCATTAATACGTTGGCGCTATTGAAGCGTTATTTTGGTGCAAGCTAATATTGAACTCCGACTCCGCGATGTAGTGGCTAATACCGTTGGTTACGGTTGCGAATGTCTCGGTTTCAAGTCCTGGTGCGGTCAGTTTCATAAATTGATTTTTCAACCGATTTATGGATTTCTCTTCGTAGACTTCGTAGACATGTTTGAATGTCTAAATATACCTCCCGCCAACCCGATCCTAAAAACAGAGCACAGCGAGAGCGTGTCCCAGCCCTTTCTTTCTATCGCTATTCTCTTTGAAAAAGAGAGGCTGAGAAACTGAGTAACAAGAAGTTCTCGTAGAAAACTTCTGTTGATATACCTCCATTTAGAGGTCATATGCACCACAAAATATATTGAAGTTGAAAGTTGAAAGTTGAAAATAACACGATGGATCGTACCTACTGTAACATCCACAAAATATAATACATTAATTAATAATGATTTTAAAAGTTAAATAAGTTAAACCGTAGCTCATGTTTGTTTAGAAATCTTCAAATTTAAAAAATAAAAAATCATTTTGTTGATAATGCTCGTGATGAGCGAAACCGGTCCTGATCATTATAAATATGTGGAAGTAGTACAAATGAATTGTGTTTTATTTTTTAAAATATAATGTCTTTCCACCAAGAATTGACAGTTAACACCTTGAAAGTGATTAATAAAAAATCTATTTCTATATGCGACTTTCGCTTTTAGATATGCGATATTTTGGATCTGCGTCAAAAGTAAACGTTAAAAGACATCACAGGAATATATTATTATATGCTAAACATAAACAGCCTCAGGTATATATACATATATGCGTTTCTTTTAACATTTTACAAACAACAGTAGCAAAAAAAGATGCCAAATGATTGGCTTTATTTTTCTTTACAATACTTTATTTTGAAAAAAGCCTTCACATATCCTAAATTCTAAAGCTCGTAATTCCACAATTTAAAACTTTGCAAGAAAGTGATAAAGCGTAATTGATGCATAGGTTTGCTGTTTTGTAAGAACTAAAAAAATCAAAATTAGATATCTTTTATTTGTATGTAATTACTTACCAAGGTTAGCTAGGATAATATTTTTTTTATTCAAATCAATTGGAGAACGTATTGAAAAATTAAGTTGTATATTTTTAAAACTTTCATAGATTTAGACGTAATTGCCAATACGTCAATTATATTTGAAATTTTAAATCACACGATATAAACTCAATGAGATTTTTTTTAGTAGTTCGAAGAAAAAAAACACCAAGAACAGCCATGTCCAATATCTCAATGCTGAACTGAAAAAAAGCCGAAAGAACCCGAGCCTGGAATCATCTGATTGATGGCATAAAGCTCTAACCTCTAGACCGCAGAAGCCGACTATATAAGTAAATATAAATAAATGTATGAACGTCAGTTCGGCGAAAATTTCATTTTCTGTACTCTGAGAGTAATGAGCTACGCACTTTGGGAAGACGATATAATGAATTTTTTTTTCATATTTCATGTAAATTGTGATGAAATATATGATCTTTGAAACGAATTAAGCAAAATTCATATCAATAATTGAATCTATGAATAGCTATCGTGAGTTTAAATTAAGATGAATTTGTAATGTACGTTAGTTTGCATTTGAGATTGGCATTGTAACGCTATATATAGGAACATACAGAAAACATGGTTGGAAATTGAAATTTTGATATCAATTGTTTCGATTATATTAATTTTGAACGTTAGTAATGAATTACAAATTTAGAATATCAACTACTCTTGACTTATACTATAATTCTCTTACATACAAAACTACTTTGTTCTATTTTCAAAATATTTGGACGTGTTTCAACACAGAGTGTAAATTATAAAGGCCTCTATTTATTGGGACAGTAATTAATCACGTGGTCAGTTAATAAAATAAGCGGTCAGTAATTTACATAAAATGGTCAGTTATTAAATTAAACCCAACACAATTTTATTTACTTGGTAATTGGTGCATGTTTATTGAAATCATAAATAAAATAAACATTTCTTAATGTACACTCAAAATGGTTTAATGAAATTCACACGTAAATAACCTAAATCAGATTTATTATTTTATCTTTTTTACTTAGTTAACCTAACCTAACATAACCTTTCTTTAATATTTACTGACCTTATCTTTAATATTTAGTTACCATTTTTATTTTTCTACTGACCGTTTTATGCATTTGTAACTGACCGCGTCTTTAATATTTACTGACCGATAATTGAATTAGATACTGACAAAATAATTTGTTGCCTAAAATACAACTAGAACTGAGTAAAAAAAACTATGTTGCATGTATTTTTGAATTTTAAGACTTTTCATGCCACATTTTTTACGGAAGATTATGACTAGACAAAGTTTTTTTAAATTGAAATTATTATTATAGTGGAGTTTTGAATAAATAACGTCTGAGCACACGTACACGAAACGTACACGAAAATGAGTTAATGATTGGATCCCACTTTAAAGACGACAAAGCAGGTCTCGGACAAATGATGTAATCTAGAAAAATAAATTGACCACTTTTTGGAAAGAAAACATCATTTTACATTGTTTTTAGGTTTACAAATTCTGACCCAGCCTCTTTATGTAAGTCACTATTATATCGACACTACCTACGTATAATCCCGTATCTGTAAACGTGAGAATTAACAGGAGTGCATTTCAAAGATTAATCACATAAAGCAACTCACTATATAATTTTTTCGGTACAAACAGTTTTCTCGGCTGAACAATTTCAGTTTTGAGGGTTACATCAATTGGCCAATAAACCGTCGATATTTAGTTACCTTCCTTTGAAACGGTTCTAACTGAAATTTTGGCCTAAAATGACCTTTCGATAGGAAAATGTTGTTTTAGCCACATTCTACCATATACGTTGATTTCCGAGTCATATATTGTTCAATGAGGGAGACAGCAGTATTTAGGAGTTTATACTTAATAAAAATGCGTTTTTTTTAAATAAAAAGTATATAGAAGGAATGATAAATGAAAAGTTTTAATAATTTTCTTTTTAGTGAAACAAAATCCACAAATTCTTATAATTTACTAGTTTCAAAGACCATTAATAAGCCTTCGGCGTCCGTGGCGCAGTTGGTGGCGGCGTTGGCTGCGGCTACGGACGTCTCGGGTTCAATTGCCGGGGCGGACAGTTTTCATAAATTCATCTCTCAATCGATGTATCGTTCGTAGTCTGAGTGTTTGTGTTGTTTAAAAACTCTCTCCTCACCACCCATCCAATCCTCACGGGGCGTAGCGAGAGCCATTAACTAACCACTAGTCCTATCCTAATACTATATTTCTATCCCTACTTTCTTCGAAAAAAGAGAGGTTGAGCAACTGAGTAACAAACAGTTCTCATAGAAAAATTCTGTTGAGATACCTCCATTAGGAAACCATATGCTCCACGTTGGGAGCGGACATGAAAAAAAAAGCCATTTGACACTTTCTGATATAAGGGAGTGAACATGATTTATAATTCGTAGTATTTAAGCCTGTTACTATTTTTTGTATTATATGATGTATGTTTATAGTTCAAAACTATATACCTAGAATCTTAGATGGAATAAAAACTTGTGAGGTGCCCCAACTTAAATGACTGTAGCGTGCTCTATTAACTATATATGTAAATATAATTTTTTGATGACCAGTAGTCAAGATATACTTGTTAATTGCACCATAATCGAAAAAAACAGTAAAATGTTTTTAAGTTGTTCTTTCACCAAGCTCCTCAATTGTAACAAGAAATGTATTCATTCACTAGAAAAATATTTGAATTAAAAACGGAATTACTTTTAAGGTGTTCAATTCTTGGTGGAAAGACATTATATTTTAAAAAATAAAACACAATTTGTTTGTTCTACTTCCACATATTTGGAAGTAGTACAAACAAATTGTGTTTTATTTTTTAAAAACGAAATGTCACTTCCGTACATAATATTTACAGCAACCCCGATCGTGCTCATAGCTCAAAATTTGGTTTCCGCTTACGCCGACAGCGGTCGGTCGATATTCACGAAGGGACAGATTGCCGGAGTAGGTTTTCAACAAGTGGACAATTCACCCCGACACAACAACCTGTTGGTCCGCCGCCCCCCCTCCCCACTCCGTCCCAACCACCCTTCACTTTTGCAGCCTACCCACTTACAAATGACTCGTTATTATTGCTTTTAAGTGCTTCAAAAATTGCTCAGCTGAACGAAAAGTCGGGGACACTACCGAAATTGTGAAAAAATATTTTTAATATTAACAGTATTATCGTGGACACAACTATTTTTGACGTATTTTTTATTCAATTTAAGTCTTTATTTTCAAGCGCTAAAAGACTGTTGAAAATGAAAACATACGATAATTAATATTTTTAACCTTTCCAACTTTAGATACGTAAATCATAGTACAATTGAATTAATAAAAAGCTCATAAATATATCGATACAATAATTCCGAAGTGTATTAACTCAAAAAGCATAGTTTTGAGATAATTAAGAAACAGCCTTTTTGACAGGCTTAATCTTCTACTATAGATCTAATTTTTGTAGATTTTAATGAAATTCTAGGATTATTTAAAAAATATATATTGATATTTATAATATGTATTATTAACGTAACGTTTTTTTTGAAAGATTAATAATACAAGTTTACAGTTTGGATCTCATAACCACTGTCATAAAATAAAAACAGATTATCACTTGTTACATTTTGGAACTGGTAGATATTGGTATTTACTTAACTCAAAATTGCAAATTTTTGATTTGTTACACTTTGGAACTGAAGTATTGATATAGTAACGTCAAGAAACTATAATTATAGTGTTTAATTAAAAACAGTGTTTTAATTCACTTCACAGTTCAGTGTGACAATATTTTTTTATGTTGAAAATCATTTTTCGATAATTCCGCAGTGCATCACGCTTTAGACCAGTGGTTCTTACGGAAAACTTCTCCATAAGCGTATTATAAACATCAGTGGTCTTATGGAAGTGTCTCGTGGCCGCACCAAATTTTTCAATCGTGATTTAAAATATTAGGCCGATGACTTTACTAAAAAAAGGGATCAACATATAAGTTTATTCAATAAAACATATTTAAACATGTTGGCAGTGGCATAGTTAGGAGTTTTTAGTATATATAGTGTTGTAGGTATTTTTAAAATAACCAACATGTATTCTATTTACCATGAACCACTAAAAAAATGTTTAAATTTAATAGCAATTTCTTTAAAAATATGTATTATATTTTTACAATCCTGTCATTTACAGATATAGAATATAGAGATGCTTCCATATTTATAAAAAAAATTAGCAGACACTATCTGATATACGTGTATTTAGATAATCTCTCATCAATGATAATTACACGATTTCAATATGAAAAGCGTTGGTTATCGTACAACAGACCGAATTAGTTACAGAACTGCAGCCCAAATTAACACGATGGGTGTTACTGTACTGATCTCGATAAATTTATACATACAAAATATCTCTATTTTATTAAAAATATTCATTTATTACACATACGTTTTCGAGCTGTATACGTACGCAATATGAACAAGCAAATATTGTATTTATTTTATGAACCGTTGGTGGTCGCAGAAAAATCCTCTGGAGGCCGCACATGAGAACTACTGCTGTAGAGTGATATGCTATTCGTTGAAGGACCGGATTTGACGACAATTGAATTTCAGAAGAAGTATGCCAATATTGGCATCATCCATATACAGCATCTGAATATTTTAACCGGCTGAAAATTTCATTTTAGAAGTGAAATAATTAGAGAACGTTTAACGCAGCAGATGAAACTTTATCCGAAGGACTTAAAAATATAGATACTGAACTTCATACAATTTTATAACGCAAGTTTTTTGTATATTTATTTTTTTGTCCGTAAAACAAGATACGTTTATATCATTGATGTATTAGGAAATTTTAAAACAATTGCAAGTTCATTCTCAAGGGTGAAAAATAATATGGCCAGTTTCTAATTCAATTAATGGTCAGTAACAAATGAATAAAACGGTCAGTAGAAAAATAAAAATGGTAGTAAATATTCAAGATACGGTCAGTAAATATTTTAGGTTACATTAGGTTAGGTTATTATATTCTATTTTGTGTTCATTTTTCTGGTCAGTTAATAATTGAAAAAAAAAATACTGACAGTTTATTTTATTAATGTATTTTATTAATAAATTTATTTTTGTTTTTATTAATCGATGCTTATATGAAAGTATCGCGTTGTTTAAGTTTCAAAATAATTGTAGATTTTATGTAGCTGTGAAAAAAACATCCATCTAAAATTTTTTTGCGTAAAGTATTAAGAAAATTTAATACAATTTTAGTTCGGCGCTTTTTTCGAAATAGTAAGTTAAAAAGAAAAAACTGTGAAACAAAAAAATCTTACATCGTAGTTCAAACTATTAGTTATTTTTTTAATTTCAGGTTCTCTGTTTCAGTCTATAGCCGAGGCAAAGAAATGGAAAAAAATATTTTTATACGTTATTAGGGACAGAATTATAAAATCCCAAGAGAAAATGGACAGACTAAATATTTATATTCAGTGGAGATAAAAAAAAAAAATCGCATTAGTTTTCTTCAGATTACTAAAAAATAAATTCTAATTCCGCTGTTGTATCATTGATCCATAAGAAGTATTAAAAAAATATATATTCAATTTTAAATTATATCGTATTTTAAAAAATAAAACACAATTCATTTGCACTACTTCCACATATTTATAATGATCAGAACCGGTTTCGCTCATCACGAGCATTATCAACTGATAAAAATACAAACATAACAGGCTTATTTATGTAAAATTGAGTGTAAAAATGAAGGTATATAAAACTGATGGTTCATGAACTAAGACAAGAAAATACTGATTAGCAAACAAATTATACATACATCAAATAAAAGAGTTTACAATTAAAATGTTACGGACCTCTTATAAATCAATAAATACTAATCTAAAATCACAAATATAGGTACATTAAAAGTCCATTAGCTGAGCAAAAAAATTTAATTACGTTACTAATGCAATAAGCAGTAATGAATCAGGAAAATTATAAGAAAAAATTAGTGAAACATTAAAAACAATCAAATATTAAGTATGTAATTAATATTAACAATAAACATTCATCTTAATTGGAGAAAGCAGAGCAACTATGAGTATCCATTAATTTTATTTTTACATCTGAAAAACAAAAATTACAGAGACAGAATCAATTCTTACAAGTTAAAAATAACCTTACAGGTATAATACAAATTAATCAATCGGATATAGCAATGGTTATAAATATGTGGAAGTAGTACAAATGAATTGTGTTTTATTTTTTAAAATATAATGTCTTTCCACCAAGAATTGACAGTTAACACCTTAAGAGTGATTTTATCGTATTCAAATATATTTTTATTACTTTTAGCCGTATTCCAGTGAACATACCCTAAGGTTTTCTACTGATGATAATAATTCGTGATATCGTCATAGCAACGTAAATTATGTTGAAGTAGCATTATTGTTGGTTGTTGGTATAGCAACCCAAAATGTATTATATAAAAATTGTACATCTAATAAAATGCTATACTTTAATGACAGTCGGCTCCATGGTACATGGTTTATTGTCGTAGGCTACGGTTAAAGATGTCTCCCTTTCGAATCTATCAAAGATTTTTGTTCGAAGGCATGAATGTTTGTGATTTCTAAAATTTCTTAAAAAAACGTGACAAAGCAAGAGCAATTTTCTAACCTAATGTCCTATCCTAGCCCTATCCTTCTATCCTTACTCTTTTCGAAAAAGCGAGGTTGAGCAACCGAGTAATACTCAGTTGTTTTAGAAAAACATCTGTTGAGATACCAGCATTAGGAGACGGTATGTTTCACACTGGGAGCGGATATTGTAAGAAATAAAATAAAAAATAATAAATTAAACATTTTAGAAAAAAAGTGTTAATTTTTCTGTTTGAAATTAGCAAAATAAACTTCCAAGAAACATTCATAAAAATAATGCAATAACAACTATACAAAGTATTCTTATCTGTGAGAACGAAAGTAACGAGACAGTAACGAGAATTGATTATATTGTACGAGTAGTTACAACTGTAACGTTTCGTGTAAATTTAACACCCCAATTAACTAATTGTGACTAGGTATAACATGTCAAATTATTATTAACTCCGCTCGAATAATCAACAGTCTCTGAGTCAATCGTACTGATTCTACTCTTGGGCTTCTGAGTGCTTCAGTAATTATTAATATTAAAATATTACTTAAGCGTGTTGCTATTCGAGTTGTTGAATCGAATAATTCAGCGAAGATGGCAATATTATTCATCATTAATTAAGTTCATTGACCCGTTCAATTGTTGTGACATTATTTCTCTAATTATTTCATATTTTTCTCCTATCGGTGTACAAATATAAACTTACGTTGTGTGTATTTATTGTTGATATCTAGATTATACTGACAGAAAGCATGATGTCATAGAAACAAGTTTTGTTTTCAGAATACTCTTTATACCAAGTACAATAATTGTTTGTTTTTTAAAAAGATCTTTTATAAATTATAAAGAATGACCTTTTTTGTGTACATATCATAACATTTGATATCGATGTGTTATGGTTATAAGGTGTTAACTGTCAATTCTTGATGGAAAGTCATTATATTTTCAAAATAAAACACAGTTTGTTTGTACTACTTCAAAATTATCGATCAGATGATAATGCTCGTGATGACTGAATTATCATTATAAACTTGCGGGCGTAATACAAAATAAATGTTTTTTATTTAAAAAAAAAGAAAACATTGCCATAAAAATAACTGCTGAGATTTTAAAGTATTAGGTTTTTTTCAAAGAACTCCCAAGTACAATTGTTTGTTTATTTTAAAAGATTTTTTATAAATTATAAAGAATAATCTTTTTATCGTATAAATCATACGACTTGCTATCGATGAGTTATATTTATATAATGGTTTTTACTTTTAAGGTGTTAACTGTCAATTCTTGGTGGAAAGGCATTCTATTTTAAAAAATAAAACACGATCTGTTTGTACTACTTCCGCATTTTTAAAATGATCAGGACCGGTTTCGCTCAGTTGATGAGCGATCATTATAAACATGTGGAAGTAGTACAAACAAGTTGTGTATTATTTTTTAAAATATAATCGTTTTTGCCAGAAGAAAAAAATAACTGACTTAATACTGTTTTTTTTAATACAATTATATACTATGACTTAATTCGTTCTACCAGTGAGTAGAGCGTTAAATTGCGTACATTTTGACATTTAAAGCAGACAATCGCCAAAAACTGACTTAATGCGTCCTGTCAGTATAGCCTCGATATTTCCACTAAACTCGATTAATACGTATATTTATAGGACCTTACCTTATCTGTTCAGAGTTTATTTGAAAATGCTCACAAGTATGTTGATAACAAGCCTCAAATAAATATAATGTTTTCCTACCATCAAGTCACAGTAAAATTTAAGTGACGAATTAATAGCACAGTAATGTCACCAAATTCAATATAAATTGGAATAAAAAAAATATAACGAAAATTAAATTCAGTCATGGTTTGATTAGTAATTTAACATTTTTTAGATTTTTTTGCCGCCAAAATAAAATGTGGATGTGCGACAAAGCCAAAGTAATTATTTCTGTAGGCGCTTAAGCAGGTATCTTTTACAGCTGACATGAGTTTACACCTCTATCACTTTTAAGGTGTTAACTGTCAATTCTTGGTGGAAAGACATTATATTTTAAAAAATAAAACACAATTCATTTGTACTACTTCCACATATTTGTAATGATCAGGACCGGTTTCGCTCATCACGAGCATTTGCATCAGTTGACAATGCTCGTGATGAGCGAAACCGGTCCTGATCATTATAAATATGTGGAAGTAGTACAAATGAATTGTGTTTTATTTTTTAAAATTACACCTCTATATCGACGGTATTTTGGCCAATTGATGTAATCCTCAAAAGCTACGAAAATGAGCTGATGATAGGATCTCATTTTAAAGACGACATAGCAGGTTTCGGCAAAATGATGTAAATTAGAAAAACAAATTGACTACTTTTTGGAAGGGAACATCATTTTACATTGGATTTAGGTTTAAAAATTCTGATATGGCCACTTGATTTAAGCCACTATTATATTGACACATCCTACGTATAATCCCGTATCTGCAAACATGAGAATTTACAGGAGTGCATTTCAAAGATTCATAACGCAATCTCTCCTGAATAGTGTTGAGGTTACATAAATTGTTGAAAACACCGTCGATATTATATGCAACCATGATTATTATTAACACATTTACAGCTTGGTTGTGGTTTTAAAGTTTCAAGTGATAAACTTAAAAGTTCGTAGATCACGGATGACCCAAGATAAACTCTTTAAGAAAAAACATTTCATAGAATGTATAACATACTTTATTTTATATAAGTGACATCCATTAACAACCTTCTTTATATTTATTGTGTCGAAGAAAAAGACATGGTAAAAATGGTGTTAATGATAAGCAATAAATAAAGAGTCGGATTTGAGCAGCTTCTGACAACTGTCGGCTTCGAAAATGTCTTGGTAATCATTTTTGACTTTTCAATTTCGGAGGGAGAGAAAGAATAAAACCAGTTAATACCATTTCAATGAAAGCAAATTAAAAAGATTAAATTAAAAAAAAAAAAACATTTTACATCGAATGTTTTCATTTCAACGGTAGAAATGTTTTGAAAAACGATTCTTCGTGAATTTTAAATTCAGAGCTAATATTTTCTGCCAGTATTGCGTCTCGGCCAAGTTATTCCCGTTGTAGAAATGAGGAGATAAAGGAAAGATGGGAGTTTTTGGGGATGTTTAGGGAGGGGGTTGAGAAGTAGGAGTCAAAGGGTGGGGCTGGGGGGTCAGGGTCGCTTATGAGGGCGGTGTTGCCACGTCTTTTGAATTTTTGACCGGTTAAGTATTTGAGAAATCTGTAGCAAAAACCTAGCAAATACATTTTGAACGTTTATGATTTTTTGTTTTGTAGTATACAGTTTCTAATTATAGCATACACATTGTTCTCTATTGAATGGAAGATGTATATTGAAAAATTTTCAATTGTGTTCAGTAATTAATTAATGAATTCTCCATGTAATTATTTCACTAACGTGGTCATCGAGATTTTAAGTTAATCCTTTGTAAAAATTTTTATGATTTAAAAAAAATGCCAGCGTTCGTGGCGCAGTTGGTAGCGTCGCTGGCTACGGTTACGGATGTCTCGGGTTCAATTCCCGGTGCGGTCGGTTTTCATAGATTGATCTTTCAATTGATTTCCTCCCTCCCACACATTCCATCCTCACGGGGCGTAGCGAGAGCGATTAGCTAACAACTAGTCCTGTCATAGCCCTATCCTTCTATCCCTACTCTCTTTACCGACCGATATAACTGATTGACTCATTTCAAAATGAAATCTATCCAGAATTTAGCAGCGCAAATTAAATTATATAGATTTATTCCAAACTTTATGAGAAAGCGATACATAGTTTACATGGAAAAAAACTATTTTTTTTGATACATCGTCGCCTAATGTAAACAAGGTTCCATCTGCCATTTTTTTAGAAAATCACTTTTAAATGCAGTTTTATTCGCATTAAAAATACGGTTCTATCTGTATTTAAAAAAACCTTACAATTGTCTGTCAATCCATCGAAACTCAAATTAGAAAAATTTTCTATATGAAAAACATACAAATGTTACAGTGCACAAAAGATCAATTTGAATATATAATTAGATATACCTTGTGTAGAAAATCACACTCTCAAAATTGGTCGTCTCATTCATTCACCCATAGTGTATTTCATTCAAAAAGTTACATTTTCTGAAATTGCTTCTCCTGAACAGTTTTAGTTTTTGCAGAAAGAACCTTGTTTACCTAAGGCGACGACGTGGCTGTAAGAAAAAATCTTTATTTTCTATTATAAATGTCTGCTTAAAAGTTTATGATAAACATATTATAAGTCTCATCAAAATTTTCCGAATAAATTGTTACAGTAACCAGTTTGGTAATAAATATACTTGAAATGGGAACAATATCTTTTAGCAGCTAAGTATTTTTTTTTCATGTCCGCTCCCAATGTGGAGCATATGGTCTCCTAATGGAGGTATCTTGACAGAATTTTTTCTACGATAACTGCTGGTCACTCAGTTGCTCAACCTGTCTTTTTTTTTTTTTTTTTGAAGAGAGTAGGGATAGAAGGATAGGGCTATGACAGGACTAGTGGTTAGCTAATCGCTCTCGTTACGCCCCGTGAGGATGGGATTGATGGGAGGGAGGACTCAGACTACGAACAGAAATCCATAAATCGATTGAAAGATCAATCTATGAAGACCGTCCGCACCGGGAATTGAATCCGAGACATCCGTAACCGTAGCCAGCGACGAAACCAACTGCGCCACGGACGCCGACAGCTAAGTATAACTAACCAATATACAATTCGATAGTTTTTACGCCCCCGTTGAAAAATACTGCTCTAGAGTTTACATTCGATGGAGATATCCACGTTTGATCCGCGCCGACTCATATTCACACACTCAAGCGTAGGGTAAATCCAAATTTTCCACCCTTATAGCAACACTGACTATGAGGGGGGTTTATTTTTAGAGCCGGCAGCGGGCGAATCGATCGGGCTCTCTCGGCTCCGTTTGCCGCGTCAATGGCGATCATCTCCCTGCCGCGGATCATTAGCGTCTCAATTTCCAAATCGGATAAAGGACGATTGATGTTCCCCACCTTTGGACATCACCAGCCGTCACGCACTGCAAACTATTGTATATAGCGCGTGACACTCAACCCGCCAGTGAGTTGTAGCGATAGTTTTCTACTGGCTAGTGTAAGTGACAATCATAAGAATATATATTACATATTATATTTAAATCAAAAGGGGCGTTTTGTTATACATTTGTAGCCGTCAAGTATGTTTCTTTAGGTTTTCGAGAATATTCGAGAGTTTTTATTACTAATGATAGATAATTATCTGGTCTATATTTTGAGTCGAGTAACAAATCAATTTGTGCTAAAATGCTTACGCAATTTACCATTAAAGTTATTTTTTTTTAAAATGTCCGCTCACAGTGAGGATCCTAATGGAGGTATCTCAACAGAAGTTTGTTACAGCTTGTTACTCAGTAGTTAAACCTATCTTTTTAGATAGGTTGAACTAACTAAGTTAGTAGCTATAGACGGACAGGGCTAGGACAGGACTAGTGGGTAGATAACCACTCTCATTTTGCCTCGTTTTTAGGATCGGATGGGTGAGAGGGAATTTTAGAAATCACAAAAATTCATGTCCTCCAACAATTATCTATAAATCGATTGAAAAATCTTTGATAGATTTGAACGGTAGACATCCTTAACCGTAGCCAACGACATTAATCATTGCACCACGGAGCCGACTGTCATTAAAGTATAGAATTTTATTATATGTAGGTATAACTAAATACCAACAACCAACAATAATGCTACTTCAATATAATTTACGTTGCTATGACGATATCACGAGTTATTATCATCATTAGAAAACCTTAGGGTATGTTCACTGGAATACGGAGACAGGTAAAACAACTGATGGTGGTTTTCCTTATATGAATCAGTCCCCAGTCATCTGACAGTGATCTCCAAGTCCAGTGCCAAGCGCAAGAGTTCTCAGTTTGATCTAATTAGCAATAGCATATGAACAACTGTAGTTGGTAATGGTGAGGTGATGTACCGTGATCCTTTACGGAGCAGTACTGGGCAGCTACTAAGACATATGAAGTTTGATTATTTCTTATTTAAATCGATTGAGTCAAGACTTTTTTTTTTATTGTAAACAAATGATGATACATGGAATTACAGATGACGCCAATATCCCATTCATTTGACTACTTTAATATCGTCACTCTTAAAAACAGAAACAAACTGGAACTTGTTCAAAACTCATTTTGAGAGTTAATTTTTTTTCACGAATATTGGGTCATAGGTGACATATTACTAGAAAATTGGATGGTATTTTTTTTAATAATCTTTCAATTTTGGATTATTAAGAAGTTTATAGTTACATTTAAGTAAAAATTTCGTCTTTCACTTACTAATTAAATATACTTAAATTGGTATATAAATTTCAACTCGTAATATATAAGTTAAAAAGAATAATTGTCATACATGAATTGAAGGCTAGTTTACAAATACAAATGTAATTTCCTTTTGTTTTGAAAATCTCTTTTTTTCTATGATGTCGAGAAAGAAATTAAGAGAACTAAATTCAAAGTTCCAAGCCGCCAAAATGTTTTTATACAAGTGCACTTTTGCTTTTAGGACTAAACGTCTCTAATTTTTTTATATGGACCACACTGAGTGTTGAAAAATGTCGATTTGGGAAAAGTCTAAAACACGTACACAACTTGCACTGAAAACAAAGCACGATTTTATAATGTCAGTATACATTTACATTAGTAAATTCGTGTTTTTTTCAATTGAATATAAAAATAGAATATTTTGTATAATAAGAAAATAAAGCATCGTGCCGAGCCAGTTTTGGCCCACAGGCCGTAGCTTGGAGATCTTTGATATAAACCAGTTTTCAACATATCTGAAGCTCGCGGGCAAATAAGAACTCACGAAGTCTGTTTAAGATTCAGGCCACATTTTTGTCAAATTAATATCAATCAAGCGAGCTTTCTTTATATTTATCAAGAAAAGCATCACTCTTATTTTAATTCATTCTAGAGGTATTCACGATTGATCTATTTCAGATATTTTATCGATGTATGTACAACGTTTTTTAATAAATATTCATTATTATTTTATTATGTATCAAATTGATATTCATGATGAAATTCAAGCATATATACAAAAAACTTTAAGTACTATTCTTGAACAATGTTCCAGTCTAGTTAATATACAAACTAGTTTCACATAATTAGTTTACGAATTGCTAGTTGTTATTCATAAAATGTTTTAATTAATAATGCTGTGAAACCAGTTTATTCTGGTAAAATAAAAGCAATAAAAATTAAATGATAAATCCAATGAAATTTATGAATTCCATTTTTTAATCTTCATCAAATTAACACAAGCGTTCGATTCGTTGCTTTTTTCAAAACAGGAATTCAAAAATAAATGAATAGAGAATTCAATGGGTTAATTTTACAGAAAAAATTTGCTTCGTGAAGCTTACGTTGGATTAATTTGCAAAGTTTCCCTGTTAATGAAGGTTTACTAACTATATTAATTAAAAAAAAATATTATTGTAATTATATTTAATCAAATGCATTGAACCTTATACTTTAATTTCTCCATTTATCATTATTCTCAACGAACAAAATATGCTCATATATCGATGGTTTAGTGCAAAAATATTGTATTTCCAGTTTTTCTTGTTTTGAGAACATTTTGACTCCTTATGTATATTAACAGATGTTTTTTTATGAGAAATGCTTGTTACTCAGTTCCTCAACCTCTTTTTTATCAAATAGAGCAAGGATAGAAGGTTATTTAAAAAATAAAACACAATTCATTTGTACTACTCCCACATATTTATAATGATCAGGACCGGTTTCGCTCATCACGAGCATTATCAACTGATGATTCATCAATTGATAATTCTCGTGATGAGCGAAACCGGTCCTGATCATTATAAATATGTTGAAGTAGTACAAATGAATTGTGTTTTATTTTTTAACATATAATGTCTTTCCACCAAGAATTGACAGTTAACACCTTGAAAGGATAGAAGGATAAAGCTAGAACAGGATTTTTGGTTAGATAATCACTCTAGCTATGCCCCGTATTTAGGATCGGATGTGTGAGAGGGAATTTTAGAAATTACAAATATCCATGTCCACGAGCAGAATTTCATAAATCTTTTCATGAAACCGGGATTTGAACTCAATCCGTAACCGAAGCCAACGACGTTGACCACTGCACCACAGACCCGATAATTATAAACGTTTCATTCTTAATTTCGTAAAAGACGTCATCCAAGCGAAGTAATCATACCTCTTTGACTTTGAAACATTACGAATGTTTGAGCTTAGTTTGCAGAACGCTTTCAGAGAGGGAAGTAGCTTAGATCGATATTAAATTTAAATGAATTTTACCTGATGAGCAAAGTTTATAAACAATGTTTACCGACCTATTTGCCACTTGGATAAACGTTTAAGTAAGTTGGTAGGTTGCGAGCAGAGCGTTGGACCCTCTCGTCACAACAGGTGAAATTTAATTAGACTAGACTGCCAATTCGCCGTCATCGGCTTTATCCCAAATCGGATTAATTCAGATACTTTACAATTCGGAATTCAGAAGAGGGTAAATTATTCATTTTTTCAACGGCTTTATCGCAATATCAGCCATTGCTAGTAGCATTAATATTATCGTGATGGCGCTAGGGCATTCAATCCCGGACCCTTTTATATGATCCCGGGATTTCGGGAGTCACAATTCGTCATTTTGCGTAATTTTATGTTTTAAACTGTATATTTAAAATTGAATTTGTCTGCATTATTGCTTCAATAATCACTTGATTTAATATTTTTTTTGGACATGGTAGATAGTTTTATTTATTTATTGAGAATCAGACTTAATTTTTTTTATTGAGAATTGTTTTTATAAAGTAATGCAAAAAAAAGCAATAAAATATATCGTTGTCGAAACTGTCTTTTCCTGTCTACGGTAGTTACGAACTATGAGAAAAAGCGATACTACAATACATATATTATGTACTAATTATGTAGGAAATTATAAAAAAGTATGAACATAAACTAACGGAGGTACGCCTTTTTGTTAATCGAAAAAGTATTTTATTAGGAATATCAATTATTTATTGATATTTCGAAAATCCCAGAATTACGGGATTGGACCGGGAACTCCGGATTGGAAGCCCTAGATAGCACTGCTGATTTCAAATCAGACTAAGTCAAATATTACATATTTATTATAGGGACTAGCTAAATAAAACAGAAACTTGGGATCAAACATGTTCTAATCCAGTTTTGAGAAAAACGAAATGGCTTGTAGTAGTAAAGGAAAAATTCAAAAGAACAAATATGTATATTTAACGTCGCTCAAATCCTTCTAGTTTCCATGCAATTTAATGTCAGAATATGACTCTAAAATCAAAATTGCCCAGAACCAGTTGAGTTTTTGTATCATAATTGATAAAAACCTAAATCAACCAATAGCGAGCTTGCATTTGTCGGCCATAAAAGCTCAGTCAGCTGTCACTCAGTCTACCCAAGTGTTAATGGGTGGATTTGTGTTTTTTTTAATATTGTTAAAAATACTGCATATTTAAAGTCTTCTGCAATGTCAAATGAATAGATAAGAAGAAATACATAAAATGAAACAGATACATGAATAGTTTTTGAAGAGGGTACTTTTCTATACAAGTATGAAAAGTTGATGTCTGTTAAGAATAAATAGGATTTGGTCATTTTTGATCCCAAGCTCCTCGATGCTCTTCTTTTTGGACCATATTTGCTCACTATAGATAGCACAATTGTTTGAATTTTCCTTTCTTAAAATAAATAATTATTCCAATATTTTAATTTAATTTGCAAAAAATGGAATAAGTTGAATCAGTTTTTAGATACTACATATTCTTATAATGCCTTTTCATTAAGAATCGACAATTAAATATTTATAATTTAGTAGAATATTAAATAGAAAACAGGTATTCTTACTGCTGACGGTTATTTTATTATATAAATCTGTACCTGTAAGGTAAACTACAGTATGTAACTTTTTGGTTGATATATCGACATAATGTAATACCTCGTGACTATCTCTCCAGTGATACTCAAATATGCCGAAATCCTATTAGAAAATAATATCGATAAAGGAAAGGCTAAACGACGTAACATATACACAAAAATATTGTGTATAGCCCACACAAAACGTGTATTAAATTATATACATTGTGTTTATTTTTGAAAATATTTTAAAAGACAAAGAGATAAGTCCTTTTGCCTTTCTACAGTCGATATAGTATACATACACACATAAATAAAGTGTATTAACACGTTTTGTGTGAGTTATACACAATATTTTTTGGTGTGGGTTATGCCTTTTTTACTTTTCACAGTTACACTATGTTATATATTATTCCGACGGATATAAGAAAAAGAGTATATGCATTTTCTTTTAAATTTTTCTCAGATATTAAAAAAAAAGCCTCTCAACTCATTAGTGTTCTCAAACCATTAGTGTTCTTAGGCAAACTTCATGAAAAAACTTTGAACAGCCGTAGTGAAAAACAGTCATTTTTGACATAGCGTAGTTAACCTCCCAGGTACAGAAATAAAATCAATGAACTGGAAAGTTGTATTATTTGTCTCTATTCTAGAAGTCAGGACGTTACGTTCAATTGTTAGTTTATCGTCGAAGCGTCGTATTATACTATTACTTATTTAATACATCGCTCGAAGTATTAAATAAGTAATAGTATAATTAATTCAATACAGGAAACAGACTTTCAGAGACCAGTTATTATAAGAGGTATTTATTTCTACGCCAATGATTTAGTACTGTGTGCGCTTACTACTTAATTAAAACTGAAGGTTGACTCGTTACATTCAGTAGCGTCCAGCCTGACTGTAAAATACATAATATCGGCGTTGTTCTGGAAGGAGACACTAACTGAAAAATACTAGTTTTGAGTAATTGGACTTTGAAGTTTGTCAAATGTTTGAAATGCTATTTGAAGATACGGGGTTATACGTAGGGAGTGTCGATAAAATAATGGCTTACATCAAGTGGCCCAGTCAGAATTTTTAAACCTAAAACTAATGTAAAATGATGTTTCCCTTCCAAAAAGTGGTCAATTTATCTTTATAATTCACATAATTTGGCCGAAACCTGCTCTGTCGTCTTTAAAATGAAATCCAATCATTAATTAATTTTCGTATTTTTTGAGTCCAAACCAGTGACCAAAACACCGTCGATATTAACTATCGAAGACCGGAATATTAGATTGTCTGGGAGTTGCTACGCTGTCATTATTCCTATAACGTACAACATTGGTGGCGAACCTTTTTGATGCGTGTGCCAAAAACTACCATTTATTATTTTCTCAAATTTCCGACGTACTCGATGAGATTTTATTAAATTCATAAATTCAATAAAATAGAGAAAAAAATAATGTGTTTTTTACTCCTTAAGTTTTCTGGAATAGTTCCAAATCCAATTGATTTCTCAGACTGACAATATTTTTCACACGTGTAACCGGAAAATTCGTTATGTATTTATTTAATAACCGCGAAAAATTTACGTTCTATTTATTTGGTTATTCTTGTGCATAAAAGAAATAATAATGTATAAATCGCTCACGCGCCAAAGAGTTTTCCGTACGTTCCACCTCCCGCATGCCTTAGGTTAGCCAACTCTGATGTATAATATACTGTCATACATTATCAAATTTACCTCAGTATATGCAAAATATTTCGGTATTTCTTCTCATTCGAAGAAATATTGAAAAGATATTTCTATCTACATAGTTTAATTTATAGAGTACCAATTATATATGGACTGTGTTTTGGAAAATTGATTTTACCCTCAAATACTACGAAACTGAGTTAATTATTGGGTCTCTTTTTAAACACAACGGCGCAGGTCTCAACCAAATGATGTAAATTAGAAAAATAAACTGACCACTTTTTGGTAGGGAAACATCATTTCACATTGATTTTAGATTTAAAAAGTCTGACCCGGTCACTTGATGTAAGCCACTCATATATTGACACTCTCTACGTATAATACTGTATCTGCAAATATGAGAATTTACAGGAGTGCATTTCAAAGATTCATAACGCAACTCAACATATGAAAACAATTTTTACTCTCTCCTGAATAATTTTAATTTTGAGGGTCACATCAATTGACCAAAACACCGTCGTATGTTGGGATTAAATAGTTATTAGCTTTAGAAACCTATTTGTTAAAATGTGGTACTGTTTAATATTTTTAACTGTGGATCGTTGATATCAACAATTGAATATCAATAAAAAGTGTCGTAAATATACACGTAAATTGGGTTGTTTTCGATTAATAGAAAACAGAATGTGTGCGCATAAAGATGGCAGCTAATTGTGTAAAACCAATGTAGTATATTATTTTATAAAAATTATTGGTATGTCAATATAAAATGAAGTTAATGATCATTAGATAAAGTATACCGCGATACGATATTTTAAACAATGGATTTTATATTATTTAATTAATGCCCGTCTTTTGTAATTCAATTCTCTTTGCTAAACTCATAGTCTGACATTTAATTAATTTTCCATTAAATTTTTCTCATAACTCCAAAATTACAACCTCGTTTCCTAATACTATATTATGTAACATTTTAAGCAACGAGCTTATTTCGGTAAAGTGATTTATTTTCTCTTTAATTCCTTTTATTGCCTTATGCTTTACCTAGTGAGAATTAACTAAAATTTACCCTTCAAAAAAATAGTTTTTCAATTACCCACTCCAATTTTTATATACATAGCATTGTTTCCTTTAATTTTGTTTCAGTTACAAATTAATATTTATGACTATAGTATTACCAACATTACTTGGCCCCCGCCGAATTTGGAACGAGAATTGTCAGTCTGGAACAAATTTCTTCAATTTCAATTTTATGCAAAATAAATATTTTGTCTACTTTTAATAACCTTCGCTAAAATATCGGTTTTGGAATTTATTTAAATTAAAGTTTTGGTAGAGTGTGGCAACATTCTTGACGTGACGGTGGTACCCTCACTAGCGGCCAAGTTAAATTGGTACATCTATAGCTAAGCTAAATAAGACCTAATAGTCAATTTAATTAAATTTGGAAGTATTTTAGTACATGTATTTTTCATTACATATTTTGTATTTATCAAAAATTATAATGACAATTACGGTTAAACTGTGGAACTAATTACATGGTAATTAATGCCGAACCGGTTGCCATACAGTTGCTAATTAACTTCATCACGCGTCACGCGTGCTCCGCACTGAGTAAGTTAAAATTTAGGCATCTCTCCATCGTCCAGTCACGTGCATTTAATGTTTACAAATCGTCATGGCTAGGGGTTGCAGTACCGGACGACTATGTCAATATAGGTATTTTATAAATATTACAAATATATATATAAATGAGCAAAAAATAAAAATATTTAGTGCTGATTACAAATCACATTACCGGACAAATAAATTAGTGAAATTTTGCAATATTTCATGTTAAATACCGGTAATAAAAAATATTGTTTATTTAATTTGAAATTGTAAGGGATATTTTAAGGTATATGTGACATCACGCATGTTTTTTTGCTGTATTTCTGTGAGGTTTTGACTCTTTTAAGTTTTTTGAATTTCCGCTCTATCGTTTGTATCGAGAAGCATATAGTTTTTCTGAATAAGTGCCAATGAAATCAACAATTTTTTCGTTATTTGTGACATACATATATTACTATTTTTGGTTTTTAAGCGACTTTCACGAAGTTATCATTGTTATGCCTACCAGCTGAGACTATTTGTTAAAAAATCAGTACTACTGACAGTTGATAAAAGGAGTGTAAATTTATTAATATGAGCAAATCGCTTATTGATGTCACCTTAAATTATTACTTTATTATGAAACTGCAAAAATGTATTTTATTATTTGTCACATTCAACGTAGTTTGTGTTGCTATGGCATAATCACAGATGCTAAATAACATAACTTAACGACAGAACATGTGTACAGGGATAGACTAGGATATGTAAAAGATGATGCTACAAATGACAATTAATGCTTTTTTTATATGAGGATGTTAAAAGCAAAATCGTTAATGTAAATCAATGTCATATTGTGAGAAATCAAATAAAACCGATGCTGCGTTGATGTCATTGCGTATATTTTGCATGTAAATTTAAAGTTTTATTGGCATATTGCAATTGATCTGTTAAGTTGTATATATATTTATATAGAAGTATTTGGAGAATATTTGTGCGTTCATATTATGTCATATTCGACTTTTTGTGGACAGTGTCGTTTTTTCTTTTAATGTACTCATATATGAATCAATCTCTAGTTAGAAAGTCTAGTCAAAAGCCAAAAGTTCTTAGTTTCACTGCAATTAGCTATAACGTATGAATGGGTGTACGAGGTGATGTCACATGATCCCATGAGTAGAGGTCGTGGCAGCTGGTTTGAAATTAAAAGGTTGGTGTATCAATGCATGGTTGGTGTACCATTCTCAGTGTAGTAGAAGCACTCTGAGATTCAAAGTTTGTTGAACGAACCATCATTAAGTAATTATAGTGTTATATATTATATTGTAATACCGAGAAACCAGTATTTTCCATTTTAAAACCAGGTATTTAGATATTGAAAAAAAAACAGTTGAAATAATTGGTTACCGGTTTAGGTGTTATTAGTATAGAAATCAATGGCTATGAACTTTTGAATAAGGACAATATTAAATAAGTCTTACAAAAGCTGGAGGCGGAAGAGTTTGTGACTCGTATGTGTTTAACCTACTCTATAAAATGGAATTAGGGCAGTGCGTTGTATCGAGGATTTATTGAATAGTAAAACAATCCTGTAATTAAAAGCAATATATTATCAATCAAGCGAGATTTCGTCAAATTAATTTTAATTGCTTGTTGAACTCACACAGATGTAATTAATCATTCCATTTGAAATGTCAAATTGATTTCGTTCGCATAAGAATTGATTGGTTACAGCTAACAATAGATCAATTGAAATATTTTGAATTTATATTAATTTTATTTGATACAGTGTTTACAACAATGCAATTATTGGGTATCATTCTTTGATACGATCAGTAATTGGAACGCCTGGAAGCAGTGTTTCTAAAACTCTTTCTTCTTTTCGCAAATAAAGATTAAAAAATAAGTTATAAGAGTTTTGATAAAAGGTTTATTTACTTTATTTTTAATAAAAAAAAATAATGTGATGAAATTATTAGATAAATAAGTAAAATAAAAATGCCATAGAAGTTGTGAAAGTACAATTCACCATTCGCAAATGTTACAGTGCACATCTGTATATAAAAAGGGTAGCCAAATTTTCAAAATCACAGTCATTGTGTGTTACAAACAAGAAAGCTCTAATTTAATGAATTTGAGGAAGAAATTTAAAACATATATATATAAAATGAATGTCTGTTTGGTTTGTTGGTTTGTCCGGATCTTATAGGCTCCTAAACTACTCAACCGATCGCGACGAAACATTCAGGAAGGACTTATTGTGATCAAGCCGGGAAATATTATATAATATAAATGTTTGTTTGTCCTTTACGCGTTCCTTTACCATTCATACGATTTCGATGAAACTTCGGTGAGTTGTTGTGCACACACCCGTGAAGGGTTCTGAAGAAAAAAAATTGAAAATCTAAAATTGAAAAAATGAATCAAATACGTACATACAGCGACATCTAGGAAAAACCTTCTGATTTATTCGTGTACGCACCAGACGAAAAACAAAAATATTGTGTTATAACAAGTGTGATATTGAAACTCGGGTTCGGGTCGGGCCAGACCTGAATATGATGGGCTCGAACCGGGTAAGTATGAAATTTCAGCCTGTGCAGACCTCTAATCCAAAAGCAGTTAAATAAACAGAATTAAAACACAAACCCTTTCTTTTTTTGAGTGGCATTGCAACGCATGCCGGGTACTCACTACTATATTATAGAAAATAGATAAGTAGCTGTATTTGGTAACACATTTTTAAAACAAAACCACTACCACCCATAGAAAAAGACGCTTTAAAATAAATACCTGATACATATATATATAATATAAAATCCAGCGTATCTAGAGTGATTAACTAACCAATAGTTCTGTATTAGCTCCATCTTTATACATTTACTCTCATTTATCCGTAAAAGACAGTTTGAGCGACTGAGGAACAAGCAACTCTCGTAGAATAACCTCTGTTGCGGTAAGCTCTGTAAAGAGTCCATATAATTTTGGCCAATTTAAGCGGACACGGTTACTAAAAATACATAAATATTATATAATATATTTTTAATCGAACGTTACTCATTATTTCGTTGGTAATAAAACGCATAAACAGTTTTTAATTTATTTTGAATGAGGTAATCACATAAATACTTCTTGTCAATGTCTTCGTTTGGTAATGCTATGTGCTGAATAAAATCTTTCATTTTCTTTGAATTACTGAACTATTAATTTGTATACTGACCATTTCATATTTTATAAATTATCATTTTTTTAATTAAGCGGTTATATAAATATCGACCATTTTGATGGATTCCTGGAAATTTACTGACAGAAAAGATATTCAGATACTGATTAAATAAAAAAAAATTGACTTATTGGCTAACCTTATACTAACAAAGAAATTGCTCGGTTAGTTATTTAGTAATAACAGATTTTCAGTGCTTAAATTTTACTAGTATACTCATTGTTTTAATTCAAATTAGAGAGACTCATAATTATTCATCCTGGCGCAAGAGAATCTCGCACAATAATAATTTGTCTCGGTGTGTATACAAAGCTGCTGTCGGCAACATCCCTTAGGGGTGGGGGCAAGTAATACTTAGCTCGGTGGGGTGCCAAATATTGAATATTCTTTTTTGATGGTGCATTTCACTACAATATTTTGAAATTCTAAATGACTAAGTTATTGAAATTATGACTTTTAATATTTACTACGGTCAATATGGGTAACTTTGGCCCAGTTCTGAGGGTTTTTTGTATTTGTATGGTTTGCCATTGCATTTATGTGTGGTATTATTCCATATAGAAATGTAGTAATTTCTTAAGATACGGTTTAAATAACATACATAGATTTATTGTTATAATTGATATATAAATATAGATTAAACAAGATGGGTCAAAGTTTGCTACCAAATCGGGTAACTATGGCCCACGATACAAATAATCACTGTAATTACTAAAAATTCAGTGATTTTAAATTCTTGGCAACTTTTCTTTGTGCTTTCATATATTCTGTACATATTTGATATGGAAAAAAATATACATCTATGTATAATCCAATTTATTTCAAGATAAGTTTTTAAATTGTGTTTTATCATTCTAAGCTTACAAATTCAACAATAAAACAAATTATTTTGCACATTAATTCGTATTTTTACTACCAGGTGCTACTGAATACCTTTGCTTAAATAAAAAATATTCATATGGCATTAGTATTATAATTGTATTATAACAGCATAATGTCAAACTTTTTCCATATAGTGGGCCAATCTTAGACCGATGGGCAAACTTACCCAAATTGATGGTAACTTACTTGATTATGTCTAAAATAAGCATCAAGAGTTTAGAACTACAAACAGCGAAAGGTTATTTTATTGTAATTGCATTCAATTCCTTATTTTGATAGTAGTACATATTTCCTTTCTGCAACAAATCTATCACTCGATCAACATGACATTATACTTTTTCAGAAATATAGTTTTTATTTAAATAGTTATTTTTTATTTGAATACGTATATTGTAAACAACAATGGTACAAAAGTTTATATAGGAAATAAATACACATTCTTATCAATACATTATAAAGAACATATGGTATAAAAAGATTTGAGAAATCTATTCAATGATTTTTTATCTTAATTAATTAAAAAAAATGTATTTACAACGATCAAGACCGGTTTTTCTCGTGGCGAGCATTATCACCTGATGAATAACTAACTATCATTATCAACTAATATTAACTGATTATTGATAAAAGATAAACATTACTTTAGATATTTTTGGTTATTTGCTTTTTTATTGGTTGGAAATCAACATACTTAAACTGACAACTTTGGCATCTTCTTATGAATATTACGTATGAAGATCCGTGTAAATAGAGGGAGAGGTGAATAGATCTTTTTGCTCCAAAATTGATTTTTTTGTGTATATTCCTTTTTAATGATGCTTATAAGACTTTTTTATTAAAAAATAATTCAAGTATTTAAAAAAAATTGAAAAATAGAAGGAGCGGCATTGTGAACCTTGTCCGTCACCACTGACAGCTGGTGTTTCATGGCTGTCTTCTACAAAGCTATTGACAGAGACACAGGAGATTACTTTTTACATTAACGGTCCAAGCATTACTGCACGTAAGTGTTATTAATTTTAACTAGCGAGCTTCAATGAATTAATAAAAGATTAAAAAAATATTGATTGAATGTTTTATTTTGAAAAATTTACAAGTCATGCATTTGTAAATAATTATTCAGTAGACAGTCGGTGTCCGTGGCGCAGTTACGGATGTCTCGGATTCAATTCCCGGTGCGGATGGTTTTCATAGATTGATCTTTCAATCGATTTATGGATATCTGTTTGTAGTCTGAGTCCTCCCTCCCACCCATATTATCCTCACGGGGCGTAGTGAGAGCAATTAGCTAACCCCTAGTCCTGTCTTAGCCCTATCCTTCTATCCCTACTCTCTTCGATAAAAGAGAGGTTGAGCAACTGATTAACAAGCAGTTCTCGTAGAAAAATCCTGTCAAGATACCTCTGTTAGGAGACCATATGCTCCACATTGGGAGCGGACATAGAAAAAAAAGACTAATAAATGTTCTTAGAAGATGTTTTTAAATAATTTTTATCGGTATTTGCAATAATACCAGTAACATACTGTATTTAATTTATTAGTCCAGTATTGCGGTTATAATGATTTCATTTACTCATTTTAATCTAGTTTGAGAACAAATTCGTCCGGTGTTGCAACCTCTAATTGACATTAGGGCTTCCGATCCCGGGATCCCGTTCAATTATTCAATCCCGTAATCCCGGGATCGATATTTCCGGAATTTCGGGATTCACTGTAAATGCTAAATAATAATTCATATATCAAATTAAAACTTCCTAATTAACTACAACCTCGGTTTGTTTATGTACATAGTTTTTTATAATAGCTGTAAAATTATTATAAATTTATTATAGTCTTTATTACATAGTACTATAGTTTACATAATCCGTAACAGCCGTTCTTCACCAATTTTAAATGAAGGACAATATTTTAAAGTAAAATTGAGCGCCACGTCCTCCTTTTGCATACAATTTGGTAAAACCTACCATAAGAATGCAATAAATAAAATAAAATATTATTTCGAGAATTACGTCTTTTTTAATATTTTTCTTTTTTTTTTTGTAAATGATCGACTGATGATCAATGAAAAATAAAACATTTCAATGCCCAAAAAATATTTAATGAATATATAATATTATATCAATAATGGACATAAATTAAATTATAAATGTACAAGAAATTAGATTCAATGACCAATACCGGGATCCCGGGATTGATAAATTCTGAATCCTGAAACCCCGGGATCGTACAAATGGCCCAAGATTGGATGCCTTAATTGACGTGTCTCACTAATGGGGCTGAAATAAAGTTTCACTTATCAATTAGAGCATTGGAATGATAAATGACATTACTTCTCTCCAACTGACGTGATATTGACATTGGCATTCGAATGCACTTCCGGGAAACATTGCTGTCATCACATTTCGATTTCGTAGTGGATACAGCAAAAGTAAAATAGTGTACATTTACAGCAACGTACAACACAAATAGACTCACACCCTGATGTACAGGTAGTCCTCAATTTAGGACGATTCGCAATTACGACCAAAAATTTTAAAAAAGTACAAACAATTTTTCCATGTCCACTCCCAACGTGTAGCATATGGTCTCCTAATGGAGATATCTCAACAGAAGTTTTTCTACGAGAACTGCTTGTTACTCAGTTGCTCAACCTTTCTTTATCGAATAGAGTAGAGATAGAATGATAAGGTTAGGATAGGACTAGTGGTTAGCTAATCGCTCTCGCTACGCCTCGTGAGGATCGGATGGTTGGGAGGGAGTTTTTAGACATTACAAACACTATGAACGGAAATCCATAAAATCTGAATTATTGAGATTTTGTACACTTCCATGTATTTTGTCACTAACGACCCGGGTTTCGCCTTTTTGCATCTTCAGGCATTCGAGCGCACGAATGCCTGAAATGCCGACAAATCTTATAGATGTGTCTAAGAAATTAACATCTGGAGTCCACTTGTGTGCTCGAATACCTGAAGACGCCGACAAAATACATGGAAATGTACAAATTCTCAATAATTCAGATTTGATATTGAAATTCCATCAAGCACCCTCAGACTAAACTATAAGAAATCCATAAATCGATTGAAATATCAATTTATGAAAACTCTCCGCAGCGAGAATTGCACCCGAGATATCCGTAACGGTAGCCAACGACTCTACCAACTGCGCCACGGGACCGACTAAATTTTACTATTACATTACCGTCTCGACACAAAAGGGTAGATGACGCAATTTATTAAAATTATAAATAAAAATACTTATTCAGTTTCATTGTCTATTTACTGCGTTTATATGGGTTCGGGTGGGTGGGATCTTCGTTCCAGGCATCCATGCCTTAGAATACAAATCGATAAATCAAATGAAAAATCAATTTATTTAAGTGTCCGTACTGGGACTCGAAGTCGCACCCGAAGAACACGGCGTTGACAACTCGCCTACAATCCCCAAAAATTAGCAGTAAGTATTTTTTGCGTTGTTTGCAAAATACACTTGAATCTTTCATTTACACGTATCAAGTATATTTTTTTCACGTCGTAATTTGAGTGAAGGTTGTTTGTTCATTTATTGTTATAGTAGTTGGCCGGCTTGTCCCCATTCATAGATAAACACTTTTCCTTAAACTGTCAATTCTTGGTGGAAAATTATTATATTTTAAAAATAAAATAAAAATTGTTTTGTATCACGTCCACATTCTTCGTCGCTAGTATTATCAAGTGATTAGTTAATAATGCTTGCTATGAGTCAAAGCGATCCTGACCATTTTAAAAATGTGGAAATACATAGTACAAAACAAATAGTTTTTTTTTTATTTTTGAAATGTTGATTGTGTAGTAATGAATAAATTAATAGAATAGACAATCTACAGAAATTTGGAAGCGGAAATGTATGATACCGTGATATAAGGGGGCTGTCATTAGTGCTATAGAAATCTGTGTTTTATAGGCGTTATAAAAGTAGAGGTTTGCTCAACTAGATATCATTTACAAGTGTTTTTTTACTTCCATAACTATTTTTTGTGTGATAACCGATGTCAGTTATTCAGTATTCGCGCGTTATTGTTCATAAATAGTATTCCATTATTATTTACTTTCGCCATCTCTGCTATATTTAGTATTTGAACTTTTAAACAGCACAAGTCATCTGAGAAAGGGTGGTAAAGGTAACGTTTTGCGCCATAAACTCACCTTGAAATATTTTTAGAAGCGGAAAAGGAAGTATAAATATACGAATACTTGAGAAAAATTCTACTATGCAAGGAAATATTAATTTAATGTACATTTCTCATTTTACCCATTTTCACTCGCATATAAACTCATTAGAGAAGAGTTCATAGCTAATTCAACTTTTTTTATCAAAGAGAGTGATTATTAAATAGATGTTGCAAAGAAAGGAAGGTGGTTAATAGTTAGCTAATTGTTATCAATACATCTCATTTTTAAAGATCTGTTCTGGTGAATGAGAAGTGATAAGAACATCACATATTTAGAATTTTAAAAAATAAAACACAATTCATTTGTACTACTTCCACATATTTATAATGATCAGGACCGGTTTCGCTCATCACGAGCATTATCAACTGATAAAAATACAAACATAACAGGCTTATTTATATAAAATTGAGTGTAAAAATGAAGGTATATAAACTGAAAATACTGATTAGCAAACAAATTATACATACATCAAATAAAAGATTCTACAATTAAAATGTTATGGACCTCGTGCAAATCATTAAATACTATCTGTATAAGTATAAGTATTGTTGATAAGTTCCAACAGGTGCATACATGGCGTGAAATACCATAACTAGCTGATGGACATTTACAGCATGTATATAATTTAAGATAATTTAAGGTAATTTAAGACATCGACTGAGGGTGCTTGATGGAATTTCAATATCAAATTTGGATTATTGAGATTTTGAACACTTCCATGTATTTTGTCACTAACGACCCGGGTTTCGTTCAGTTCGAGTCCATTCGTGTGCTTGAATGCCTGAAGATGCCGAAAGGCGAAACCCGGGTCGTTAGTGACAAAATACATGGAAGTGTACAAAATCTCAATAATCCAAATTTGATACAGCATGTATGTTTTTATAATTGATAACATCAAGAATGTAAATTTATCTCGTTAGAAGAAGAAAGAGTTGACATCTAAAATGTTAGAAGAATAAAACAACAATGGAATTGGAATTCCCAGAGAAAATTTTGTATGACCCTTCCGGGCTTGATCCGGTGCTCGGTATTTATCTACAACTAAAGGCTTCTTTTTACTGAACTGATTTCATAATAAATAAATCAATAATTATATCATCCTCCATTAAAATGCTGTCGTGGAGTTTCCTTTTATACTATATGTCGTAAGTTACGGTACAGAGCGTGATCATTATAAAAACATTTTACTTGGTTCGGAGTTATGATTTTGACATTTGATATCTTTCAAAAAGTTGTAAAGTTATAAAAGCTCGAAGGCGAGCTTTGACACACTCTTCAGAAGCAAAATGATACAACTCCATAGCATTAAAACTTTTAATAATCACTGATATTTGTATACGAAAAAAATGTAATAAATAAAAACAAAATATTTCTTTACCTTTATAACGTATTCTGTCAAAGTTGTTTCATTTAGGTGTTAAATCTAGTCTTGAAATATGAAAAGCAAAATGAAAGAACGAATATAAGATAAAAGTTATTTTAAGACCTGTCCGCTCCACAGTAGAGTGAATGGAATTCTTATGGAGATTTTCAACGGAAAACAAAAACTGTTTGTTACTTACTTAACCAATTTATTTTTATTAGATGGGACTAAAAGAAATCTTTCAGTTAGCTGGTCGCGTTGTCAGGATCGATAAGATCACAGACGATTGCTTAGAAGTAGTTATTTAGGGAATTAAACCACGATTGTGATACCGGCGAAAGTTCATCACTCGGTTATATGACGAGAATAAATCTAATCAATCAAGGATTTCTTCTAAAATTCTCAGATTGGAGAAGAAGGTTAGTTTATATTTAGAACTTCACATTTGTTGAAAGTAACAATGGATATGGGAAATATTGCTAAGATCGCTGACTCGCTGAATAAAATCTTTTGATATCAATCACCAAGACTCGGTTTGCACGACAGTTTTGAAGAATGAATGTATCGTACAAATCGAATCACTGTATTAAATATATATAATGCAGAAATTCTCCATCACACATATTAAAAAAAAGATCATTCGATTTCAACATCGTCAATATTTCCATTAAATTAATTTAGTATTACACAATGACATTGTTGTGAAAATATTTTCATATATTATTTAATTAATAATGCTTATAACCGATTTTGTCCAATTAGCATTAACGCATTAACAGTTGTTGTCAAGTACCCAGAAAAGTTCAGTACCGTATTTAGACATTTCGTAATATTGTTATTAATGTTAACCGAATATAAATAAGTCCAATTGAAATAATTTTCGAAATCTTTTTTTTCCATATTGAAAATTAAATAGGTTTTTTTGAAATCATAACCGTTTCATATCCGGCACTGTATATCAGTCTCTCAAACTCTGTACGGAAAGAGTAAGGAAAGAAAGTGAGGTTAGGAAATGATTACTATTAATAGCTAATCACTTCTTCTAGCATTTGTTTTTCAGAATCGAATAATCGGAAAAGCTATTTTTATTCCTATCCGCTCTTAATATAGTAGAGTCAATTGAATCTTAATAGAGCTGTTTAATGAAAAACATTTAAAGCTAATATTGGTGGTTTATCAGTCACTAAACTACCCTTTTGGATGGGGGTAAGTATAAAGCAACTCCGTCGGTGGCGTCGGCGTCCGTGGCGCAGTTGGTAGCGTCGCTGGCTACGGTTACGGATGTCTCGGGTTCAATTTCCGGTGCGGACGGTTTTCATAGATTGATCTTTCAATCGATTTATGGAATTCTGTTCGTAGTCTGAGTCCTCTCTCCCACCAATCCCATCCTCACGGGGCGTAACGAGAGCGATTAGCTAACCACTAGTCCTGTCATAGCCCTATCCTTCTATCCCTACTCTCTTCGAAAAAGAAAAGAGAGGTTGAGCAACTGAGTGACAAGCAGTTCTCGTAGAAAAAATTCCGTCAAGATACCTCCATTAGGAGACCATATGCTCCACATTGGGAGCGGACATGGAAAAAAATATAGCAACTAGATTAGTAGATGACTTATCGAGAAAGCTGAATAGTATGAAAACTTCACAAAAATTCATCCCATTTGAATATAAATCTGTCAATTTAAAAAAAAAATCTTGACCTCACAGCTGAATTTACGAGTCCCAACATCATTTCGTTCCAAAGAACAAAATGGTTTATTGTGGTCCGTCCTCACACGGGACCAAGCCACAGGCCACAATAATTTGATTTGAATGAAAAAATGTGTATTTGTTTGGAGATCGTAATAGTCACGATTCTTCAGTAGCGTCATTAAACTTTTTAATGATGGGCTCTTAGTTTGCGAACTATATACATGATACTTAATGGCCACTTGACTTAAGTACCTGAGCTAGTCACGTTTATTTTAACTACTCGTTTTTTTTTTTGTAACTTTTGAAAGGTACATGCAGCATGATCGTTAATTTCTCTCATTAAGACAATACTGCGTTATTTTTTTAATGTACACCCTTTTGACTATAAAGTTTTCTTAAAACATTTCTTTGCAAGATAAAAAGTTGTAAGAAGACTTAAACTTTGAGCGTTCTATATAAAGCAGGGCTTTTTAAGTATCGTGGAAGTTCATCGTTTACCACCATCGCTGCACAAAAACTTTAGATAGGCGGCGAAAGTTTTATAATATTTACTCAAAATAATACTTCCACCCTGGAGTTGCTACAGCCAAACGATTTATTGTCGCTCGTTTGGTTTTCAAATAGGTCAAGGGTAGATCACCCGATGCATGCTTTTAATGGTAATTGGTCTGTCATTTTCCATCAGATAATAATGGAAAAAAAACAAATTTACCCTCAATAATATAAAATAATGTAATTTGTTTTTATCATAATATTGTTTTTGTCAATAAATTCAATAAGCTGTCTGTTAATATATATTAAAATGGAAAGTATTTAATAATATAAATGTTAATTTTTTTATATACCTTGTGATTATTAAAATTTAATTTTATATAAATAGCCCTGTCTTGATTGTATTTTTATCAGTTGATAATTCTCGTGATGAGCGAAACCGGTTCTGATTAGAACAAAAATGTGGTGAAGTAGTAAAAACATATTGTATAATGCCTTTCCACCAAGAATTAACAGTTAACACATTAAAATTGAAACGGTCAATTATTTAACAATACGGTCAGTTTTAAATTTTGGATTATTGAGATTTTGTACACTTCCATGTATTTTGTCACTAACGACCCGGGTTTCGCCTTTCGGCATCTTCAGGCATTCGAGCACACGAATGGACTCGAACTGACAGGGACTCAAACTATCAGTTCGAGTCCATTCGTGTGCTCGAATGCCTGAAGATGCCGAAAGGCAAAACCCGGGTCGTTAGTGACAGAATACATGGAAGTGTACAAAATCTCAATAATCCAAATTTGATATTGAAATTCCATCAAGCACCCTCAGTCGATGTCTTAAATTATATAAAATACGGCCAGTATTTAATTTGAATAATCGGAATTCAAAGTTATTGACAGTTTTATTAGGCGAACCAAATCTTACTTTTTTTTGACCTTGGTAATTGTTTACTGATTGCTTCTATCTGACCATGTTTAGGTTAGTTACTGCTTGTTTATGCGTTTAGTTACTAACCAAATAGTTAGTTGCGGTTTTGAGTTCTTACATTAAATATGTATGAAACAAAAGTGGGGCGTACAACTCCCTGGCATCTGGGTGATTTATATATACTCAAAACAACTACAACACTGCTAATGATACTTATGTATATTTTGACGTAAGCTCTGAAAAGGGTAGCTCAAGGATTAGTTAAGAGTAAGAATTTTCAATAACGGTACTACCCGAACCGGTACCCATGTATTTGGTTGTTTTTTAAATACCGGTAATTCGATATTAAAAATTCAACTTAATAAAATTCGTAGCAAATATTTGCAATTAGTGTACGATTGTTTAATGACTTCGTATATGAATATAAGATAACTATTTCTGCAGTAAAACTTATTTGCATAAAGATCTAATCAACATTGATACATTTATTTAACGATACGAATGATATGAAAAAAACAATATATGGAACGTATTCAGTATTTCGTGCTTATGTAAAGATATACATTTAAATATCAACCATACTAATAGGCCATCGTAAGAACTATGATTGAGCTTTTTGTTTCTTAAATGCGGCCTTGTTTGATTTAAGGTAAATGAATGCGGCCTACGTCCGTGGCGCAGTTGGTTTCGTCGCTGGCTACGGTTACGGATGTCTCGGGTTCAATTCCCGGTGCGGACGGTTTTCATAGATTGATCTTTCAATCGATTTATGAATTTCTGTTCGTAGTCTGAGTCCTCCCTCCCACCAATCCCATCCTCACGGGGCGTAACGAGAGCGATTAGCTAACCACTAGTCCTGTCATAGCCCTATCCTTCTATCCCTACTCTCTTCGAAAATGAAAAGAGAGGTTGAGCAACTGAGTGACAAGCAGTTCTCGTAGAAAAATTCTGTCAAGATACCTCCATTAGGAGACCATATGCTCCACATTGGGAGCGGACATGGAAAAAAAAAAAAAAAAAGAATGCGGCCTACCGTTAGGAACGAACATCTTAGCCACCCTTGGGATAGGACATGATTAGTGGTTAGCTTATCACTCTCGATACGCCCCGTTTTTAGGAACGGAAAGGTGAGAAGGACTTTAGATAGCCATGCATTCGAAAGAAATCCATAAATCGATTAAGAACCAACGTATGAAACAGTTCCTACTGGGATTCGAGCCTGTGACAACTGTAAGCGATGATAGTGACGCTGGTATCTCAACAGTGCTTCCTTAGTCTTGTTACTTTTTTTCGAAGTGAGCAGGGACAGAAGGATTATGGTAGGAATAGTGGTAAGCTAATCGCTTTCGATAGACCCCGTTTTTAGAATGGAATGTGTGGGTGTTAATTCTAGACCTACAAACAGAGAAAAAAATATGATTGAAATGTGCTTCGTTGATTTTAGAAGCAGCATCTGACTAAAAAGGACAGGGATTTATTGTATACGTGGATGATGATGAACCTTTTCAGAAGGACTGCAAAAATAAATGTCAAGGTTGTAAAAAACCTCGGTAAAAAAAGAATACATTATATTTACACGAAAGACGATATCGCATTGTTGCAGATTGTTGTTTGTGTGCGCGATCTGGCTTAGAAAATGGTGACAAATGGAAGCCAATTTCAACGGAATATTTACTTAGACAATAGAAACGTCAATATATCAGACTAAATAATAAGTAACTATTCCAATTTTTGGTCAGTAAATTTAATAAATGGTCTGTTATTAATCATAATGGTCAGTATGTATTATACATTTACATTGGTCAGCTAATAAAGTAAACGGTCTGTGATGTATAAAAAAATGGTCAGATTTTTAATTAAGCCTAACCTTACCTAATCTAACCATTATTTAGTTGGCAATTCTTTACTGACCAAACTTAATTATTAACTGACCATTTATCGAATTAGTTACTGTCCAAATAACTATTAGCCGAATCTATTCATAAGTTATATGTTTTTTTTTTCAAATTTCATAAATATGAATAGTATGCGTCACGAATAAAAAAAAATGCTTATTTTGGCACGGTGATCAAATCCTATTTGCTATCACTGCTATAAATAATAATCTACGTAGTGATTTATTTGTTTTTTTTTTATTTAAATATTTACAATTTATAATGTTATTTAAATAGTAATCATTTGACTTGTCGGTTGGTTTTGGCATACAAATCATAAGATTTGGAACTGATGAGTTATAACCAAATCATACTTTCTGCCACAATAAAAAAAAACAATAATATTATTTAATACTGTTTTTTTCAATGCCACTAGATCCTGTGACGTTATCTATTTTGACGTTTAAAATCAAAAACCACTTACTGAATTAATTCGTTCTTTGAGTATGCCCTCGATATGCAGTATTATATAAATCGTTGTTTTATTATGTCAAAAATTTACTGGGAACCAAACTAATTTTACATAAATTAGTTATTTTTAGGTTTTCCCGGTTTAGGTATATGAAATCAAAGACCGATAAGTCGACATTTTGTCAAAATAATAAGAAAATACGTACATATAACTTGCTGAACTTGAGAGAAGTAATAAAAAAAAAATGTCAAAAATTGTTTGCATGTCACTCGCAAAAACCGATAAATTGAATGCAGAAATATCCAATTTTATTTAGTCTATATTAAATTTGGATTATTGAGATTTTGTACACTTCCATGTATTTGATACACTTTTTGTACACTTCCATGTATTAAATACATGGAAGTGTACAAAATCTCAATAATCCAAATTTAATATTGAAATTCCATCAAGCACCCTCAGTCGATGTCTTAAATTAAATTAGTCTATATTAGCTATTATAAAATGTGATTGATTGGCTAACAAAAATAAACATATCGTGCCAGATTATTTTATAAATACAATACGATGGATAAAGCGAATAATTTAGATGTGAAACACAAAATGATGGTTAACAACTAGCATTGCAAAGTGGAATTATAGGATTTTGCTTCTAGAAGCCTAATAATAATACATACTCGTTGATATAATAATTAAAGATATTTTCATAAACTTTGTAAAATGCGTGAAAATGAAAAAAAAATCTGTACTGAACATATGAAGAGATTGATCGCTTTATCTACTTTATTTACTAGGGTAAAATTTGCATAAACCTGAATATATTTACAAAGCTAATAAATTAAACTGAGCGCTACTCTTTGATAAGGTAAACATAATAAAATTCATCGATAGCTATTTTGGCTTCTCGCGATCGTCAGAACTATAAAGCTTGAAAAAATTCTTGTGAAATTGAATACTTTTTTACTTTTACCTGAATACAATGAAGTTCAACCAAGTAAATGACAGTTCAATCAACTACGAAATAACGAACATTTTTTCAACCTCCATATTACACTTGGTATTTAGGGTTCAATTCAAAGATAGGCACTTAATTGTCTCATATTATATAATTTAAGACATGGATGGACAATTGCTTGATGGAATTTCAATATCAAATTTGAATTGTTTTTGTATATTTCCATGTATGTCAGCTCGAGTTCATTCGTGTACTCGAATAACTGAAAATGCCGAAATGAGAAACCCCGGTCGTTAGTGACGAAATATGTGACGATGTACACAATCTCGGCAATTCAAATTTGTCTCTTATTATTTCAGAACAAAATTAACCCACATATTTCCGGAAAAATATTTTTGTCCTTTCATTTTTTTTGTCATTCATTTTGACCCTATTTATTATTAAATATAAGGAAATAAAGTCGTATATTAAAATAGTATTTGTAGAAATGTTTTTCCTTTTGAAAGGTCAGTAGTAAAATAGACAAATTTTGTAGTAATTTATTTTTATTCCATACCCATAAGAAGGTTGTAGTTCTGTTTACAAATAACAGTAGTATTTAGGTTTTGGTGAAGGCCATATTTTGCATTATTTTAGTTACAATGCCCTCGCGGTGATCTGTGGTTATTTTACAATGACGTTGGTTATTATTACTTTAGATCTAAACGGTGAAATCTCAGAAAATCCTGTGAAAACCTCTGAAAATTCCTATTATTAATAAGAGAAAAAAAAAATGTGCTTATAACACTATAAATATTTTTTCCATGTCCACTCCCAATGTGGAGCATATGGTCTCCTAATAGAGGTATCTTAACAGAATTTTTCTCCGAGAACTGCTTGTTACTCAGTTGCTCAACCTCTCTTTTTTTTCGAAGCGAGTAGAGATAGAAAGACAGGGCTAGGACAGGACTAGTGGTTAGCTAGTGGTTAGGTTATGATATGGGTGGGAGGGAGGACTCAAACTACGCACAGAAATCCATAAATCGATTGAAAGATCAATCTATGAAAACCGTCCTCACCGGAAATTGAACCCGAGACATCCGTAACCGTAGCCAGCGACGTTACCAACGGACGCCGACTGTTATAAATTATACTAATTAAAAATATAATTCCTGGTTAAACCAAGAATCTTGGAACTGTGGTATCGATATATGTTCGTCACACGACGCTTTCGAACGGCGAGCATTGTCATTGTGAAATTTAAACAGTTTGTAATACTTGACAGATACGAACAATTCTTAGCTTTATGCCCGTCTTACTCTTTCCAAGTCAAGGAAGACAAAAGCAGAATCCTAATTCGGATGAAGTCGTGCAGTAAAGCGAATAATAAATATTACATAGATGATTTTTAGTAACCTATCTTAAAACTGTATGTCATCGTTTTTGTAATAAAATCGAATTAAATCTCTTCGACGTTTTCAGTCATTTATTCTCGACGTATAATTGAAAATGTGTTTCATTAATCTCTAAAGAGTATTATTTTATTAAAACGTATCATAAAAAAAAGAAATGGTCGTTTGATAAATCTTTAAAATTGTTAAAAATCTTTGATTTAATTTATTTTGTACGAAGTACAACTGTTGCAAATTGTAACAAAAATATATTTTACTTAAAAGCTTTCAAAGTATCCATAACAATACAATATATTATCCGCTATATGGTATGTGAGATATTAAGACCAGACAGAATAAAGCTGTGTCATCAAACGGGATATTGAACTAAGTATATAAAAAAGTGTATATATACTGTAGAGTATTTTTGAAATAATGCTGATAAGGGAATTATTTCTTCAATATGGCGCCCACGCATGAGTATTATATATTTGAAATCATATGTTTAAGTATATGTGTGTATAAATATATATATACACATAGTGACGTCTTAACTTGCAAATTGCTTTTCTTCATTCGAGAAAATCGTTCAGAACTGGATTAAAATTAATTCTGCAGATGTAATTTTTGAATGGTAAAGATTGAATTATTAACAAGTTCTGAGATAATAACATTGAAAACATTTTTTTAAAGTAGATTTTTATACATTGTAAAGAATAATCTTTTTGGCGTAAAAATCATAAGATAAGATGTCGATGAGTATCATGATTTAATACTGTTTCGTTTTAAAGCCATTAGATCTAATGACTCCATGCGTTCTACCAATAAGTAGTGTTAAATTGCATACATTTTGACATTCAAAACAAAAAATAGCAAAAACTGACTTAATGCGTTTTCTCAATATACCCTCAATATTTACATCTGATAAAATCATTCAGAAGTCGAATAAAGCTAAAATTGTTGTAATTCATTATTTGTGATTTGCGTATGGTAAAGTTTTGATTATTAAAACTCAAATTCAAATTGGTCTCAATTAACATGAATTAATTCCTACTCTATTATGTTGTCAATCCGTTTCTCCGTTTAGAAGTGGAGAACAATTGGAGGAAATCAACTTCAACTATGTTGTTTTTTAAATTATCTAACAAGTTTTTTTATCGAATTATTTTGCCAACCACAACCGTTTGTGTGGATGTATCAACTGATTTCACAACCGCCTTCCACAATACTATAATGTATTCCATTCTAAAATACAATACTACAGATATTTTCCATTTTACACCATTAAACCGATGAAGATTTAAACGAGACTGATCTTATATAAGAATAAGTAACACTGAACTAAATCCAAGCTTCGTTACTTGCGTAGTTAGTCAACAGTGACGCCTGTTGGGTAGCAATTGTAAAGAGAGGCGATGGAGATTTTTTTTCTAGGTATAAGACTCGACATGGGTTTTCAAGGAAAAAATGATGAAAGAAAGAATTCAGAGAAAAATTATAAAAAAATATGTAATAATACAAAAATTCGTGGACCCAGTTTTTTCTCTATTACAAAGAAACTTTGAGAAGAATTAATGATACAAGCCGTGAGAACCGAAGAACACGTACAATTATTTCTAAGTTTTTTGTATCTCCACGAAATGCTCTGAAGCCAATATGAATTTATCAGCTATTTTTAAAGCATACCAATGTTTACATTACCCATTCCATAATCTAATTAGGTACTAGTTTCGGGCACTCTTTCGATTGAACAGACCATTTAATAACCTTTTCCTTTTTGAGGCGGTAGAAAGAAAATATGACTGATATTTTTATAAAAGAAATCGTGTACGCAAATTTTGATACCGTTTCAAGGGCGGACACTTTGACAGGAACCGTTTTAAAAAATCGCCATTAAACTAAAATGCACATAAACTCTTTCTAAGGCATATCAATGGAGTGCGTTTTTTTCAGAGCTGAAAATACCATTAACAGTATATTAAAATTTGAGTCAGTTTTAATTTTTGATCTATCAATTTTCCTAATTGCAAGTTTAAAATTTCTATCTATTTTGTCTTCTGTTTGAAATTAAAAAAAATTCCAAACTTACAGATGTCGTTTTTTTACACGTTCTTGATCCTCATTTTACTCAGTTGACTGTAGAGAGTGTAGAAGAATATTTTGCTTTTCCTTATACACCGGAAGACACAAAATAACTTAAAACTATCATACTGCCCGTAACAGTTTTTTGTGATTTATTCAAAACTTTAAAAATCTTCGTGAGTGTGTTTAACGACTCATAATGTAATAAATTATTGTATAACGATATACTATTTGGTATTTTAACTATCGTACAATTTTATATGGGTAGTTTGTTTTAAATAACCATTTATATAGAAAAAAAATAATTATACAATTGTCTTCATTAATTTTCATATTAAAATAAATATCTGCATTACTGAGTCGAATTATTTAAAGAGCTGCCGTTTTTTGTTAGAAAATGTTTCTTCTTTCTTCTCACAAAAGAGAATATAAATGCTTAATCTGTTTTAATGGAACTATTTAAAACTTTAAATGGCTCTTCAGAATAACGTTTTTATAGTAACGGTATTGTTTTAACAAGGGCCCGGAATAAATTTTACTTTCCTCTCAAATGAAAAAAGCTGAAGATTTTTTGCTTAATTTGATAAAGGAAGATTTCGTAAGAAGATGGTTTTTATTATTAATCTAATTTTTTTTCTTCTATAAATGGTGCACAAAATTATCATTTGACATTGGTGATGCCAAGAAAATCGATGAAGCTTTTACACGGAAAATATTTTGTTTTAATAACCGTGGAACCCTGATTCAAACCCTTTTTAAATGCACTACAAAATAACGATGAATGCGAGAACTGTATTTGTTGAATGGTGATAGAAAGGGTTGAGATTTAGTGATCTTTACTTGATAGAAAGTATTCCACTTGCGTACTATCCACCCTGTATAGTAGGCGGCTAGTGGAATAGCTATTTATTCAACGCTTGCATTATGCGCTGTTTTACGGTACCGAATCATAGCACCTGACAAAGAATCAGAAAAACCGTATACTCAATTTAGAGAATAGATGCTTGAGTCGGATAATGTGGGTGAGGTGGTTTGACTTCGTCAGGAACTCGGAGGTTAGGGAACGGGCCAGGACTAGGTAGCGCCCTGTTACATCAACGGTCATGGAAAGACGTTGAAACTGGCTGGGCCTTCAGAGAGCCTCAATCTTACTTGCTTATGACGAGCAGTGGGGATCCGGTGGCCTGGAAGACCATTGGATACTATCCATAAGATATATTCGAAGTACCTGAGGGACTCTGGCATGTCACGATAGAAAGCAAAGCGTTTGGCGGGTGACAGGGAATCATGGAGACGTTGCTTGTTGGTCACAAGCTCTAAATAGTTAGCGAATATGGTCGAAGATTAAGAGAAGAAGTGGAATTGCATTGTGGAAAGCGTCTCAATTAATTAAGAATACAAATTTAAATATTCTGTGAATAGCACTTGCACAGCTTTTCTCATTATTATATTCCGGGCCAGTAGCCAAATAGTCACTGCCGTGCTCTTCGTTTGCGATGTCCACGAGTTAGAAACACAATGCGGACACTTTCGTCATGAACTCGATTAAAAAACCAATTTATGCATGGCATGGCGTTCTGGAAACTCAAGAGTGAAAGTAGAGCGACTCAATAACAAGCAGTTCTCGCAGAACAACTTGTGTTGCGATGCCTCCATTAAAAGTATATTCGTCACATTGGTAGCGAATATGGTATATAAAATAAATTTTACTATCTCAGATCAAAACCTTTTTACTCACCTTTAATCTTAAGTTCAAAGATGCACGCAATTGGATTACATTCATTTAATAAAATATATGTTGTTAGTTGACTTCTGTATGGTAATGGTAGCTTTTAGTAATTTGTTTTACTTGAGTGCACGACGTCATTTGCATGTGTCTTTTACACCTTTTATCTAGCGTACTTGTGCAGGGGACTCGGTCTCCAGAGATCTCCGACTTCAATATCAACAGTGTGAATAATGAATTGTATTGTATGTAAGTAGCTAGAAGTATTTCGCTTCGATCTACAGTGAGTGCAACAGTTTATTTTGCTAGATGCTAGCTGATTTTCCAACAAGCAATTACACGTCGACGAATAAATCTTTTTAATGATGATAGCTGACAATTCTTGGTGTGAAAGCATTTTATTTATTAAAACAAATGTCATCAGTAGAAAAATCTCACGATGAGTGAAGTCGGTCGTCATAATTTAATGAAACTGTGGAATTAGTCCAAAAAACTGTTGTTATGAATATAAGCAAATTTAAAATATATGAATTCGTGCGCAGGAGGATGTTTTCTGTTGGATTCTGTTTCCTTGGATTGCCCCATTCTTTTATTCTTACCCACTTTGTAAAGAGAGGTTGGGTGTTACACTAGTTTTTTTTAACACTAAATCCATTACTTTATGAGTCCATACGCGTTGAAATCGGTTATAATTAAAAAAAATTTAACGATTTTAGTGCCCAGCAAATTTCACGAGGAGGACAGCCATTTATGGAATAAAATAAATGGCTTAAAAAAGGCAAAAATGATATGACGACGATAAAACCTCGTGAGTAAATTCGTTGATGCCTTCACGCTATATAGATTATTTGGCGAGTTAATTCGCTTATGGCACTCTAAAGGTTAATTCTCTAAGCCTTACTTGACATTGAGGTTTTAAGTTACTGAGTAATTATGTGTATTAAATAACTGTTTTGAATCTTTGAGCACTACTATTTATTCTTTGATTAATTTTCTAATAAATAAATATAAATCGTTTGGAGTTCTTATTGATATATGTTTAATCAAATAAGTTGTGTGTTTCTGTTTTAGCTCAAGGTCATTGTAAGCCACCTAGTGCAAAAAACATTCCATGACATTCTTCTCCTAATTGAATACTTTAATTATTTATTATGTTGATTTAAATTATAAACTTGTATAATCAGTGGTGGACTGACTCTAAAAATATTGGTTGCAAGGAGTCAATGGGAGCCCACACAAAGAGAGCCCCTACCCTTTATACTGTACTAATAATTTAATAACAGTTAAAACAGATATAGAGAATAAGTATGTAATCATGATTAGTTAATTGTGTATATTATTTGTATTAATGAAATACCCGGAGTGCTTTATCGTGTATATTGTTAAGCATGTAAAAGTAAAAAGTTAAAAAGTTATTTGACTTTACTGGGGGCCCCTAGCATACAGCGAGGCCCACTTGTCATCGGGAAACCTGGTTTGTGTGTGCCAGTCCACCACTGTTCAAAATAAAATATAATTATGACAGATATAATTAGTAATTTAAATGTATTATTACATCTTCTAATACTTTACTTTGACGACAAAGGCTAGTTTTACAATGAATCTTATACATACTGTATATATGTACGTTTTGTAGACAATTCATTTGGCTTTGAATTTCAACTATAATATTAAACAAATCTTGTAGAAACGAGCTGTATAAATTTACACTTATGGAATTGTAGGTAATTCCACGGGAGAATACGTACACCGTAGAGGTCTGCACGGGCTCGGGCTTGGCCCGTGGGCCGTGTCCGGGCGGGTAGATACATTTGAAATTCGGGCTCGGGTCAGGCCCAGGTAAGGAGTTTGTTCTTCAGAAAAATATTTCAGACTAGGTTCGGATCTTGAGTAATATTGATAACTGAACAAAAAGGCGATAACTAAAATAATTTATTGCGTTTTGAATATCATTGGAAACAATAAATCCTTAATTTGATAAGTATAGCGGTACCATAAAATTGTGTGTTATCGATGCAAACTTTGAAACAATGCTTTGTTTATTTAAGACACATCGATAGTAAGTTAAAATATTTCGTACATAAATAAAGTGTAATATTATTCAGTATCTACTTTTTATTCTTTTTAGATAGTTGACAGTTTCGTGTGCCAATAAAATACAACAGATTCGTTAAAAAAGAGAACGATATAAAGAGAAAGTTAAAAACTGGTGACTGTGGTGATGTGTGGAAATCATTTCGTGAAATAATAGATTTTTCTACATATGAAAAAGTTGGGTAGGTACGTTTAGTGTGTTAAATGTGAATCAATTTTACACTACTATATTTTTTTTAAATCGGGTTTTTTTCGGGCCGAGAAATATAAATTTAGGCTTCGGGTCGGGTTCGGGTAACAAGTGTGATATTAAGAATCGGCCCGTGCAGACCTCTTGTATACTGCTACAGTATTAACATGGATATATACAATAAAGTCTCAAAATATTTTGCGTAAAGGTGTTATGATAAATTATAATAAAACAATCGTTATTGACGTAATTGAAACTGATGGTAAAATATTAATTCTGTTTTACTTTTGACATTATAACATTGGATAATAATTATTAGAGTGTTACTCTTACCTTGTAACAATGTAAAACATAAATTGAGTTGTTTCATTAAAATTTAATCAACATGTGAAACATTTCAAAAATTCAATTAGACATTTCGCACATCCAGTATAAAACAACCATATGTGGTAAAATTGTGATTTTCTGTTTTATATGCAAAACTTTCCGTAGACTTAACATAATTGTGGTGTGAAAACATCACAACTTCTATTCATTTTTGATGCTTAGTATATTTAACAAATTTCAAATATTTACAATTAAAACACAACACATGTCGGGATATTTTTGTTGAAATCAGTTTGAAACACATTATTTTACTGTGGAAACAAAAATAAATATCTACACACCTGAGATATTTGATATGAAAAGAGTATTTTAAATGGGCGAAATATTGCAGATGTAATTTTCTCAAAACTATAAATTTGCAGTTATGGTTGTTTTATACTAAACAGGCGATTTATGTAAATCTCTACATGAATGATTTATTTTTAATGAATGAAATTTATAATTATCCCATATTATGTTACCCATCTGTTTCTTTTGCTTCTCGATTCAACAGTCCCAGGAAATCTTTATTACTCAATATTATTTTCTATACATACGATTCCGCTTAATTGGGCCACCGGTTGATCGGGAAAACCGTTTAATTTTCCCAAAATACCCTAATCTCAATGTTTTAAATACAATGGAATCGGCTGTGCTCTCGAGTTAATTTGTTTGGATATTTTTAATGACACAATTATTTTATTTCATTGTCTAAATTAATAGTTTATTTCTAAAATACTATGAAGCAAAAATTACTAAATTTATTTTTAAATACTAACCTTGTCTTTTTTATCACGAAATGTAAATATTTCTTGTTAAATTAAATTATAACACTTTTTGTGAGCATCATAAATATAATTATACGCACAAATTATAACTTTTATTTAAAAAAAAATATGTACGTATTCAATAACAATTGTACTATGAGTAGAGTGATTGTTTAGTGAATGATATGATATAGATGATGGTAGTCTATCCCTACATATATCTAAGCTAGTATGTAATATATATATATATATCTAGCTAAGCTAAATTAAGTTTAAACATAGTTCTGACGATGGCGTGAAGCTGAAATACATATAAAAAAACTGATACGATTCTTGTATAGTATTACCAACATTACTTGGCCGCGGCCGAATTTGGAACTAGAATTATCAGTCTAGAAAAAATTTCTCCAATTAACATTTTACACAAAATAAATATCTTGTTTACTTTTAACAACCGTGGCGGTGGCACCCTCACTAACGGCCAAGGTAAATTGGTACATCTATAGAACTAAACACTTTTTGTTATTTTGACTATAATGGAGTTTTACTAAGTATTTATTTGTCAATTCAATAAATAATTGATTACCCTTTAAGGGTATCCCTGTCAATTCTTCGTGCAGAGGCATTATAAAAATAAAATAAAATTTTATGTAATAACCGATTTCGATCATCGCGAGCATTTTCAATTGATAATTACATACAATTTTGTAATTAAGTAGTAAAAATAAATTATCTTGTTTTCATATTTTTATAAGTTGTTATTTTTTTATTACACAGGGCTTTTATTAATTTCTCAAACTATTAATTTTCAATACAGAATATTTTAAAACTTTATTTTGCCCTCCCTTCCGCAAAGCACAAAATTTTTGTTACTAATTTGTTTGTTGTTGGTGTTCATATTATTTAAGACATCGACTGAGGGTGCTTGATGGAATTTCAATATCAAATTTGGATTATTGAGATTTTGTACACTTCCATGTATTTTGTCTCTAACGACCCGGGTTTCGCCTTTGGGCATCTTCAGGCATTCGAGCACACGAATGGACTCGAACTGACAGACAGTAAACAGTGTCTAACGGAAACCCGGGTTGTTAGTGACAAAATACATGGAAGTGTACAAAATCTCAATAATCCAAATTAGTTTATATTATGCTTTACATTGGTAACCATTAAGGTTAAAAAATAGTGCTGGATCGCCTCAATTATTCTTCTCCACTCCGCTCGGTCTTCTACCTATCTACGCTAATCACCACAATCCAGCACTCGTAAATTATTGTGACACTCCCCGTCTATCCAGTGATGTTACTGTCTACCAATTTCCCGACATCCCTCAGTTATAGAAAATACTAATGGTGGTGTAGTGGCCGATATCAATAAAGCATGCATACTTTCAAATAATACATTTTTAGACGTCGAATTGTATGACAGCAGGCGGTAAACTAAATCGATCAGTTGAGGCAATTGAAAATATTTCAATAACCCATCAGGTGCAATGTGTCAAGGGCTGCATTATGTTTGTGGTTGGACGAATAATGCAGCCCCGTTCGCTCGCAAATAATTTTACTTGGATGATAATATTTCAATATTACTCGTGTTTAGAATACACGCTTAATACTATTTCTCAGACTGCGAAACAATTCAATGAGATTTATTTGGTCACATCTGCAAGATATGAATTGCAATGAAGTATTATACCGAACAATGCAGCTACTCACTGTAATCGAACAAAATATTATCGTCATTAAGTTATGTGACAAAAAATGTTATTTAAATGAACCTCTGTCTCATTAATTAATAGTTTTTGACACAAAAGTTATGAGAAAAAACCTCATAATATATTTAGCGACTAGTTTTTAGGTCAATATACCGACATTATAGTTGCACAAGGCGATAAGTCGAAAATCAGCTGTTCTGAGTTATGAATGCAGTACGATAGATTTTTAGAACGATCCATCGTCTGAAAAAACAAGCTCAGCCATATTTCATGTATTTTTTTACATAATTTGAAAAAATCAATATGCATTAAGTCAATTTTTTCACAGTTATTAATGACAAAAAACCGTAATTAACATTACTGTAAAAATTAATTACTAATACTTAAATCGAATTCGTAAATGATTAACGAATCTCATAAAGCGGTTAATTTAATAAATTATGGTTAAGTTTAAAGAGAAGTTTTAATTTTACGATTTTATTAAAAGTCGATTGTCTCAAAGTCCTGTAGTCGAGTGGTGAAGGGCTCTTGGATATTTGTTCTATTTGGTTGCGGTTTCCATGCGTTCTTTTCATGATTTAATTATTATCTAATCGATTAATGAATTTATTTTCAAAGACATGAATGTCTGTGATGTTATATTACTTTATATAAACTCTCTGAAAAAAAAACGATTGAACAACTGAGAAACAACGACTTCTTGTAAATACAACTACTATTGAGACGATTCATAAAACGATATTTTCTTATGTGTCAGTATTACACTTTAACACGCTTACACCCTTTTGTTTTGGAAATCGTTACAATATTTTTAATAGTAGATTGTTTTCCTATATATTATACTTGCCTTACAAACACAAGAGAAGCTGAAAAATATGTTTTTGAAATTACCCATGATAACATTAAAGTAGCGTGCTATTGTGTACATAACTTGTCAACAGAAGATAAAAATTTTAATTAAAGAAATAAATTATTCAAATAAGCGACAATTTTTCATTCCCCTTTTCCACTGTCGTTGATTTGAATTCTCCTATTATTTGTGGATCATGTTTTTAATACCCACAAAATGATTGAAGTCTTATTTTTTTTATCAATAATTATTTATAAAAGAAACTTTGTGAATATTATAAAATATACTTTATATAAAATTCGTATATCGTTATTAATTTAGAAATACAAGATGTATAGTAATCAAAACAAAACACGATCTTTTGGGTTCTAGGAAAAAGCCGTACAGGAAAAAACGATAACACAATAATAACCTTTATAAATGTCTCAATACAATTTATTCCAGCTCAATACTTTCAAACAAAGATAGAACGCAACAAATTAATTTTTCGTCGTCGAACGTTCTGAGTTTCTGAAAATTATTATTTGACGTTATTTAAAATAAAAATCTGATTTTAACATTTTTTCAAGCGGAAAAACTCATGAAACGATAAGAAGTGTTTTGAAGTCCGGTTTTTTCCTATTCGCTTTCTTCTGTCGGCTTTTTTCCTGTACGGCTTTATGTGTTCACCAATCTTTTGATGTCATTGGTTTCAACATAATGTTTTGCTTAGAATAAATATCATATGTGCTAAATAAACATTTAGTCCATAAAAATAGTGAAAAAGGTTAGGCGTAAATTCATAACCCAATATAGCATATTCGAGGAAATATTGCTGATCAAGAACACATTTCTGTATAAAATATTCCATTTTATTGTTGGTTCTTTCACTCATTCCAATTGCTTAAATCTTAAATTCTCTACTTCATGATTCATATATATTAGGATGATGTTATAAAATATTATATAAATTGTACGTTTGCACTTTAACAACGAATTTTATGTTGAAATGTGAATAAAGTATATAATTTTATTAAAAATGTAATGCAATTAAACAAAAATATACAATGGATTATTTACAGGTTAGAAATACACAAATGTCAGCTCAAACTACGAAAATGTTCGTAGTAAACTATTCGTTTGCGGTGTCCACGGGTTCGAATCCAAATACGGGTGCTTTAAAAAATTTTAGTTTATAAATACATCTATGAATATTAAATTTAAATTGAAAAGCCTTGTTGTTCTACCTCTCCGAGAAGCATCGATGCTCCAGCCCATAGTGCGTCGTGCCAAAAGCGAAAGGGCACTTGTGACATTTTGGCGGTCTGGAGTCATGAATGCAGTTTTGTTCGCAATTTATTTCTCTACATGATGCACAAAAGGACATTTGCGAAACAAAACATACGAAATCACAATTGACAAAAGTAACTTGTGTACTTGTAAACTAATCTTCTATTCATATATGACGAAACATATTTGTTTTAACTTAAATATTGTGAGTTGAATCTTACTTACCAATTAATATATTTACTTTTAAGGTGTTAACTGTCAATTCTTGGTGGAAAGACATTATATTTTAAAAAATAAAACACAATTTGTTTGTACTACTTCCACATATTTTGTAGTTGTCAGCTGTTGTCAGTTGTCAGTTATCAGCTGATCAGATTATCAGTTGATAATGCTCGTGATGAGCGAAACCGGTCCTGATCATTATAAATATGTGGAAGTAGTACAAACAAATTGTGTTTTATTTTTTAAAATTAATATATTTGTTTAAAGTAAGAAATCTTAGAAGGTGTAAGAATAAAGTTAAATTATGTAAAATTTTGACTTAAATGTGACTTTAAACATCTTAAAAATAAAAAATTGAAAAATTATAACAAAAATGAAATTATGAATCATAAAGTACCTAAAACGTCTTTGATGCGTCTAACGTCTAAAGCGTTTTTCTCTCAACTGAATTTTTGCTCAAGTGCCCTTTTGGTTTTGGGGTAACAATATGATATACAGCGACTAATTTCATCAATAAGCAATTCCATTGTGAAACATTTCACGTATAATTGTGATTCAATCGATCAATCCTGCCACGTGTTAAAATAAACAATACACAAATATATGTGCAAAATAAACACACCGCATACAAGTACAGCTGTGGTATAATTATTAATATATTAATTGTTTTTGAACATCGCATAGAGTTAAGCGCTACCATAAACAACACGTTTTGTTAGTTGGCTCGTTAGTTTGTTTTTATCAACTTTGCTTGTTTACCGGAATTTTGTAGTCGGCCATTTATTCAGAGACTGAAATGTTTCGGATGGGAGAGTGAAACTCGTTTGATGTTTTTTTGTTTTACTTAAATGACCAAAATAGCAACTGATAATTAAATATTTATTGTTCTTAACTTTGGAGTATTTATATTTAGATACATAATTATTTTTCCAGTTAATAGTTTGATTAGATTGCTGTAAATAAAACCAGGCTTTTAGCCTTCTGGCCAGCGTCGTCCTCCTCGATGGCTTCGATTCCTAGTATTAACAAGTCCATGATTTACAGATTTGCCCTCGAATGCACGTGCGTATTTTGGTTGCATTTAGGCAAAAAGAATTAATGTTATTAGTGATTCTAAATACACGTCAAAATGAATTATCCTTTTGACAATTTTTGACACTTACTAGACCTCAACTTTAATGATTTTTCTATTATAAATTTTTCAGTTATTATCAGACAAATAAAATGAAACACAGTATGTATATTGGTCGATTTTGAGAATATTCTTTATTTAGACAATTCCACAAAATAATATAAAATAGATTTCTTCCTATCAATCAGAATCCTAAAAAACCAGGCGTTACGTATACAAAAAACTATATATTTAAGTATGGCAACACTTAAATTTTATAATCCTTGATGCCCTATTCATCTATCCTTACTTTCTCCGAAAAATAAAGTTGAGCGGTTGAATAACAAGCAGTTCTCCTAAGATAAGCCCTACTAGAAGTCCATATGCTGTACATTGGGTGCGGGCATGGATTTCAAAATAATATTTCAACATTTAAAGGGATGATACATTACAAATTATAATTCCTATGATAACGTTCAATTTCAAACGAACAAAATTCAGTTTGATATTTAAAAAGTATTTGTCGACTATAGTCATCTATAGCAAAAAAATGTTTTTATGATTCATAATTAATTTTATGAAATAATTAAATTAACGATTTAGTCAAACTGGGGACGTTCTCTTTATAGGAAGAAAAAATGTTAATTGTTCATTAGTAAATTTAGTTACATAAAAGTTGTATGTATCTTTAAAGTAGCCAGTTTAAATTGTATATCGAAAGTTTATTAGATTATGCTACCAGGGAATGCATCGATATTTGAGTGAAGTGATTCCAAATTCAATATGTTCTGAATCGAATGTCACCACATAATAGTCACTCCAAATTCAAAATGAACTGAACCGTTCATAATCAAATGAAATTGTCTAATAATGAATTCATTCCAAATTTAAAATGGAAATCAGTTTCGCATTGAATGACATACACCCGTATTCATTCCAAATTCTAAATTTCAATTTTAAAAGAAATAAAAATGTTGTGCTCGAAGCGTTTATACCTGTTTAAATTACCACGACAGAGAAATTTCTCTCTTAGAGTTCTTTTTACAATAACGAGTATGCTAAGAAAAGTCAATGACCCGGGGTTAAGGCAAAGCCAAGAAAACCGAAAAATCTCGACGTCTGAGGGGATTCAAATGGTACTTTATTCAGTTTACATATATTTGCCAGAGAAATACCTTTTGTTTGAGCACGGTAATATTATTTGTACAAATCCTACAATTCGATATGAAGGTACCGTAAGTAATGTATATAACATGAATATTAAGTTCCTTTTTTATTTAACGACTCAATACACTGAAATTTTTCTGATAGGCTAACCATCATAAAAGAAATAATGAAAAGTCTTTTCACAGAATATTTCGATCAGCATGAAATATCATATTATTTACTGAATAGAAATTAATAAGACATTTATTTTAATTTGTAATTTTGGTCTTGCCTTAGGTTTTATGTACATCTTTGAATCATTGTTATAATAACACTCGATGTGGGTATGGGTTTTAAAAGTGACTTTTAAATGAACTATTGTAACTTTAAATTTGTCAAGAAAGTTTAGCGAACTAAATCTATTTTGTCTAAAGATGCTTTTCAAATGAACGAAACACGCGTTTCACATTTTTAAAATCAGCGGAATAACAACGTTATCAATTTTGATTTAATATACAAAATTAACTTCTAAATTGGCGAATTTTAAAAATAAAGAAAGTTGATTTTTGAAGCTGTGTTTTTCTTCAGTAATTGATAGATTTCTATCTTTATATCCTTAAATCCCTACTGTCTTCGAAAAATAGAGGTTGAACAACTGAGTAACACGCCGTTTTCGGCTGAAACCAAAAATGCTGAAATCGTGTTATATAAAGCGTGTTGTACAAAAATCTGTCACAATTCATTAAAGTGTATATGTATTATGTTCCACAGTTTTAGTGGGTATTTCATATGTAGGAAAAAATGCTAATTGAAATTTTAATTATTAAAAAAAAAATACAACAAAATTTTCATTAGTTGATTTCCGTGTGAACGGAACTCCTTTATGACATACTGTAATCCTTTAAATGATTAAATATTTGTGACCCTGTTTCATCTTTATAAACATAATATTGCCGTTTAAATGTGTTACGAATATTTTATATACTTTATTGGATATAATTCAATAACACTGAATTACCACAGTTGTGGAAAGAGTTGAACATTTACAACTCTTGGGGTTTCAGGTTACAAACTATAAATTTAGCATTACCTATCATAACTAGCCTTTCTATTTAGAAGTAAACCATTGTAATTTTAGCTGATTATATTGTTAATTGTTTGTTGGATTTCTTATTTATAAAAGTGTTGAACGATTTTAAGTATTACAAAATTTGTGTGCGGAATATGCGTGTGGGAAAAATTACCGAACCGTTTTTCCGATACCAAAACTGCTGTGCGCTCGCCGTACAAAGATTGAATAATTGTTCAATAAATTTTTTAAAGTGAGTCTCGCTTAAAAAAGCGGACCGCCTAATGGCATAGATAATTAAAACCTTAACCCCTATTATAACCACCCATTACTCTCTGGGAGATTTTTTTACGCTCCACAAAGTGAATTCTTATTTGCATTTTTACCGGATGCTACAAAAAGGGGGAAATTAAAATGTACTTTGTAATAAAAGTATTTAAACATCTTAAGAATAGAAAAACAGATTACGTTACGCATAACTATTTTCTTTAGAAAAACATAAGCAATAGCGTGGTAATAACCGCAAGGTATAATGTTACGCAGCGTCTTACACAAGCTTTTGTTTTTCTATGAGCATTTTTTTATGTACACCCGATTCTCTTTTTAAAGGGGTTTTTTGCACGGTTTAATAAAACGTACAAAATATTTTTTTTACACTGATTTTTTGCCTTTACACGATTATCAAAATTTAAATACAGTAGGGTAAATGTACTAGTAGTGGACCATTTTTCAATAAATGTGCCCAAAATAAGAAACGTAGACATGAAATTACTCTAAATTGTAGTCAATCATCATAAATATCATTGCGGTGTCTTAGCGGCCATTTGAAAACAACACCTTATGCAGTAAATATTTTATTTTTAATTTCTTAAGAGAATTGTTAAGGATATCAGTGAATGTAAGAATATGCTACTTGATTCAACCAAGGGTGGTCTTACAGGAAGCTCTGATGAAACGTTGTCATGAAACCCTCTGATTAAACATGGTCGACTACTGAAATTTAAAATTTTTAGATGGTCAGCTACTGACACATTAACATGGTAATTAATAATTGAATTTTTCAACAGACCCTTTCCTAATTTTTGTCTAATATATTATATTAATAAGACATTTGACCAATTATTAATACACTTTCTTTGTCATCATTCGGTCTAATGCTAAACGTTAATCGTTATTTTTGTCAAATTTTTCCCTTAAACGTTCAACTACTGGCACGTTTACCTTGTATGTATATATTTAAACACACTGAATTCAGTCCTATGTAAATATTGGAATCGTCATTTTCCCCATTTTTCGAATTTTAATACCCAGGCGTTCATGACGTGTTATTGATTTGACGCATTGACGTTGCTCTTTTATGTTTCGATTTTATTCCCTCTCTGGTTTTTATTTTTTATCGTCTATTTACCTAATTTAATAAACGATATTTCTCTCCAAAATTTTTGTTTTTGACGTGTTACGAATTGTTTACGGCTTAGTGCAGTCGTTTAATATGAAACTATTTTTATATACAAATAAAAATAAATTTGAGTTATTTGGAGTACAAGCGTTTTATATTTTGGGGGTATTTTAAGTAATAGAACCTACTCCCATTTTTGTATGGGAATCTTGTCTTTTTTACACGTTTTTTTGCGTAGTAGTGTCTGGAAAGTATCCCACGTGAAAAAAGAGAATCGGATGTATGAAGAATATGCAGTGGTTCAACCAAACACAATAAATTTCAACTCTAACTGGACGAATATAGTTCTCGAAATTGTTAAACTTGTATTATTGTCTGACACTGGTGCATCGCTAAAGTTTATTATGACAATGCATTACCATCCTGACTGAATGTATGTTTGACGCATTATGTTTTATTCACAATAGTACATATTGAACATTTTAATATTATACTATTATTTTTTACTATGCTTCGCCCAATATAGGTGTGGCTTATATTAGCTCATTTAACACTTTTCTTTTCCTTTAAAATCCATGAAATGAAGATTTCACTGTTTTAAGTTTTATAATTATAAATGATGGGTTGATTTTTTTACACTCTTTACAATTCGCATGAAATGTTATTATTTGTGACATTTATATTATAACAAATTTATAGTCAGTAAGTAAATTCAACACAGATTGAGTTGTTATGACGATATGACGGATTATTTTAGTATGAAGCTGTTGTTAAGCAATTATTTGTTATTTTTTTCTGTTGCTTTTCATTGAGACGTCAAAAATATAGCGTTTTCAGCTTAAGGTTAAATGTTATGAGTGGAAAGTTGAAAGTTGACTTAGAAATGGCAGCCAAAATGACATGTGAAAATTTCACCTCGCTACTGTACACCGTTTGGGAGGAGTTCTTGTGACCGACAGATATACAGACATACAGATTTCTACATGTATTTTGAGCTATATAGTTGAGATTAACAGTAAAATATCTAAATTTAGAAAGACGCATTCAACAAAAGTCAATAAGAAATTTAAAAATACACGTTCATTATTTTGTAAATGAATGAACATTTTTAATTCAGTCAAAATTCCGAATGTTCCTCACCTATGAAAATGACTACGCAAGAGGAGAAAATGATTGTTAAATAGATCAGAAAATAAAACGTATTATAAGTTTGTAAAAGAATACGAAAAAAAAAGTTGCAAATTTCCATAATATTAATACTCGTTGGCCTGATCGCGTGGCATCAGTATTGAATTTGCATTACCTGCACCTGTATTCTAGTACATATGCCTTAAAGTTAGTTTATGTGACATTTTTTGATGGCATCATAACACCGAAAACTGTTACATATAATTTTTAGTCGTATTGTTGTTGGTACTTGAGATAGAAACAACGGGAACAACAATATAAATGTTAAAAATAAAATATCACACTAAGGTCGTAAATTTTTAGACTCAAAATTACCCATAATTCTAAATTAAAAAAAATATAATATTGTGAACACTAGGGCTATCAACTCCGAGATCCCGGTCAATTATTCAAAGCCGTAATCCCGGGATTTCTGGATTTACTGAAAATACTAAAACATAATCAATAAACAGATCAAATTAAAGCTTATACAATAAATATAAATAAATTGTGGTTTGTCCTTCTTTTCATATTTCGTGACAGCCGTTTCACACATAATTTGAAATGTAGAATAAAGGAGGACCGCTTCTTAAATGGATAAAGGACAATATTTTCAAGTTGAATTGAAAGACATTTCCTCTTTTAAGACACCGTCTCGTAAAACCTACCTTAATAATGAAATACATAAAACAAAATATGACACTATTCTGATTTCCAATCAATAAAAAAAACCATTCCAATGCCCTAAAAAAATAATACATCATATTATATACATTCCAATTGAAGTAATAATGGACACAAATTAAATGTGCAATTTAACACACGAAATTACTTAATTTTGAATTGTTGAGATTTTGTACATATCCATTTATTTCGTCACTAACGATCATTTCACCCATAATGCTTTTATTTACCCAACTGGGATTGCAGGTCATTGTTGTGATACGTCAATGTGTCGATGTAATTCCTAGACTGAGTGACAAGAATTTGTCGTATTTTATCTTGCATACAATCGATATAGACTGTTTACTGTCGAGTTCATTCGTGTGTTAGAATGCTAGAAGATGTCAAACGCAAAAACCGGGTCGTTAGTGACGAAATACATAAAAATGTACAAAATCGAATCAAATTTGCTATCGAAATTTCATCAAGCACCCTCAGTCGATACCTTAAATTACACACAATTAAACTTAATGCCCAATCCCGGGATTGAGGAATTCTGAATCCCGAAATTCCGCGATTGTAAAAGTGTTGCCCTGGTGAAAGCCTCTCAGAAATAAAGTTAAATAAATGCGTGATGTTACATATACCTTGAAATACCCGTTACGATTTTAATATTATGATATTTATGATGAATAGAATTGAATAATAATGCTGTATTACATAGCATACTCATTAACAGACATTTATCACCTATTAACTGAAACGTTAGCTGACATTATAATCTCATTCATTCGCCTTGAAATGCTTCAGAGGTGGTATATGATAAATGTCAAATTCGTCAGCAAATTAGCTCAAAGCATTTGTTGCACATATAAACCTGTTGCATTATTCTATATGTCAAGAATACTATTACCAAGTAAACATTTTCTTGAGAAATAAACACTCAGAGTTTGATTCTATTTATAGTAGGTATCATAGGCGTACAGTAAAGATGATAAAAAATGTTTATTTGCAACACTGGATATTTTAAAAATCGCCACAGCAGAGTGGTGACGGTGTAAGAGTTGTGTTTTATTCGGTTTCACGGTGAAGCGATACACGATACACGTATATAAATTTATTTTGTTAGATCGAATTATTGCAATTTTGACGGTGGTTTGTTGCCGAAATATCAGTCAAATATATTTTTTAATTCATGTTGAGATTAATTAATATTTTGCTATAATTGCCTAAGTTGAAGTGTTTGTATAATTTAACAAATCGACTCAGGGTGCTTGATAGAATTTCAATATAAAATTTGAATTATTGAGATTTTGTACATTTCCCTGTATTTCGTCACTAACAACCAGGGTTTCACCTTTCGGCGTCTTCAGGTATTCGAGCAACTGAGTGGACTCCAGATGTTAATTTCTTAGACACAGCGATAAGATTTTTCCTATTTTATTTTGTAAAAAATTATTATAAACTGCCTGTTTGATTTAGTTTGCGTCCATTCGTGTGCTCAAATACCTGAAGATGCCTATAGGCGAAACCCGGTGACAAAATACATGAAAATGTAAAAATTCTCAAGAATTCAAATTTGAAGAATTTGTACTTTTTTAAAAATCTTTTTTGTTCTATTCAGTTTTAGAAAATGTGACGCGAAAAGAGAGATCAGCACTATACCAATGCTTACAGCATCCTTTAATGTTAACCACCATATCGATGAACCAGTTCCATAAGAGGGTATGTCAAAAATTTGATATTTTGAGTTAGGATAGCCATTATATTTGAACACCGCTCTTCTACAGTTCCACAAAAGTACAGTATTTCTCTCAAAAGGCAGATATGTGCATATGGAAATCAGCAAAATTAAATAATTTCTCAGTTCCATATAGATACATATCAAAATAAAGTATTATGGAAATATATTTTTGTGAATCGTGACGTCCTAAAACTATAAACTATTGACCACATTACAAATAATAAGTCATCACTTTTTACGAGTCAGTTTAGATGAGTTAAAACTTTGATCGCCCATATCTCAAAACTATCAATTTCTAGTTGTATCACTATGGATCAAGGCAATCGATATGTTAAACGAGTTTTATTCAGGCTTTCGATCTTACATCATTTTACGATATAACGTTCAAATCTTCGAAATATAATAAAGGAGACGTGTTCTGTCGTATCAGAAAAGAAGACATTTGTAATATTTTTGATAATCAATTAAAAAATGATTAGCGACCAATCCTAATCTATTAAAGTTTACAATAATTTAGAAACTAAAAACACAGCTTTGCGTGAACAAATGTCTTTGCAGTCAATGTTCAGTGTGCCTTACCTACAATAATAAAAATGCATTGTCGTCAAAACAACTCGAAGATTGTACCGCCACACATGTGCGCCCTTCAACTAACATAAGAGTTTGAAGGTGCGCCACTGAGTTTGCCATTTCAGCCCACATTATGTTTTCGCCCACACTATTTATAAGATTAGTTGTCGTCAACCTTGTATTTTCCGCAACTGTTAAGCCATTCAAGTTTTCAGGTGGGGCGGTGGCAGTTGAGAATGTAACAGTTGTTTTTCTTCCTGCATATATAACGAAGGCATTTCTATTAATGAGCGAGTTCGACTTATTAAATTGTGATATTGTAAGTTTAAATATGGAGTTCAATTCCGTTATTCAATATATCGACTGAGTTTTGGCCAATTGATGTAACTCTAAAAATTAAAATTGTTCAGGAAAGAATAAAGACTGTTGTGATTTGAGTTACGAATCTTTGAAATTTTCATGTTTGCATACACCAGATTATACGTAAGGAGTGTCGATATTATAGTGGCCGCGTCAGAATTTTTAAACCTAAAACCAACGTAAAATTATGTTTCCCTTCCGAAGAGTGGTTAGTTTATTTATCTAATTTACATCATTTACGTCTTTAAAATGAGATCCAATCATTATTAGAGATACATCAATTGACCAACACACCATCGATGTATTAGAACCTTAAATTTAAGTAAAATTTTGTTGTTATTTAATTTTTATGTTCATTAAAAAAAAATTGAATTATGTTCATCCAAAAAGCCGTAAATTAACTTGGCTAATTTACATAATTTGGCCGAGACCGGCTTTGTCGTCTTTAAAATGAAATGAAATCATTTTCGTATTTTGTGAGGGTTACATCAATTGGCCAAAACACTGTCAATATAAAATTTGAATGTAAATGATAATAATTATAATGTAAGCTTTACAAAGTATATTCGCGAACGAGATTGCAACTAATGAACTTCGTACTCAAAGGCACGAGCTTATTGCGTATAGCAAAACCGGGTCGAGGGTGATTTTTTCGTGATAAGGACAATGCGTGGTCAGATTTTTACGAGCACGCGTTCACGCGTTCACGGCTCAGAAAGATTTCATAGTAAAACATCATAACAATTAAACATGTATCAAATGACATAAAAATAAAGAAATAGATTTATTAACTTAAGTTATATAGCCAAGTTGTGAGTGAGGTCTAAGGGCTCGATTGCTAGAACGATCACTTTAGTACATTGATATTTCAATCAATTTATGTAAGTAAGTAAGGATACATTTGATGTTTAAATCTCCTCTTCACTCATCTGATCCTTAAAACGGGGTCTAGAGAGAGCGGTTAGCTTATTGTTAGTCATTTTCTCGCTCTATCTTTAAAAAAGGAGATTGAACGAGTGAATGACGACAAAATTGAGAAAAAAAAACTTCTATTGAGGTCAATCCATTGGCTCCAAAATTGAGAACGAACATGTAAAAAAAGTAATTACAAATCCTCCACCATCAAAAATTTCTTCGCTCGTGTGCTAAATTGAGCTATTGAAGCAGCAGTGAGCGATTAGGACATTTTATCATCAACATACATACAAATGTGTGCGGTAGACATTAAAATGTTGACGATCACTAAATTAAATTATAAGACCAACGCTTGAAATGCGTCTGTAAACTACGGAGAAACGATTTTCATAAGATGTGTTGACTTCTTTTCATTATTAAGAAGGTTGATGTTATGAATGCGCAATCGCCTGAAACAGCTGTGTGTAATATACAAGGTATAGGTTTATCCCTACCAGTATGGTATGTGTACTAATATGCCAAGTGAATACCGATAGTAACACACAATTAAATGAAATGTTATGAAAAAGTTTTTTTATTATCGTAAAACCACAAATAAAAAAAAGTACAAAAATCATAAAAATGCGATAATTGAAACAAGTTTTTTGTCCGAAAAATTCTCGGGAGAAATTTGTGTAAAATAAAAAAAAGCTACAACTCATTCCAAAACGAAGACATATTTTTGTGTTAAGAGGCCGCGCGGGACGAAGATAGTGATATATCGATTGCGTAGTGCAAAAATATTGTATGTCCAGTTTTTGTCTAAATTGAATTAACATAGACAAAACATTCATCTGCATCATATTATCTTTATGCTGTAAAAATATTGTATCTCCAAATAGTGTATTTGATTAGATATTGTATCATTCAAATGTATCACATTATCTATTGCTAAATCTAAATTTTTCAGGTGAGCATTAAAACTGTTTAAAAAGTAACTTTATCGAATTAAACCAAACGTAATTACTAATTAAATTAATTCAAAAATTATTATTGTAAGTAAATGTAATCAGTACTTTATAGTCAAATTTTCCCATTTATCAATATTCTTGACAAACAATTTTTTTAGTATAAGTGCAAGCATATTGTATATCCAGTTTTTGTCGAAATTGAGTGAATATACACAAAACGTTCGTCTATGTTGTATCTTTATGCTGTAAAAACATTGTATGTCCAAATAGTGTATTCGAAGAGATATTGTATCACTTTTAAGGCATTAACTGTCAATTCTTGGTGGAAAGACATTATATTTTAAAAAATAAAACACAATTCATTTGTGCTACTTTCACATAATGATCAGGACTGGTTTCGCTCATCACGAACATTAGAAAAAAAAAAGATATTGTGTCATTCAAATGTATAAAATGTTCATTTCACCTATATTTGTGATGCATATCTAATCTTCAAATTCGATTTTCTCAAAACAAAACTTAAATAAACAATCGATATGCTGACCAAACTAATCGACGGTTACTTTGAAATGTGTTAACTTATTCATACAATCAACCATGCTGGTGCATAAATTGATAACTGAAATTTAGAGATTGCAATCTCAGGGTAATTTTTTTAATCATTGCTTTCTCTCAGCACGAAACTGATAGTTAATCAGTCACTTAAACTATCTCTTTGGAGAGGGTAAAGGCAGAATAATGTGATTAGGAAAGGGATAGTTGATGGATAATCACTTTTTGTAAAACCCACTTTTAGCATCGGATAAAAGGTGAGTGAAAAGGGTTAAAAGTATTCAAAGAAAGCCATACATTTTGATAACAATCAGAAATCAATTTATAAATGTTTCCATTCGAGTATTCAAATTCTTGATCGCTTAAAAGTGAAAGACACAATTTCAAAAGCGTTGACCACTTTGTTACAGTATTTATATAATTAATATATTAATACCAAGGTTATTCTTAAAGAACGTTTCTTAAAAAATCGATTAAAAAGAAAATACAAGCTGAAGATAATATGGTACGACTTAATAATTCCTTCATTTTTAAGTTGATAATCAGAATTATTGTTCAGAAATAAATAACTTTTCTTTATAGTTAGTCAGAAAATGTTTTTTAAATAAGCAAAACACGTGTCACATTTAGTAACATAGGTAGTGGAATAAAAAAGTTATCAACTTTAATTTTATTTAATACGACTTATTTTAAACCTTATTTCTCTGTAATAAATAACGAAATCCCGCCCATTTCCCCTCTGCAAACTATTTCTGTGGTTTCGAGGAAGAACGCAAGATTTTTTTGTGAGAAATTGTCTTATTATATATATTGAACTTTATATTGATCTTGTTCAGCGGTAGCCAATGTGGTGGTCGGCGATAAAATTTCGGAGCTCCGCAGAGAAATCTGATATAAATGTATTCAATATATTAAGTGGATTATAAAGGAGGGGTTTGTTTATTTTCTTTTTATTTGGTTCATTTTTTAAGGTATGTATGATGTTAAATCTAAACCCTGTATATAATTTTCTTGTAATTAGTATTTAATGACTAAATTGACTTTTCTAAATATCTTCTCTTTTTTATTTTAGATCTAAACAACGAGTGAAAAGAATCGGAACATCCATCATATTAGAAATGATTAATTATACAAGTCTAAAGACTATATATTGTATTTAAACTATTCTTTTAGACCTGTATTTATTGGGCAGTAATTAATCAAAAATGTAAGTAATTAATTTGATAAATTATCAGTATACACGTGGTCAGTTAATAAAATAAACAGTCAGTAATTTATATAAAATGGTCAGCCATTAAATTAAACCTAACTAAAACTTTATTTACTTACCAATTGGTGCATGTTTATTAAAATCATAAATAAAATAAACATTTCTTAATGTAAAATTTTAAAACAGTTTAATTGTTTACCACTCAAAACGGTTTAATTAAATTCGTACCTATATAACCTAAATCAGATTTATCATTTTAACTTTTTTACTTACTAACCTAACCTAACCTTCCTTTAATATTTACTGACCGTATCTTTAATATTTACCTACCATTTATATTTTTCTACTGACCGTGTTGTGCATTTGTTACTGACCGTTAATTGAATTTGATACTGACCAAATAATTATTTGCCCTTTTTTTATTGTTTTGTTGTAACAACTTTTGCTTAATAAATAAATCTTTTTTTAATTTAATTTTTAATAAATAGTTTTATATAATGAACTTGGTGCATTTTTTTCCAATATATAATATTTAACACAAAAATCCCTTTAATGGTCCGCTGGATTAAAATTATGAATTTAGTGGTCCGTGAGCCAATAAGTTTGCCGGCTGCTAGTCTAGTTTATTAGTCGGACAACTCTTATCAAATAAAATTTTAGTTAAATATGCAGTTATATGTAAAATGTTGTGCACTCTCTGATTCAGTACTCAGAGAACTGATAAAATACCATAAAAATGCTATGTCAGATAATGTTATGAACAATGAAAATGGTGATATTTTTTGGTCTAAATATTCTGCTTCTGACTATACTCGGAAAGTACCAAACTGTTAAACACCTATTTATAAAATGTATACGACTCAACTAAAAATCAATAATACTTGATTTATGGCGACTATTTGAATATTGCTCCACCCATTATCTAAATATGAATTATTTGGAGATTTCTGTTTAATGAACTCGCTTATTTTTAATTTGATACATATTTAATTATTTTTAGATATCTGATTTTCAAGTGCTTCTGGAATCAATGCACTTATCCTTTGCCATTACGCTCCCATCACGCATCGCCTCCAGAATTCCCTGTCTAGCGTCGATCTCGTTCATTTCTCCCAGGACCTGTCAGCATACCTTAGCTACGCAGTATATAGACAAAAGTTAATATATCGCGCACTATGTAATTTTGTTATCATGTAAATAAATAAGGGTATTATGGTCATAAGGGAGTGATTATTTCTGTTTACGAAAGAAAACAATTGCTTAAAAATTAACTTACTAATATATAACTGTAATATTATTTCTTCAACGTTTATAATTAAATTTATATCTGCAAGAATTGAAAAATAATTTATATTTTAAAAATAAAATACAATTTTTTTTGTAATACTTTCACTTATTTACAATGATCAGAACTGGTTTCACTCACAGCGAGCAACTGATCAGTTGATAATGCTCGCGATGAGCGAATCAGGTGATGATCATTATAAAAATGTGGAATTAATAAAAATCAAATTGTGTTTTAGTTTTAAAATATAATGCTTTTCCTCCAAAAATTGACAGTTAACAGTTTTAAGAGTGGAAATAATTTGTGTTCGTGAATTGCTAATTATCAGTGTCAGTTTAGAATATCAACTGAGGGGGCTTGATCGAGTTCATCCGTGCACTCAAATGGCTGAAGATGCCGGAACCCGGGTCAATGGTGACAATGTATAATCGTAAAAAAATGAAACGCAATTCGATTTGTATTATCAGTTGATGATGCTCGCGATGAGTAAAACTGGACCTGATCGTTTGGAATTGTGTTTAATTTTTAAAAGTATAATTCCTTTTTGCCATAAATTGACAGTAAACACCTTAAAAGGGATTATGGAATTGTATAAAAATCTAACGATTATAATTTTAGGTTTTGTCATTGACCCCGAGCTAATCATTAATAATAATTCCTGACAGATTTAATGTTAGACGTGGTTTAATGGTAACGCCCTAAATATACAAAACCAATACCAATAGTTGAACTCTCTGAAACCGATGGATTTGTGTGTGAAGAAATTGATTTTCATTATGTTTTCGTTCCTTCCTACCCTACTTGATTTTGAAAACGAGGCTTGAAATAGATTCTTTTGTAACTATTTCACTTGTAATTTGAATATTTTATCGTTACCCTTTCTTAAAATGAGGTTTCTTAGAACGCATTATTGAAATAATCTATTAAGAATTCAAATATTCTTGATTATGAGCGGAGATGGTTTCAAACATGTACAAAAACAAATAATTTGATAACTTTTATTATTCAATATTAATTCATATATATAATAATAAAAATACCTTAATAACAATGATCAAAATCATTACATTGTACATATGTAAGAAGTCAATATAACCATTTCCATTACATAATATGATTAACAGCAGAAAAACATTATGATAGAGTTAATATTGTGGATGTTATCAAAAGAAATTAATAATATTTTAGTGATTGAAATTACTTGCTTAAAAGCTATATCCGATAATGATTGTAGTACTAAATAATTAGATGTTTTAACTTTGTTAAAAAGTATTTAGTTAGATAGAAAAATCACTAATTTGTAACTGTAAAGAAAGTCGATTTCTTTTACATAATTGAAGGCTGAAAATTACAGAGGTGTTAAGTGTTTTGAAAATAATACAGAGAAAAAACTGTTTGATGAAACCACCACCATTGTAAGGAACACAGTAGTGCCAACTAGCTCGGGTTACAACTTTAGGACGAAGTTAGAACTATAATTTAAATTCACTTAGCAGCTTTGGACAGTTATTGGCCGTAATCTTTAACACTAATTGGGAACAAAAAAACGTTTTTTTTTAAATTTAGCAGCTTTGTATTTTTATTTCCAGCCTTCAATTATGATGAAATAATAGTGGAATAAATTGTGTTAATGCCTGTATTTCGAGAAAATTGACTTTAATAGACTCGATGTTTTGATTATAAAATAAAATATACCGACGTTTTCTGCGATGCTATAGTTTTATAACGACTGTCCAGTTCTAAAATGTAGCAAGTGGTTATTTAAGAGTGGCAGTGGTTATTATTACTTTAGATACAAACTGTATCAACCTCTGAAAATTCCTATTATTAATTTTGGGAAAAAAAGTAAGTTTAGATGTTTTCGAGATTATCGTAGAAATTTATTAAAATCTACAAAAATTATATCTGCAGTAAAAGAAGAAACCTGCCCAAGTTTCGTTACTAACTCAGAATTATGCTTTTGAGTTATTACACGGTGGAACTGAGGTATCGTTTTCTTTTTACATTTGAATTGAAATAAAAAATAAACGTATAGTAGGTAATCCTGAAACTTGTTGGTACCATCGACATAAATAATCCATCTGTATCAAGGCACGGTAAAACACTCAATCAATATTAGTTTTGTCCAGCAATTAATCTTAGATGAAATTCCGTATTAACAGTTGGATTAGCCGACTGGTGGGTGAACTTTGGTAAGCGTTCGGAACCGTTTCGGAAACAAAAAGGCGTAAAAGATTTCACCAAAGCTCAACCTTGATTAAGTTCTTTCACAACGACAAACTTGAACGTGCTTTGTATGTTAAACACATAGATTATTCCTTATGTACGTGATTTCTGTATTTATTGTTCAATCTGAGAAAGTCGAGCTGCAGAGATAGTTTTCTTTTATCAAACGTTAGAAGTTTTCAGTGTGGTAGGAAATATGAATGTCATAAAAGATAAGTTATTTTTAAAGTATCAAGGTAAACGTACCAGTAGTTGACCGCGTAAGAAAAAAATTCACCAAAAATAACAATTAACGTCTAGCATTAGATCTTTCGTCGGTTTTGTAAAACTTTGCATTAAAATTAGTCGAATAGTTTCCCAAATATTAAAATATCGAAGTGTTAAAAAACGACCGAATACATTCAGATATCGAATATTCTAGTTGGAATCAATAATGGTGAGGTTGTTTATAGCAGAATAATAAATTAGTTATTACTGATGTAAGTCATAACTCGACTTTGCTGCTAAAGCCCTATGCCCATTATCCTCACCATATTGCCATAGTCATATCGTTGGACGTAATGGAATCCTTAAACTTCATAATACGAAAATCGCATATGTATAGATCTACCACCGTTTGTCAGATAGCCTTTAAATATAATAGGCTAATAACTACTCCAACCCTCACGTTTATTTTTAAGCGAAACAGGAACTTCTTTTCTATAATTGCTTTTTTAAGTAATCACCCAGTGACTGAACTTTTATATTACCGATTGTTGAAATATTTATAACAAATTATTTACTTTTAATTAAAGTTAAACAAGAATTTACTAAGCTAATACGAATGAAGGGGTGTCAGCATAATCCGATTTATAATAAAGTATTTTTTTGACATGCTTTTACGAGACAGGCCCTTCCAATTTTTGCATGACGGCTATTTTTTATTTAACACTAAATCGACTACATATTTTACTTTCCGTATTTCAGAATAAGTTAATGAGGATAATTGAAGACCTTGCCATAAACACAGCAAATTTCACAAAACTCATTTTTTTCAGGAAAAGGTAAAAACATAATATCTTGGTTGTAAAAGAACTGTTTTCATACAAAATAACCTTGAATATTGAATGTTTTTATAAAAGCGAAATATTTTTGAGAGCTGATTTGAGGTACTTTTTTTAAATTACATCTTTGCACAGTTGTATGGAGTCATAGACAGAGATTCGAGAAATGCAATAAAATTAAAATAGAAAATAGTGGAAATTTGTTGTTTTTAGGTCAAAGTCTTCAATTATAATAATGCATGATTTAATTCTGATGGTTAATAATTCTTAGACCTATCTATATACAGTTCTTTTTAACCTAAGATTGTTTCCATTGCTTTATTAGCGGACATTTCGAAATGTGAAATTGTTACTATCCGATTAAATGTACTCAATTTTCAGAATATCATGGATTTTGGCTAATAAAATAACATTGAGTAAAAATTCTATATTACTTTAATGAGATTCAGAATTAGTATTGATGAATTGTGACCTGTAGCGTTACCACTTACTAATTCATGTGGACTGGCATCAATTTTATCATAAAATATTAAATGTACACGACGGGTCGTGGCTTAGTGCAGATCAAATCATCGACTAATTCGTGTTAAAACCACTCATGCGCTTTTTTTTAACAATTTTCAGATTTAGTTGAAAATTTCATACGATAAATCTGAGGTCTGTCAAAACAAGGATTTACTATAAATTGTTAAAAATAACCACAATAGTTTTAACAACGAAATCAATGTTAACTAAATGTTATTTCGTCTATATTAGAATTTAAAAATAAACGAATGACATCGTGAATAATTCGAATGTATTTTGGACAATTGATGTAACCCTCAAAAAATACGAAAACGAGATAATGATTGGATATCTTTAGTTATTAACTGATCGTTTATCGAATTAGTTACTGACCAAATAATTAGTTGCCATTGAGTCGTCAAAAAACAAGTATAGAATTTTGTGAAAAATCTAAGCAAACATATGTACATAAAAAAGTATACCTAAAATATGTTGCGAATTCTAACAAAATGTATAAACTCTTCCACATGTCACGGAAATAACATACATAAATCGACAAATTTGGTGTCGATATGTTTAATTTTAGTGATCTTATATTTATTACAACTGGTTTAAAAACATTCGCATGTTAGAAAAACAATACGATAGAAAAAGATGTATACATTTTATCGTATCTGAAAATTTAATAATTGTCTCTAAAAGTTTCAAAATACCTTTGATTAAATAATATTGCTTTTCATGTTACGCGTGTAATATCATAATTTTGTAAAAAAATCGTACATCTAATTAAAACGAGTTTATTATTTATAAATATGTGCCGTTACTGTAACAATTTTAATATTTATATAAAAATTAATATGGTCCGACTACTGAAAGTATCCATTCAAAAGATTCAACATTATTTTAAATAAATTAAATTAGTGAAGTATATTTAGAATTGCTTATTACTCAATCATACTATATCAACTGTGGAAAGGAAAAAGGACTTAACCCCCACACAAAAACTTTTGTGTACAGTCCAAACAAAACGTATACATTATGACTTTTAAGGTGTTAACTGTCAATTCTTGGAGGAAATACATTATATTTAAAAAAATAAAACACAATGCATTTTTACTACTTCCACATATTTATAATGATCAGGACCGGTTTCGGTCATTACGAGCATTATCAACTGATAAAAATACAAACATAACAGGCTTATTTATATAAAACTGAGTTTAAAAATGAAGGTATATAAAACTCACTTTTAAGGTGTTAACTGTCAATTCTTGGTGGAAAGATATTATATTTTAAAAAATAAAACACAATTCATTTGTACTACTTCCACATATTTATAATGATCAGGACCGGTTTCGCTCATCACGTTCATTATCAACTGAATCAGAGAGAATGAAATGAGTGTTTTATTTAAAAAAAAAAAGTTTATAAAACTGATGGTCCATGAACTGAGACAATAAAATACTGATTAGTAAACAAATTATACATAAATCAAATAAAAGAGTCTACAATTAAAATGTTATGGACCTCTTGCAAATCATTAAATACTAATCTGAAATCACAAATATAGCTACATTAAAAGTCCATTTAGCTGAACAAAATTTTTAATGACATTACTAATGTAATATACAATAATGAATCAGGGAAGTTATAAGAAAAAATTAGTGAACCATTTCAAAATAATCAAATATTAAGAATGTAATTAATATGACCAATAAACGGCCATCTTAAGTGGAGAAAGCAGCTATGAGAATACTGAGCTATGAGTATACATTATGATTATCGAGAAAAGACGGAGGGATAAGTCCTTTTGCCTTTCTACTGTCAATGTATTATGTACGTATATATAAATATAGTATATTAACACGAGTTATACACAATAGTTTTTGGTGTGTGTTACGTCCTTTTTCCTTTCCATAGTCGATATATTTATCTAAATTTAAATTTGTAATTAAGTATATTTGAGGATTAAAAATCTTGGCTGTATTAAGATTTCATGGTGTGGTTAATTTATCAAGGGTGAAGTTTTAAGAAAAGTCAATAGACCAAGCATAAACTCTCATTATTTACAGGAAAGCTGTATGCTTGAGTCAAAACGTCTTACTACAGATAGAAGAAGCTTTTAATATATTTTGGAATATCGTTTTATGAAGGCTCAATTATAAGCAAGATCTCATTAATTAATACAAAATTAATGTGAACAGGTAAAGCTAAATTGACAACACATTATATGCTTTGTATAACGATACGCCATGTTCAAAGAGATCACAACCAATTTATTTTGACTAATGATATAATATAAGCTCGGAAAGTAATCTAGGAACGTTAGAAGCTCACGGTTAATAACGTTATCAGATATTTAAAAAAGGCTTAAAATTAAATGCACTTTTGTTTAGATCATATTCACTTTCATAAAAATAGTTTTCACTTGCAACAGATACATTCCACAAAACAAAATTCTTTCAATAAAAATAAAGTGATCCCACATAAAAAAGTGTATTTTAACATTGAAGAAATATATTATACTCACGAAAAAATATTTTCACATAGATAAAATAGTTTGCACTCAATATAAATAATTACACTTTGAAACCGATAGTTGCACGAAGCTGTAATGAAATGTCACTTTTTCTTCTACCCTATATTAGACCGCCTACATTATCTTTTCTCCAAGCATTAGAATACATTACGCAAACCTAACCAGACCAACCCTAATATAACATACTACAACTTAACTCACTTTGTTAAAAGAATCTATGACTAAGTGGAGACTATTAAAATCAAGGTTTGAGTGTACTAAGTTAATACTATCTAATCTAAAGTGTAAACTATCGAAATAAAAGTGTACCAAGTGAATACTATCTAACACAGAGTGAAATTATTTATAACCCTTTAAAAAATTATTTTAAATGTTAAAATATCATTAATTAAAAAATATTTAACATGACTTTACTATTGGCAACTAATTATTTGGTTAGTTACTAATTCCATAAACGGTCAGTAAATAATTTCTTTAATGGTCAGTTAATAATTATGTTTGGTCAGTAAATAATTGCTAAATAAATAAAGGTTAATTTAAATTAAAACGCTGACTGTTTTATATAATTATCTGACCGTTTAATTTAATAACTGACCATGTTGTATAAACTGCTGGCCATTAATTTTATAAGTAACTGATCCAATAAATGCAGGATTTTACTATTGTACAATCTAAATATGTTTTAAAAAATAAAACACAATTCATTTGTACTACTTCCACCTCAAAACCTTATTCGTACTAACTAACACCTTAAAAGTAATCTAAGGTTGACATTTATATTGACAAGGTTGGCTGGTCTGATGAAATTATAAATCCAAAACAGTGGTCTAATGGTTAATGACCTAGGCTACTGATTAAAAATTCTAGAATTTTGAGAGATATCGTTTTCCATGGTATATCTGATTAATAAAACATAGCAATAATTTTGGTTACCTGTCTTTCTCTAATGCTACTCTGAGCTTGATTAATTTCCTCAAACAGGCTCATAATCAAGATGTTCTTCTGTTTATGTTGAAGGCAAATAAACAAGTCGAATTTTGTATTATATTGTTTAAATGTAATAGCTTTTTAGTTATTAACTTATTTTATTATTTATATGCGCATTTTCTAATATGTGCAACAGCAGGAGTGGGAAGCGAAAAAGCAGATGATGTAGCAACACTAGCAACCATAGAGATTAAGAACCACTTCCATCTAACGATAATCTATAGGAAGTGTTCGTCGGATCTACAAAACTCTGATATGACTTGAAAGGAAGCAAAGAGATTACCGGAAGTAAGAGAATCCTGGAGACATTTTGCGGTGACTATACGCTGATAAAATATCGAGTGGAAATGGAAAAAGAAGATCAACCGGTCCTATACTTATATCGGCTTTCTATTTTTACATTATGATGAGCAGACTTTTGAGTACAAGTCCAATAAGACGATTTTTCAGGAGTTAAATTAGGAAGACGTTTTTTCAGCAATAATGGTTATATCTACTCTACGCAATGTTATAATTTTTACTTTTCTTATCAGCAGTGTCCGGAATATAACAAAAATAAATGAACCTGTACTTTATAGGACATTAAAATATTTATTAAATGCTCATACTTGTACTATTGGGACCAGAAAATAAAAATAGTTTCATCACATTTATCTCATCTATAAGTTAGTCTAATAGACGCACACATTTATTATATTTTTTTAGAGCATCTATGACGTATACTGTTAGTCCCGGTGAACCGTTCTTATATTTGAAATGTTTTTTCGTAAAATACGCAAAATGACGTAAAATGAGCAAAAGTGGAGTTATATTTCTCCACCCATCACAGATATAAGAAAGTTTTTTTTATAAGACTAAAACATTTTTTTTGTACATATTACACAATTTTGGTAATAATCGTGAACATCTTCTCTCAAAAGTACAATAAAATCTAGTACAAAGAAAAATTGTTGATTATTTATAATTTAAGACATCGACTGAGGGTGCTTGATGGAATTTCAATATCAAATTTGGATTATTGAGATTTTGTACACTTCCATGTATTTTGTCACTAACGATCCGGGTTTCGCCTTTCGGCATCTTCAGGCATTCGAGCACACGAATGCCTGAAGATGCCGAAAGGCGAAACCCGGATCGTTAGTGACAAAATACATGAAAGTGTACAAAATCTCAATAATCCAAATTGTTGATTAAATTGGAATTCACTTAGTAGAACTCCATTATAGTAGGATAAAATATCAAAGTATTTAATTAGTTAGTTGATAGCTATTTCGGATTAACGTAATAGTTCTTACTATGTACTGACTAATAAAACTAATAAAATTTTCCTTAAATTAATACTTTGATATTCTATCCTATTATAAAAAAAATGTATTTTATTTTTATAAATACAATGTATTTTAACCATGATGTATGCTGCAAATTGCGGGGGGATGTTGTTTCAAAGAATACATTAATTTATCAAAATAAGAGTGTATTTAGCCGAGGGTAATATAAAAAAAAACATTTTTAAATTTTACCCAGTTGAAAATATTGACAATAAAGGGAAAATGACTTCTTTACAAAGTCGATACAAAAATTTCGGGAATGTTTTTTCCTACATGCATAAAATATCACTCCCAAATTTCGGAGTCGTTTTCGCTCTGGAAAAATTCAAAAAAAATAACCTTCAGACAAGTACTTTGGAAATTTTGTTTGACGTTGCTTCAGTTACCAGTTACCATTATGGTAAATTTTCTCACGTGTCTTGGGGAAGCTGTAAATATAAAGTGTACTAACGAGACGCTTGTTACCTAGAGTTTATTCGTCTGGAAACAATTCGTTACCACAATAATAATTGATCACAACTTTGTATGACGTACGACCTCCATAGGGTAGGCGAAAGAAGCAATCATACCAATCACAATGTTTCACGTATAATTTAATATATATAAAGTATAACAATGATTGACGCAAATATCATATATTTTGGATATATTTTCAATAGATTTGTTGACTTCTTTATAACATTTATGTGTTTTGATCTTGTCAATAGAAATCTTATTAATAAAAAACTGTAAATATTCGATTTCATTATTTCAGTTCTTACTTCGTAAATACGTTTTTTTTGTTATTAATATCAATGAGTGGGGAGAGTGAATAGTTGGAGGACAAGTTTTTTTCCAGTCATGTCCACTCTCAATGTAAAGCATTTTGACTCCTTGTGAGGCATCTCAATATTTTATTTGTTTTTTGTAAATTAAAAATTAAAATACAGCTTACGTCAATGTGTCATGCATTTATAAAATACAGTAATTAAAATACAAACATTTTTAAAATTTAGAACATAGAAAAAAAACAACAAAAAGTTTTATTGACATACAAAGTCACACATGAAAAAATATTTAAAAAACAATAACAGAAGTTTGTTGCTGAAAATGTCCTCCTCTTTAAACCTATAAATAGCCTTTGAAACTCTATGACTGAACCGAAGAACAAGTTTTAAGAATAAACATTGTTTGGTCATGGGTCCGGCCACTGTGATAAAAATTGAGAGCATGTAAAGAAATAGTCTTGAGAATTTCAGGAAGAAGAGAAAAATGCTTTAGAATTGAAAACGATCTTAGAACTTCAGAGGGTGAAGCTAAATATTACTGCTTATTCAGTGGATAAATTTCTCTTTTTGTGTAGGTTGTGGATTAAGGAACGGAATTAGGAAAGGACCAGAAGGAAGTTGATAATTATAGATACTCTCCGTTTTTAAGATCAGATGGTCGTGAGAGAATGTGAGCATCACATAAATCCATGATTATGAAAATAAACCGTAAATCAATTGAAATCAATTCTGTGGAATTGACAAATCTTCTGTCAATCAGGAAGCGTGGTATTATAGTATTGGATATGCAGCGATGTTACATCGAAAGTGAAATTACTATATCGATATTATAATTATTATACCGAAATGAAACCGAAATGAAAACCAGTTTTACCGAAATGCATAAGCAGTAAAGGTGAAATGGACATATATTGCATGTGAATGATACAATACACAAATAAATACTTTATTTTGACGTACGAAGTTTGCAGACATGTTTGAAATATAAAGCAAATATAAGCCAAATAAATATGTTGAAATCCTCCAATATCCCAAAAACAGCATAAAAAACGTAAACTTGCAAAATCCCGAAAACAGCCCAGTATAAGGCTCATATTTGAACAAATAATGACAAAAATACCATCAAAACCTTCACAAATAACATGTTGAAATACGCAAATTATAAGAAAAATCACGGTCTATCGCAGCACGAAAACAGCCGACGATCAAAACCTTGACAAATCATCGCTCCATGAAAACAGCCCATGTGCAAAAATTTAATGGCCCGCCGATAAAAATCGCAGCATGAATACGGTCGATGTTCTTAAAATCGAATGCGCCGCCGATCATAAGTGTGACAATGAAATGACCTGTCTTGACCAGTGCCTTGCGTAAATGTCGGCCGTCTATAATGCCAACGGCCTGCAGAATTTTGTCAAAATTTGGACATAAAATATCTGCACTAATAAATCGATATGATCCCAAATGACCAAAAGCGTTATTAACATAAATACTGTTCGAAAACCTCCAACGACATGGTGATGAATTGTTCTGGACCACACTCTCTATTAAAAAAATGAAAACCTGCTCAGTTGATTTTCTCTGCCTTTTCACCAACGCTCGCGTATTTTTTGCTGGCTAGCTTTAAAATAGCACCGGAAGGTCGAAATATTTTTAATTGAATATACGAAGCATCTAAAAGCAAAGACCAATATGTCCACTTTGCAATGTTAATACGTTCACTGTGAGCTTATTTTATTCATAGTATTGTATTTTCAATAAAGAACATTATGCCACTTTTCATCAGCCAGTAAACCACTAACTGCAATTGATATAAGTGAAAAAAAAATCACATATCAGCAATGGATTTATCTGTTTCTTTGCGACAAACAGAAGAGCTCAAACATTTTTTTTCGTGTGCTTTTGTCGGGTTTTAAAAGTATTATATCATCGCATGTATTTATGTTTTTTGTACAATAAATTCAATAAATGTAATGTTATTTAGAAATTTCGTAAATCATCAAGTAGAAATAACCAGTACATATCGTCTTTGTTCAAAAAAAATACACTAACTGAAAAATACTAGTAATATACGTTGAAGTTTTTCAAATGTTTGAAATGCTATACCCGTTTCATTTAGTTAAGCAAAGTTATAATTTATAAAAATATGTGTGTTCTTTTATATGAAAGAGTTTGAAATAAGGATCATTTTGGTATAACTAACTCAATTTATATTTTTTTTCGATTAAGTGTTTTCTTTCAGAAAGCGACGAATATTGTATTATTTTTTCTTATTTAAAATACGTATTTATAGTATTTTAAAAATAATATTTTTAAAATGTATTTATTGGGTTTTTATTGCTCTACCTTTTTACACGATTTTTTTTTCCACAATGTTGCTATTTTTTTTATAATAACACGGTTTTTTTAACTGTAGGAAACCAATCTTTGATTTTTCTATCATTTTTTTATACGGTTTTTGGTGGAATTTATCCATAGTGTAAAATAAGACTTGAGTGTATTACTCATTTTTTTCAAGTACTTTTATTCCTACTTCTCTAAAAAGCGATTGAGTGACATACGACCATTGGAATTGGAAGCTCTTTAGATGCCTCGTTTTTATGTTTGGATATAGCCTCAAATAGCGTAACGCTTCAATGACTATGAGATAAAAATACATTATAATTAAATATAAAAGTGACCGTTTGGGGTTTTGAATATTTGCCGCGAAATCGAATCGGCCATTAACCCTACGGTACGGAATTAAAACCAATCATAGGCACGATGTGTTCCGAACATTTTTAGTCAAATAAAAGAAAATTTGCATATGATATTTGGAAAAAAAATCAAAATCTGTGAAAACTCTGGTCAGAAAATAAAGGCAAATAATTATTTGGTGAGTAACTAACTCGATAAATGATCAGTGAGAAATAATAAATAGTTAGTTAATGGTTATGGTCAGTAATTAATTTCCAAATAAATTAAGGTTAGGTAAGGTTATGTTTAATTAAAAAACTGACCGTTTTATATGAATGTCTGACCGCTAATTTTATTAACGACCGTGTGTATACTGACGGTGTTTCGGGCAATTGATGAACCCTAAAAATTGAATTTGTTTAGGCGTGAGTAAAAACTGTTTTTTATCGAACAAATTATATAGCGAGTTGCGTTATAAATCTTTGAAATGCACTCCTATAAATTCACATGTTTGCAAATACAAGATTATACGTAGGGAGTGTCGATATAATAGTAGCTTGTATCAAGTGGCCGGGTCAGAATTTTTAAACCTAAAACCAATGTAAAATGATGCGTCCCCGCCAAAGTGGTCAATTTATTTTTTTAATTTACATGATTTGGTCGAGACCTGCTCTGTCGTCTTTAAAATGAGATCCAATCATAAACTCATTTTCGTATTTTTTGAGGTTAACATAAATTGGCCATTACCCATTAATATACTGAATGACGATACCGTATATAAGTAATATGTTGTTTACTTTTAAGGTGTTAACTGCCAATTCTTGGTGGAAAGGCATTATATTTAAAAAAAAATACGTAGTTCGATTAGGAATGGATGAACTTATATACTATTCAATGTGGAATGCCTTGGACACGACGATACGTGATATCAATAATAGATACTCAGAAAAATAATACACTAAGCTCTAGAATAAATGCTTGCGCCAAATATTGAGCGTGAGGTAGTTTGACCACGTGAAGAATTCAAATAGAAGGTGGGTAAGCCGTTCTTGTTACGTTAGTGGTTTTGGAAAGTCGTTGAAACTGGCTGAAATACATGTTATGGATGTCTCCGGAACGCTTCAAACCTGCTTACCTCTTCTTCCAACCAGAAAGATAGCGGTTTTCTGAATAATCACTTGTACCATACACAGATGAGGCTTGCGTATCATGGGAGGAAGCAAAGCGGTTGGATAGTGACAAAGAATCGTGATGGTTATATACTCGACAAGCGAGTGGATATTGTCGAAGAAGAAATATATAATTTTACATATTAAAACAAACTTTTGTTATAACGTTAGGTTTATTTATTAGATAATAATTAATACTCCCACGATGTTACATTATTACTTGATATCATATTCATTAAAATACGTGTATAAGGTAGACGACATTCGGGCAGACATGCAAAGGTATTTTAATTAACAGTCCGTTAATCTATTGATCTCTAAAGGATGGGTTATGTGTTTTAGCACAAAGACTTTGCGATCGCTCCCCAATATAATTAATAACAAGCACACACCTGCCTTTATAAAATACCTGAGTAATTATTACACACTAACAAGCTAGTATAATAACAGGGAGTTTACAAATAATCGATGGACGTATACAATTTAAATTTAAGGATACATATAGAGGACAAATTAAACTACACTTGGGTCTAGTATAACACGGTTTTATACAACACTGTTTTGAGATAACACGGTTTCAGCATTTGTTTTATAAAAAATGATCCCATTATGAAAAGATGTTTCAAGTTAAAGAGAAAATTACAACAGATATTGGCCCCTTACCACGATATACGTAAAGATTTATACGTTAAAAGCAAACAATCGCTTATTACAGAATTTTTATAGCCTAAATCCAAAATTTCTCCAGAGTCTTCCGGTAATGGAAACTCACAACCGATCTCGAAAAAGTGACGAACATATAGAATTGTAAGTGATAGCGATGATGAATGAATGATCTTTTATATGTATGGTATATTTTTCCGATTGACTATTAAAAAAAATAAAGGATATTAACAAACTTCGATATTTTTTTGGAACGTATAGCTTAATTTTGTACGAACTTCATACCTCGCATAGCACGGATTTGTATTACAGGACGTTTTTGTGGAACCATATGACCGTGTTGTACGAGACCCAAGAGTAATTACGATAACAATTTTCATTGAGAAATTAAAATGTTGATATCTAAATGTTAGGCGTTAAACGTGTATTAAATTGTATACATTATGATTATCAAAAAAAAAAATATATTGAAAAGACGGAAGCATAAGTTCTTTTGCCTTTCTACAAACGATATATTATATATTTATATACAAATATAGTATATTAGCACGTTTTGTGAGATATACACAGTATTTTTGATGTGTGTTACGTCCTTTTTTCTTTCCACGTTCAAATGCCTGAAATTAGCTTTCTCCCAAAGGAAATGATCGAATAAAGTATATTATTAGACGTGTCACAAATTTGTTGATATTAGTCAATCAATCTTCGTTTTTATAGAAGATAAATACAGAATGAATTTTAAAAAAGTGCTATTATTTGCGTAATATTTTCATTATGCTGTTCTCATAGTTATTTAAAATAAAACGAGATGAAAATCAATCATAGGCAAAAATAGGAAAAAACAATACAGTTTGACTATGGTAATTGACAATTGAAAATAATGCCCATGTTGGTTTGTCCCACTACTTGTTGTGTATGTACAGCCAATGTCTCATGGCCTCCTTTCACAACGAAGAGTTAAAAAATAAGTCCTCACATTTATGGCCCAAGCAGAGTTGCATGGGATTGATTTTGTACCATGCATTGGTGAGCTTTATAAAATAGAAAAAAACAATAAAAATACAAGTGACTAGCTTAGCTACTTGAGTTAATTTGATATTACGTAGCTGTGTATAAACCGTATACTGAGAACCCGTCGTTTTAAGGTTATGGCGATCCGGAGATAAATTAACAAATTTGTGGCGTGAAGTAAGCATTGGTTGCAATCAAGTCAACGTGGTCTATTGGACCCATGTGAGGACGGAACGAAGCACACTGTTCTGCTTTCACCTCAGGGCGGTCCCACATAGCTTCCTGTTTAATATGTCCACCGCGAAGAGTTTCGCATTGAACTTGCCATGGCCGGTTAGAAATTGATAAGTCCAATTGGAAAGTGTTAGTGATTTTAATGCCAGGCTCCATGACACATCTGGGAAAACTGATACGTTTGACGCCTCTTAGAAGATGCAGTTAAACTGGTCTGCCATACCGCGATAACTATTAGCGCTAGCTTTCAAACGAACTTGAAGTGGTAATTCAATTAATACAAATAGTATAGCATGTTGATTTTATTGAATTAAAATTAAAATATCTGTTCTGGGCGATCTTGACGTCTGCCTTAATGGACCGTAGTGCCAACTTACATTTAATTGAAATATCAAAAAATATATGCCTTAATGAATTCTATAAATGTAATGGTAAATTATTTGCTACATTCAGGAAATACCCGGTCAATTCTAAAAGGTGGTATAAGCTGGAAATGTTTTCGCATATTTTCGTTGTGGGCAGCACATATTCACGTGAATACGGTTATTATGCGGTAAGTCGAAAAAACATGATAGCCCAAGGGAATTAACAACAAGCAAACATTATCCGATGAAAAATACATTTTTACAATTAAAGCGGTCCATATTTCTTCTTTGTTTCACGGTGTATATTTTTTATTCCCGTTAAACAAAGTACTGAAATTTAAAAAAAGTAAATGTTGCGAGAGTGTAAAGTGAAAATATAATAAATTCATTGTAAAAACAAAACAAAAAATCTTTTTTTCCAACACGGAAATGTCACAAAAGTATTTTACACGGTCGACCGTATGTAGCCAAATTACCATGTGAATACATGCGAGAGAGTGATCTGCTTAACCAACATCCAGAAATTGGTAACACTGCTGTTATTCTATAATTTACTTTAGGTAGCATAGTTCAGATTTAAAATTTATTTTTTCTGTTATTTGTAATTTAAATTACTATGTGGACCAAACTTTTCATAATTCAAAGCTATTTATAAATTGTGGAAATGTTTTGATGTAAATAGTTACATATTGAAAATTTTTCTACATATTTTAATAAAATATATCTGTACCTCAGAGGCAGGCGGATGCAACTTCGTTTTTTGTAAATATGAGTTTTTGACGGATTCATCATGTCAAGGCATTATTTAGGCAGAGAGATGCAGGGCCTAGCTGCTACAATAAGAAAGATATGCATAACATAAAGATTCAAATGCCATATTATCTCTAACACAAGCAGTAAGATGTAAGTGGAGTTGCATCTAAATAGTTTATTATTGAAACTAATGCATTAGGATTAGGATACAACTACTTTTGCATCTCTCTGCCTCGCAATAAATTTGTGTTTATGGGCACATTAATATATATAAATATATATTTTTAAATGTAATATGCATTTTTTATACAGATAAATTGTTTTATTTTGACTTTACTACAAAAATAGAACAGACAAAATGTCTTTAGAAGCAGAATGATGCAAATCCATACTACTTTTTTATTTTTTCATAAAAAATGGAATGAAATTTATTCATTCATTACATATTACTGAAAAACTTTAATTGGTCTCGGGTTCGATTCCCGGTGCGGACGTTTTTCATAGATTTATCTTTGTAGTCCTACCTCCCACCCATCTCATCCTCACTTATGAGCTAACCACTAATCCTGTCCTAGCCCTATCCTTCTATCTCTACTCTCTTCGAAAAAAAAAGAGAGGTTGAGCAACTGAGTAACAAGCAGTTCTCGTAGAAAACTTCGATTGAGTTAGCTAAATTAGGAGGCCATATGCTACCCACTGGAAGCGGACATGGTAAAAAAATGAGTCTTTGGAAATATCATGTCCGTCGTAAAAACGTTTGAAGATAATACAAATCTGTCAACTCTTCCCTCAACAGGCTTGCAAACTTTACTTTACTAGTGTAAACAAATACTTTGAGAGTCCAATTATTAAGAGAAAAAAAAATATTTCAACGTTTCATATTTTTTAGGCGACTTTCGGCGGTTTTCGCAAAATGACAGAAAAGATTACTTATTCGCCTTAAACATTAATCAACCAATACGGCAAATAGCCACATTTTTCATATCATGCATATATATGTATATTGTAGAACAAAAAGATGTTATAGGCATAAATAAAAATGAAACAAGTACATTAATACACGAAAAAATGCACTTTATAGAAAAAGTTGTCTCCGACTCCGACTCTACAGCCCTGGTTAAAACATATTATTAAATTTACTGCTTAACACAGCGAAAGCTCGTGTCACAGCCTTATTTTATTGTTTTTTCATTCAAGTCTGAGTGCTTTTGTTCATAAAGGGTGTCATTGTTCATTCATAGTAAGTGATAGTGTAGCAAAGGGTTAAATGTGCGTAAAAAATAACGAAAATTTCAGCATCTATATAGTAACAAATAAAATAAAAAATATATCCATTCAAATGACATTTGCTTGATATACCGCCTTTTCCGAAAATAAGACATCCTTCGAAAATAAGCCTTAGCGTAATTTTCAGGATTTTTTGGAATATAAGCCCTCCCTCAAAAATATGCCCTAGTTGAAATAATGTGAAAAATATAACTCATTAAACCATTCTCTTGAGTTTAGTTCTGCACAGTTTGGAACAAAAAAATCCGAGAAATGCCTTGTTCACGTCTACAGTTCCTTGCAAGCAATGCACTCGCAAGTGCCGAAATTAATTCCTGGAGTTTAGAATTTAGAATTTACCCAAATGTACCTTAAATGTAGATATGTTACCTAAATTAAAAGTAATAAGTGTAAAATTAATCAAATTTCGATTATTGAGATTTTGTACACTTCCGTGTCAGTTCGAGTCCATTCGTGTGCTCGAATGCCTGAAGATGCCGAAAGGCGAAACCCAGGTCGTTAGTGACAAAAAACATGGAAGTGTACAAAATCTCAATAATCTGATATTGAAATTCCATCAAGCACCCTCGGTCGATGTCTTAAATTATGTAAAATTAATACTTATATACAGATAAATATTAAACAAAAATATATAAATCTACTTATTGCACTTGAAAAGTAAACCCTCCCCCGATTATAAACTCTAGCACCTCCATTAATGTCTTTAACCGTTTAAGGGCCCCAAGTTCACGACGGTGATTTTGTGGAAACTCATGTTTAATTTGAAATCAAAATTGTTAACTTTGTTATTCCACTGGTTTAGATATTAATTGTGAAACTTGTTTCGCCCCTATGACTATCTCTATCGTTAGATTATTTATTTATAAAGAATACCTACATTGATAATAATTATTAACTTATAAATTAGAAAAATGAAACGTGGGTTTTTTTCTTAACTGCTACATTAATAGTGTTGAAGTACTCCATCGAGTGAATAATAAAACAATAAAAATAAACTGTTTTTAATTTTTGAAAATTAATAAGAGCGATAATAGTATTCAATTACTAGTTAAATAAATTTAAAATGGAACAGGTGGTTTATCACTATTGAATTTATATCCCATGAGATTTCCCCCTCCAAATCCAAGCAATTAATTTTGTAATTAGTAGTGTTATGATAATTTATATTATCATTTTTTGTGCATAATTTTCTCCCCATGAAAAAAGTAGAAAGAAAAAGTCACATCCTTAATTTTTACATTGTACTACTTATGAATTAGAACCAATGTATATAATAAATAATTTGACGACACAGCTAGTCTGCAAATGTTTCTCAAAGAAGCAAAACACAATTAGTAAAACAATCAGTAGAGTGACAATTTTAATTGTATATCAAAGAGAGAGCGATTGACTGACTACAAGACCTGTCCGTACCCCACCCTTCTATCCTTTCTGTCTTCAAAAAAGAAATGGTTGAGTGACTTAATAACAAGCAAGTTCTCTTAAAAAAACTGCTTCTGAAAAACTCCATTAAAAGTTCATTTATGTACCATATCAAGAGTAAATATGGTTGAATACGTAAACATATAAAGAGGCATTTTTATGATGACTTAATCTTTCGATTAAATTGGCATTAATTTGGTAGAACTCTATTATAGTAGAAAAAAAATTATAAAATGTTAATCTAATTTATGGCAAAAGCGTGATGCCAACAAAATATTGACTGTCAAAAATATTTAATAATTTTTGTAGAAACACATACCTTGCTATTTTTACTTTAGTGTTATTAAATCTCTTCATACTTTTATTTGTATTTAAAACAACGAGTGAAATAAGTAGGAATATTAAAAAAAAATCCATGATAACATAAAAAAATGAGGATCAAAACTAGCCCAAATACCTTTAGTTCTTGATCACAATCTCTAGTTTACCATATTCAGTAGAGAAAAATTTGGGCAACAGCAACTTTCGACGAAGTCATTTTAACAAGATAGATCGATTTCCAACATTATTCGTATGTATATGGTATATTGCATTCCTTAGCGCAATATTGAATACCGTAACTTGTCCCATTTAGCCATCGAATATATATTATATTAACATAATGATGTATCTGTGAAATTCCCATCAAGTTTCAGATATGCCAGAGTTTGGCCACTTCCCCTTACTACTTGTAACTTTTGGACAACTCGCATGCTAGCGATTAGAATAAAATTTGCAAAATAAACAATCTCTTCGCGCTTAAAGCCAGGAAACGACAGTTATCTGCTATTAAAGACAAGGTTGGTTTGTGTGGCGCATTGGGTGGAGACTGCCAATTTGACAGGTACCGGACTGGCTACAATAATATAAAAATTAAAACTGTGTATAATATACAGTATTAATTTTTGGAAGTGATGTAATTCATCAACTTAATGCGAAAAGTCTGGTACCTTAACGGTTGCAAGTTATGTCACCTCACTAAAGCACATGGTGACAGTACACTGTGCTTTGAAAACAGAAGCCTGCGGAGAATACTATGGGTACGGTGGTTTGATTTTGTCAGGAACTTGGAGGTAAGACAGCGGGCGGACCAGCTCTTTATTATGTCCAAAATAAGAAAAGTGACGATGGAGTCGGCTTGGATATGAACTGCGGATGTCCCAGGAGAGCCTGAATCCTGCCTGTCTCATCTACCAACCAGATGTATTCCGTCGCTCTAGAAGGCCGTTGATGACCATCCATAGTTTAAGAAAATGTCAATCGAAATAAATAGAATATTAATAACTGTTTGTAATACTGATTTTACATTAATTTACTCGAGTTGTAAGAAAATTTTCTTGTACTATTCGCGTGGTCAAGAATTCGAATCAAATTGATCAATTATGAATATAGTAACCCAAGAATAATATATTGAAAAAAAAGGCAAATTTATTTCTATGAATTATTATTGAAGACGGTTGGCCTACTTTCAATCTTTTAATTGATTAATCAGTTATTAATTAGTTTTGTACTGCTTCCACAACTTTTAAATATTTACAAGGTTGTTTACATAAAATCGAGTGTTAATAATTACAAGGTATATAAAACAATCGGTACAAAAACTATCATAAGAATTTGTAGATAAAATGAATAAATATAAAAATTGTACATAAATGGAAAAAATACTAATCGTCGCTATTTAGAATGTAGTTCTGTTGGAAAGTTAAGGCCTGTATTTATTGGGTCAGTAATTAATCAAAAAAGTCAGAAATTATTTCGATAAATATTCAGTATACAATTGGTCAGTTAATAAAATAAAGGGTTAGTAATTTATGTAAAATGGTCAGTTATTAAATTAAACCTGATTTATTATTTTATCTTTCTTACTTAGTTAACCTAAACTAACCTACCTTTAATATTTAATGACCGTGTCTTTAATATTTACATACCTATTTATTTTTCTACTGACCGTTTCTTTAATATTTAGTGACCGTTAATTGAATTAGATACTGACCAAATAATTAGTTGCCGAAATTTAATTGCAAATAGGATATTTCTAAATTATCATACATCCTAATGGGAAACTGAAAATTCCCGAGAAATACGAATATAATGTCAGAATGAAAAATTTGGTATTATTTTTCAAATGGTTGGTTTTCAAAACAAACCACAGAGTCAATTGGTAGTATGGCGAGAAATATTATCATGATAATGTCTCTAAATTGCATAAATAAGAGGTTTCATTGAATGTTTAGTTTTGTGGTATTTTTAATGTAGAAATTATCATAATGATATTTCTAAAGTTCATAAATAGTCGGTTTCATTACATTTATGGTTTTGTCGTAGCCAAATTGCCAAATTATTATACATCACAATGGAAAACAGGGAAACCGATAATTCCAGCGAAATACGAATATAATATTAGTATTAAAAATTCACCATTATTTGTCAAATGGTTGGTTCTCAGAAAAATCATACAGTAAATTTGAAATATGGCCACAAATAATCATAACAATATCTCTAAATTGGATAAATAATCAGTTTCATTGCATGTTTGATTTTGTGGTATTTTCCTATTTGCAATTTAATTTCATAGAAAATAGTTGTGTTGCGGCATTTAGTAAAATTTTGAATGACAAAAGAGCAGCGTATTTATCATTTTTAAGAATTATAATTAAATATTATGAACGTCGATTTTTTGTAAATTTTGATTAATTACTGACCATTTATAATTTCTTACTGACTAAAAATTTAAATAGTTACTGACCTAATATTTATAACACTGACTACATTACCAACATTTTCATGGCACCATAAAACCGTATTATACGAGTGCACTTCAATTTCATGGTTATGGCGACTTAATTTCCATTAAACGCCAGATCAATGTTTGAAATAACTCGATAAGATTGAATGACGTAGTGATGCTATTTGGTAGGTTAACTTTATAACGAATCAACATGATTGTACACGTGGTTGAACGTGCAATAGGTAGATCAATTAGTTGGTCAGATACAGAGAGCAATGTTTACCTGAAGCCATTCCGCTTAATCACAAGTAATATTGAGTTACTTAACGTGCAACCGAGTTTGCCAAACGGTGGAAACTATTTTTTTGTAATATTGTATTTTGGCTTTTGAAGTATGCGACTAACATTGCTATTTTAATATTAAAAGGATTCGTTAAATATGATATATCTATAGATATTTCGAAAATAAAGTTTATTCTAAATTATTTCTGTCAGAAGTAAATAAAACACGCATAGAAATTAAATAGAAATTTTACTATAGAGTTTATTTGATTATTCAAAAATATTATAAAATACTAAATAATATAACTTTATTCTTATTTACACAAACGTATAAGGCCCCCAATTAGTATTAAATTCTAACAATATTTTTCAATGAAAAGTTACCAGTTAAACAATTATATAAATATGTGGAAAATAAATTGTATTTCAAAGTTTGATGTGTATTCAAATGTTAACTTAATATTAACTGAAGCTTGTATTTACTTTTCATTCCATTCAAAATAAAAACAGGTCAAATCATTTCAAGTAAAAATCAAAAGTTTTAATGCTTTATACTGTATAATTAATGAAACATTGTAATTTTAATTTTTAAAATTGTTTGAAAAATAAAACAAATATTTGCCGATTCGAAAAAGAATCAGAACAAATAATAACTGAAAAATTGATTGCAAAAGACCTATTTTTTGTCTAATTTAGTACCGAGAAGCTCAGTTTTCCGAATCTGGAGGTGTGATTATACAGTTCATTTTTAACAAATTTCTATGAAAAAACAAGCATTATTATGTTAAATTAAAATTATAAATTCTAAGTATGAGTGAGGGTTTTAAGACTATTAAGCTATACAAATAAACGTTGTTAAAAGGAATTTATCTAAAGAATTTACTGCAAACATGTAGAGAAACGAGTCTTCGTTAAAAATAAAGTAGAAAGGAAACAATACTATTTTTCTAAAAAATAAATGCAATATATATTTCGAAAAAAACAGTTTTAGATCAACTGCGAACATTTATTTTTGCAATTGCATCGCATCGGAAACTGTTTTAATTAAGAATTTTTTATTTCAAAGAAAATGTGGATGAAATGCAATGAAAAGCAATCAAATTAAAAAAGAAAATAATTTTTGCTTCAATAAACTATTTGAAATTTGAATTTAAATTAAATCATAAAATGGATTAGTTCATCGAATGAACGAGTTAGCAAAATTAATATGTATGCAGTTTGTTTTATTATAAATATCCGTAAATATTTTCTGCGTCGTTCTAAACATTCCTTGATATTTTTCGAAAATTTTCTTGAACAATAAAAAGGACCGTCCGAATGTTTATTAGGTCATTCTTGACAGTTTACCTCCACATACCTTCACTGCTTTCTTTCAATAATAAAATACTGAATTTATATAATAATAAAATACGCTGAAAAAAATACTGAATTTTCAACCGAATATGTTCATTCAAGCTACAAATTAATTAAAAAAATTAAAAAAAATTCTGCGTTATATTGGCAGAAGGCGTTAAGTCAAAAAACCTTGTTTTTAAATAATCAATTTTAGAGGAAATCATGATATTCAAGTTTTTCTATTTACATATCTTAACCATTAATCACTTTTAAGGTGTTAACTGTCAATTCTTGGTGAGAAGGCGTTATGTTTTTAAAATAAAACACAATTTGTTTGTATTACTTCCACATTTTTATAATGATCAGGACCGGTTTCGATAATCACGAGTATTATCAACTGATAAAAATACAATCTAGCTACTTATATCAAATTGAATGTTAATAATTACAAGGTATATATAGGTTGGTTTATGAACAAGAATTTACAGGAAATCAAATCCATTATTCATTAATTTAACCACTTTATGAGATTTTTAAATCATTTACAAATTCGATTTAAATATTCATGATTCGTTTTTATAGTAATATTAATTATAGTTTTTGCCCCTTATAACTGTGAACGAAATTGATTTCATTCATATTCATTTCTTTAAATTACGTAAAAGATTGATTTTTAAAATCGTCCGAAAGCCTACTGTTATTCATTCATAACTCAAAACAGGTAATTTTCGACATATCCTCTTGTGCCACTACACCGACGATATTTTACGCAAAAAATCAGTATTGTTTTGAATAAACAAACCGTTTTTTTTATTTATAATTTCTTTTAATAAACTCAATTAGAATATAACATTTATTATTGATTGATTCGCCTAGAATAAATATTACACAGACAAACATGCTGTATGTCTTGAATTTTGAATTGAAATAAAAATAATATTTAATATTAGAATTTTCCGTAGAAAAAAATATTTATGTTGTGTTTCAAACGTCGATTGATGAATTACTCCGCAATATTTACCAAATAGCAAATATACAGTTATCTCTTTCCATCTCATTTATTTCGTCGTTGGATTTGTTTTTCTCACAAAATTGCTTATTTCAGTCATTCCACGATAAGTCGGTATTTGTTGATAAAGTCACATACGCTATTTTATTTGCGTGAAAACGTTTTGCCATCCACTTCCGTATATTTTACGTTCTATTCTTTAAGTATTTACCACGCGGACAGGCTCTAAGTAATATTTATTGTGACTTAACAGGTACCACGCATGACTCTATAGCATTCCAAGCGTAGCGTCACGTCTTTAAGTTTTATTCGCGTGGCTATACGGAACGCCGCAAACCTCAATCCAGAGATAGCTAAATTCTCTCACAGCCGGGCTTTCAAGATCATATACCAGCGGTGAATATCATTTAACATTACGGTTAGAAATAATTGAATATCGATTTAATATATGGTACAAAATAACAATGTGCTCATTTTCAATCAAATTGTGTGGTGTAGATTTATATGATAAAAACCCTAGTTCTAAGGCAGACACATATTATAATTCGATAGTTTTGAGGATAGCCTGATCCCTTATACTTAGCAAATAATATCTTAGAACTAAATACCTTGCTGATTTTTTACCCTATTATAGTAGAGTTCTTACTAAGACATATCAATTCCTTTAAGGAATATTGAATAATTAATTTTCCGTCGTAATGGTTTAAAAATAATGTAACGTCAATTTATACGACATCTACAATATTGATCTACAAAAATGTAGCTTTTTACGAATTAGTAGAGAATTTTTTGAAAACATTCAAGATGACTTATTCATCATCTTACGGAGAGTTTTGCAGTTTATCTTGACTTTTGATAGCATACGTTGCATTTGTATAATCCAATATTCTTTTTAGCTAACCATATCTGAACATTATTTTACTTCTATTCAGACCTAAGCAAAGTAAATTTAATACCTTATTTGCAGTCAGATAATTTAATGAATGATTATGTCACATTTATATTGACGGTGTTTTGGCCAATTAATGTAACCCTCAAAATTGAAATTGTTCAGTAGAGAGTAAAAACTGTTTTTATCGAAAACATTCTATTATGGTGAGTTGCGTTGTGAATCTTTGAAATGGACCCCTGTAAATTATGTGTTTGCAGATACGAGACTATACATAGAGAGTGTATATATAATAGTGGCTTATATAAAGTGGAAAATATCAATTGTGTTATCGTGTTATTGATATATTTTTTATAATACATAATAATATTTTGAATTTTCAGCTGACTTGATCTCAACCAAGGCCAACTTTGAGGCATTCGATAAATTTGCAACATCATATGGGGAGCGGGATATTCTCGTTTCCTCTTTAGATTCAATGCGGAATAGATTAAACTCTAGCGCTACGGCGGATTTTCAGTATACGGATACACAGGATACTTAATATTGCTTGAACTAAGTGACTGAGCAAGTCACATTTTCTTTTTTTTTTTCTATCTTTTCTTAATCACAATAGTTCATAATTAAAGGTTCGGTCCCGTGCAGCTCTGCATCGGGTCCAGAATATGAGAAGTAAATATGTTTCTTTTCTTGATCGTTATTGCGTTATGGAAGGCGGCCGTGAAATACCGGCTGCATTCCCATGACGGGTGGAGGTGAGACAACCAACTTGTATCTTAAATCAATATCTTATATTAAAAGTAATTGAGAATTAATTGTGTTCATTGTTGAATATGATTTCTTACGATATTATATACTTAGTCGTATAAATAAAATTAAATATGTTTTTTTTTCCCCTTGATCGTTATTGCGTTATGGAAGGCGGCCGTGAAATACCAGCTGCATACACATGACGGGTGGAGGTGGGACAACCAACTTGTATCTTAAATCAATATCTTATATTAAAAGTAATTGAGAATTAATTGTGTTCATTGTTGAATATGATTTCTTACGATATTATATACTTAGTCGTATAAATAAAATAAAAAGTTAATGTGACTATACGCTTTTCGGAATATGTGCACACTATTATGTTGAGGTTTCGAGAGAACTTTGAAGTATATTTCGTCGAGTATTATAGTCCTTCTATAAAGAATTTAGTCTTTCAAAGAAATGCCAAGTCAAAGCTTTTCAAAGCCACGGTTATTTTCTTTTTCACGTTAAAGCCCAGTACTGATGTTTGGATTTATCACAGGATGTAAAGAGATCAAACTGAAAAGCATTTTGATGAAGTGTACAGTTACAAAAGACTAGTGGAATGTATAACTATACGGAATGTAAAATTGAATCTAAAAGGAAACACTTGACGTCAATCTACATAATATATCGTCAGTGTAGTGGCAAAAGGCGATAAGTAGAAAATAAGCTGTTATGAATACAGTACGATAGATTTTACGACGCTAAATCGTCTGTAAAAATCAGCTCAGCCAAACTCCATGTATTATTTTACGTAGTTTGAAGAAATTCGTATAAATTAATTCAATTTCGTTCAAAGCTATAAGCGACAAAAACCTGTCATTAACATTACAAAATAATTACTAATATTTAAATCAAATTTGTAAATGACTAACGAATCTAATAAAGTATTTATTTTAATAAATACTTATTAAATTATGTAAAAAGCGAGGCTTAAATTTCATGATTTTATAAAAAGTCGATTATCTCAAATATTATTTCAATAATTTAAGACATCGACTGAGGGTGCTTGATGGAATTTCAATATTAAATTTGGATTATTGAGATTTTGTACACTTCCATGTATTTTGTCACTAACGACCCGGGTTTCGCCTTTCGGCATCTTCAGGCATTCGAGCACACGAATGGACTCGAACTGAGAGACAGTAAACAGTGTCTAACGCTTATATAGAAGATACAAATGCGACAAATATCATTTATGAGGCAACACATTATACGTCTGAGAGCCACACCGATACCTGCACAGCCTTCGGCAATCGCCACTCTGGTAATATGGTGTTTACAAAATAAGGATTAGGACGATTTCCGAAATTTTAACTCAGGTATCGGTGTGGCTCTCAGACGTATAATGTGTTGCCTCATAAATGATATTTGTCGCATTTGTATCTTCTATATAAGCGTTAGACACTGTTTACTGTCTCTCAGTTCGAGTCCATTCGTGTGCTCGAATGCCTGAAGATGCCGAAAGGCGAAACCCGGGTCGTTAGTGACAAAATACATGGAAGTGTACAAAATCTCAATAATCCAAATTTATTATTTCAATGTTTTTAACACCTTCTTCCAGTATACCGACGGTAATAAAATACGAAAACACAAGAATAAATTCATTTAAAAAGAAGGAATTAAAGAATCATGGACAACTTTTATTTATATACTTAGCTTTTCGATATTGTTCCTCATGGGATCACGGGACGACGCCTCTTAGAACTGTTCATATATTATGTCATTGCTAGTCACAGTCAAAATGGGAACTGATGAACTAATTCATATAAGAAAAACCGCAAGGTATACAATGCATATCGATGGCCTAGTTCCATAGTTATACAACTAGAAATTGGTAGTTTTGAGATATGGCCTATCAAAGTTTTGACTCATCTAAACTAACTCGTAAAAAGTGATGGCTTACTATTTGTATTACTTTTTTATTGAAATAGGTGGTCAATAGTTTAAGGATTAAAGGCTGTTTCTTTATGATACGCCATGATTCACAAAAACATATTTCCACAATACGATATTTCAATATGTATGTACAAATATCTGCCTTTTGAGAGAAAGCCTGTACGTTTTACAAGCAGTACTTTTGTGGAACTGTAGAAGACCGGTGTTCGAATAAAATGGCTAACTTTGCTCAAAACATAAAATTTTTGACTTTTCGTTCTTTGGGACTGGGCCATCGATATATTTTTTTATTTTATTATATTTTAGAAGTTACCAAATGTGACATTACAATGCAACCTATATTGAAGCCGTAATTTTGATTGTTACTTAAAATATAATAGAATTGTAATTTCTGTAAGCAAAATGATTAAATGATGCAACATATACGCAAGTAATGTCATGATGTTAATATTGAATATATCCGTGTTTTGAAATTTGGATACATCGAGTGTTACAAATAACAAACAGAGTATTTTTAAGACCTTTGTTCTTTAAATAGAACATTACCTCTGTAAGCCCTGATCTACGCCATGCTACGACGCTCTACGGCGCTACAGCGTCACGCTACAGAAGAGGCTCGGCATGCCTAGTTCCGTTCGATTGAACACTACGAAACGGAACGGAAAATTATTATTATTATTATCGTTGTTTCTACCTTTGGTACAAAGAATGAGAACCGTTTATTCTCCAGGGTAAATTTGTTAAGTGCTTATTATTTACTGTTTTACAACGACTGAGAGAAATCAGAATCTGGCGTTTGTATTTTGTTTGCACAGCATTTATTACCTTATTGCATTGTAATTGAGTCGTAAAATAAAGCTAAAATACGAGATATTTCTTTTATGCGGCATAAAAATATCACTTTTACGATTTAGTTTACTTTTTTATTTTATAATATTTATCGATGGCCCAGTTCCATAGGACGATAATATCTACATTACCGGTGCGGACAGTCACATAAATTGATCTTTCAATCAATTTATGAATTTCTTTTCGTAGTCATGAATGTGTTTTTGATGTGTAAAACTCTCTTCCACCCATCCGAACCTCAAACACGTGGCGTAGCGAGAGCGATTAGCTAATCACTAATCCTGTTCTAGCACTATCCTTCTATCCTTACACTCTTCGAAAAAGTTAGGTTGACCAACTGAGTAACAAACAGTTATGATAGAGAACTTCTGTTTTGAAATACCTCCATTGGGAAACCATATGATTCACGTTCAAAAAATACGTATTTACAACGGTATTTTGAAAGATTTTAATCTGTTTTACGTTTATATTTTAAATGATAATCCAAATAACAGAAGAAATGTTTGAGAGTAAAATACATTTTTCTTAGAAATAAGCAAGGATTAGACAAAGTGTATATTATGTTTTTACTATGTGACGCTTCCCGTCTAATCCAACCTTTCAGGAATACGGAGTTCACTGTTCTTTGCTCTGTAGTAACACGAGACGAGAGGACGTAGATTTGACGCCTTGTCACGATTCGTTGAATACGACATGGATATTTTAAGAAACACACAAACTGTTGTGTGCGATGTACTTCAAGTTTGATTGTTTTAGAAGATCGATGTAGGAAATAGTGCAAGGCGACAGAAACTGTGCCCAGGTAGTTGTTGTTGAACACTGATTGAAGACTATAAATGTATATGTCTGTATAGTGGACGAAAATCAGCTGCTTTGAGTTATAAATGCAGTACATTTTATTTTAGGACGTTTTATTGTCTGAAAAAACAAGCTCAGCCATATTTCATATATTTTTCACATAATTTGAAGAAATCAATATCGACCGTGGAAAGGAAAAAGGACGTAACCCACACGCAAAAAATATTGTGTATGGGCCAAAGAAAACGTGTATTAAATTGTATACGTTGTGATTATCGAAAAAAAAATACTTCAAAAAGACGGAGGGATAAGTCCTTTCGCTTTTCTACATTCGATATATTATATGTTCATATATAAATATAGTGTATTAGTAAGTTTTGTGTGAGTTGTGGGTTACGTTTTTTTTCCTTTCCACAGTCGATATGAAGGAAGTCAACTTCGTTCACAGCTATTAGTTGCAAAAAAATTATATTTAACATTATCAGCAATTTGGGTAAGTTTGCTCATCGGTGTAAGATTGGCCCACTACATGGAGTTTATTTTACATTATACTGTTATAATACTACGATAATACTAATGGCGTGTGAATAATTTTTAGCTAAGCAAGATATTGAGTAGCCCCTGGTGGTAAAAATATGAATTAATGTGCAGCATAATTTGTTCTAATGTTGAATTTGTATATATAAGATAAAATAATAATTTATCGTATTTTATCATAAATGCAATATGAACTGTTTACTGTCTGTCAGTTCGAGTTCATTCGAAACCCGGTTCGTTAGTGACAAGTTACATGGGAATGTACGAAATCTTTATATTTTTTACAAAAGACTTATTTGCTAGAAAAATACAACTTTAAATTTAAAACAGTTATCAAGATTACTTTTAAGGTGTCAACTTCAATTCTTGGTGAAATATCATTATATTGATAAAAATAAAACGCATTTTTTGCATTAATTCCTCAATTTTATGGAATAGTCATAATCATTGCGAGCATTATCAAATGATAACCCTCCTGCTCTATAAACAAAAGTTTTGCAACCTCACATCTAAAGTACATTTCTATATTTCATTTTATTATATTTTAATGTCTTTACCAAATATCGAAAAAATATTATATAATATGAATAAATTCTTTATTGTATAAAATATAAATTTAAATCACTTGTCTATTTTATTGCTGCTGATAAAGATTTACCGAAGAGAATTTTATTCCAGGTAAAGTGTAAAGCCGTCGACTTTTTAACGTACGCATAAGAATGGAAAATAAGTGAAGAATATTCTCTGTCATAATATATTTTATGCGATATAAATTCACCCCCTTTTCCGAGCAACAAGTACCCCACACTTCATTTTCACACACACCCCATCCGCCCAAGGTTGGAGAAAGTGAGCGAGTAGTGTAGGCAAGCGTAAGGGATAAAAATAAGTTAGACATTCAGGTGAGGAATTGAAATACCTCAAATGCAAAAATATACTGTGTAAGTTTATATATTATATTTACATCTTTAAACCATAGTCGCTCCTAACGAGGAGTATATTAAATACAAATTGATTATGTAATAAGGTGAACAATATTATGTTTATTAATGTATTTTAATAATAAAGTACATTTTTTTGCACCAATTTCACAACTTTTTATAATGATAACGATCAATGTTTTCGATGGATTCGACGCTAACTTTTTTTTATATAAATTCATACAAAACTAAAATAAATATACTAGTTATTCCACTGGCTGTGTTATTAAATGTAACACGTTTCGTTTCATTAAGAAGCGCATTCAAACTAATACAGTTAGTTTGAAGATGCTTTTTAAAGAGGCGAAACGTAACACAACCAGTGGAATAACTAAGTTATCAATTTTATGGTAAGGACCAATATCGATTACACTCATCGCGAGCATTTTTGAAAATATTTAGTGGAATAAGTAAAAAAAAAAGTATTTTTTTTTATAAAAAAAAAAACATCAACAATATTTAATAATTATTCTTTGTGAACCAAATACATTGTTTTTTTACCTCATTATAACGATGTTTATTTCTAGAGTACTTCAACAATGAATGTTTTTAATGAGGATTTAAAAATAAGAAAATTGAGTAAGCTCTGCTATACTAAGAGCAAAACAAGTAAGGTGCCTCGGTTTGAATCATAGTAAAGATACATTAATTAATTGATTTAAGGTATTGAGTTCAAATTACATGTCTACATTGCCACCAATTAGCTAATTAAAAGTTTTGTTCACATCTTTATCTTTTTATCCCTACTCTCTCCAAAAAAACGAAGTTGAGTGACTGAATAACCTTCAATTGAGAATCTCCATTATGCGTCCATGTGTTCGAAATTAAGAGCGGATATAGATGAAAACCATATATTATGTATAGCTGCTGTGGAGGCCAGTGAAGATAAATATAATAGCGACATACATGGGAACAAAACAATCAAAATTAAGCTGTGGGTTGGTGATTTCAATTACAGATGGGCTTTTGTAGTTACCTTATCATTTACATTACATGCGAGCAATGTGTCAAAAACATATTTATACGATAAAATGAATATTGATTTATTGATTGAATAGACCAGGGGATCCCAACCCTTTTTGTTCCATTATCTATTTCACCAATGTCCGGGAGTGTTTGTGTTTTAATTCTGTTTATTGAAATGCTTTTAGGTACAGAATGTTTTTTGTTACCAGCTCGTGCGTACACGAATAAATCAGAAAGTTTTCCGAGATGTCGCTGTGTGTATGTATTTGTTTTTTAGATTTTAGATTTTTTTTTCAGAATCTTCACGGGTGTGCGCACAACAATTCACCAACGTTTCATTTAAATCGGATGAATGGTATAGGAACGCATAAAGGACAAACAAATTATATGTGTATATTGATGATACAATGTTCATTTTAATCAACATTGAACAGGAATCTACAGAAAATCCCATTATCGCTCATCATTGATATACAGAACATCACCTTATTTTGAAATTATCTGTCGTTTTTAAAATCGCGGTTTCGTGTTAAAAATATATTTCAACGTTTTCAAACAAAATAAAGCTTCGTTTTCTTTTATAGAATAAAAGAACGGAGACACAGTCACCGAGAAGGTTTTTATTTGTTCTTTTGTGTGAAAGATTTCCTTCTTGTGTCGTTGTTTGAAGAACAGAATGAAAGAAAAAACGAAATCTGTTATTCGCTTTATTGTGCGGGTCGGGCCTATCTTAATTAGTTTGATATACTTATCCCTTGATGTAATGTATATCTGTAATACATGTTGGATATGGTTTCCAAAAAGGCAGTCGTCAACGTTAAGGATACAGTTTTTGAGTAAGACTTTCGTCCGGCGAGCTGATGATTATGAGGATGTCTCTCAGGAACACTCAAACACGCTCGTTCACTTAGTCAAATTTATTCCAACTATTTATTCCAGTTAGTGGTTACATGTACAGATTTTATAATAAAACAAATAAAAACAAACACACAAAACAATACATAATTGACATTTAAAAAAAAAATCAAGCCCGCGAAAAATGGTACTAGGAGTGCCATAGGTTAACATTTCAAGTGACTTCGCGGAGTTCTTTTGAGTTTGCGGGTTTGCTTAAAAAAAGTTGAAACACCCAAAAAATCGCTATCAATTTATGTAATGATATTTATTTCAACTTTCATAATAATGAAAATGTTTCGCGGACCCCCTGACATTGTCCACGAACCACCAAATTATTTTTAATTTGCTGCAGACCCCCTCAGCGGTCACAAGGACCCATTGTGGTCTGTAGGAATCACTTTGGAAACCACTGATATACATTATTAAAATAATAAATATTTTGCTAGGGAATGCTTTTTGAATATAATTTTAAATTATTGAGATTTTGTACATTTCCATGTTTTGTCACGACCCGGGTTCGGTCGGTTAGAGTCCATTCGTGTACTCGAATGGCGAAGATCCCGAAAGCGAAACCCAAACAATAATAATTTAAATTATTTAAGAACTAAGTGTGTCTGCAAATTTCACTTTTTACTCAAAAATTAAATGTCTAAATTTGGTTTCTACTAAAAAATAAAAACGAATTGAATTTTTTCATTTTTTAAACTAAAAATAAACTGTTTTAATGTACAAATATTATATTATATAAAAATGATTGACTTCAAATATCTGCAATAAAATCACGATATTTTTTTATACATGAGTGGAAAAATGTTTTTCTTTTTCATATTTTTAAATGCTTATCGGATCTATTTGCGTGCTTTCAAAGTGAGATCAAAGTGCATCGCAGTTCATGTGAAGGAGTGTCTAGAAGTTCTCCAGTTATTCAATTTTTTTTATTTTTCTTTTGTATATAGAATATTTTCCAAGTGAACGGGGATTTAGAGTCGAATAAAAATTACGCCAAGCCTTCTGCATAAAAGATTTTCAAGCCTCATTTTTAAATAAAGACTTCTTGAATATTTAATTGCATGTAATATTATATTAAAGAGGTAAATTCGTAGGATTAATAAATAACACAAGACGATTAAAATAATAGTCTAGTCATGCAGCCAAGTTTTAAACGTTGTTAGTATTTCATCCGTTCAGGGTTTGAGTCCTAGAATAACTATCAACCATTGATTTTTCAATCGATTTATGGATATAAGGATCTATAAATGATTGTTATATTACCCCATGAATTAGGTTTCAATAAATAAAAAAAGGTAGTTTCTAATAAATAAAACCATAGTCACTATTGTCGTAAAGGGGATATCTACACTTAATAAACCATTTTTTACACGATGGATTCGGTGGGCATTTTAAGGAAATTCATTTTTAATACAAAATTAAAAAAAAATTATTGCTCTGCATGTACTAACAGTGGCGAAACATGTGTCACCAACCATGTTAAATCGACCATGTTTGACGTAACTCGTTTTCGAATCGAACACAATATTTTTGAATCCAGCATAATATTTATTACGACGTTATAGATGTACCAATTTAACTTGGCCGCTAGTGAGGGTGCCACCGTCGCGCTAGGAATGTTGCCATACTCAACAAGAACTGAAATTTCAATAAATTCCAAAACTGATATTTTAGCGACGGATATTAAAAGTAGTCAAGGTATTTATTTTGCATTAAATGGCAACTGGAGAAATTTATTCTGGACTAACAATTCTAATACCAAATTCGGCGGCGGCCAAGTAATGTTGGTAATACTGTAGAAATAAATTTTAGTAAAGTTTAATATTAAATGCTACTTTAGTTTCAATTAATACCTTATTTTTTTATATATTTTGATTCCACTATAGGAAAAATATCACACATGTATGAGTGGAAACCTTTAAAACACCTGAAATTTTTATTTTTATTCCTGTGAGAAGAATAAGAAGAAATAATACCACGACTTTACTGGATAAACTTGATGGGAACGAATAAATACCAATGGTAACACAGACGAGCTGCCAACACTGAGAGAAGCAGAGACACGGTAGAATGCGCTATACCTTTAGCTGGAACAGACAACAATAATTTCTCACTAGCCGTTGACCGCACTATATCTGTAATATTACAAGTAAAATAAATGATTCCAAAAAACTGATGGTATTAATGCCTATGAGTGCTGAGGGTGAATGATTTTAATGTAGAATATTAATTGATTGGCACTAAGGATGATTCAGGTTTGAGTCCCGGTGCGGACAGTTTTATAAATTGGTCTTTTGATCGATCTATAGACTTATGTCCGTAGTCATGAATGTTTGTGATGTCTAAAAACTCTCTCCCACCAATCAGATCTTCAAAAACGAGCCCAATCCTTCTATCCCTACTCTCTTCGATAAACAGAGGTTAAGCAACTGAGTAACAAGCAGTTCTCGTAGGAAACTTCTGTTGAGATACCTTCATCTGTGGAAAGGAAAAAAGACCTAACCTACATACAAAACATAATGTGTAAACGTGTACTAAATTGTATACATTGTGATTATACTTTCATTAGAAGGCCATATGCTCCATGTTAGGAGCAAACATGGAAATATATATATATATTTAATTGAAGCGGCCAAGGTTCACCCCTGACAACAGCGTCAGATTAGGGGAAGAATGAGTAGTTTGTAAAACCTGTTTAATACAAATATGTGTATTTAATTTGTGTCAATAATGAAATGTATAGCTTGCCGTCTTTGATATAAGCACCTCAGTATTCATCCATTCTTTTAAACAACAGATTACATTTTTGTAATTAAAATTGACTTTAAATTTAAATGAATATGAACAATATATCTGTATTTTATTAAGTGAGGTGTCATAAACAGAGTCTGCCGTCTGTTCTTTGATTAAAATAAAATTTAATTAAAGGTACAATTTAAAAATAGCTGTTGTTTAAGTTACTAGTAAATCTTGGCGGTGTGATAGAATAAAAATTAAAATAGTTACAATAAAAGAATTCGAAAATTATTTTATTTAGCCTTCATAAAATCTTTAAAGTACCTACATATATATCGATCGTCCAGTTCATTATACAGACATCTCTGAATAACAAATATTGATATAATGAAAAAGCAATTTTCAAACGGTGACAATAAAGAACAATTACAATATCAAATTTGAATTATTGAGATTTTGTACACTTCCATGTATTTTGTCACTAACGACCCGGGTTTCGCCTTTCGGCATCTTCAGGCATTCGAGCACACGAATGGACTCGAACTGACAGACAGTAAACAGTGTCTAACGTTTATATAGAAGATACAAATACGACAAATATTATTTACGAGGTAAAATATTATACGTCTGAGAGCCACACTGATACCTGAGTTAACATTTCCAGAATTGCCTTAATCCTTTTGTAAACAACACATTGGGTGGCGAATTGCCGCTTTCCAACTTCTTTTAGAATTACCAGTGATTTTACAATTATAATAGCATTGTGGGTTTCGACGGGATGCAATTCGACGAAAGGGTAAATATATACAATCATTGCACGTTTAGAGACATTTGTTTGGTGTTTCAACGTATAGGATATAATAACGAAGAATTAGGAAGGTTCAGCGGCTCATTCAGAATTGGCAGTATATATTGTGTTAACAGGTTTTTTTTAATAATTATGTTCTTTAGGGATATTTAGAAATATTCTTTTGCTAATATTTTGTTTAATTTTTTAGAAGGTTATCTGTTGTAGCATATTTTTGAGTTAACTGATTATTAAATCAGATAGAGTGCAAAATTTACATATAATTGCATAATCATCTCAAATTTCAGTTTTTTGCAGACTAATTGTTGATTGACACATTGATCACACCAGAAACTTTTAATAGTAAACTGCTTTAAACAAGATTTAACATGCATACATTTTGAAATAGATATTTGCATAATTAGAAGACCGTGGGAAAGTGGTAACGCATTATGGATTTTGCACCAAACCGTTAAGCAATCACGTGGCTCTAATTCCCAGATAGTACTTTTTAATTTATATTAATATATATGTTTACACACCTTCTTATTCCAAAACCGGGCCGTTAAAAGATTGATAAATCAACTTATAGTCTTTTAATAATACTGTCTTTCTCGGAATATAATATTTATATTATTTTGTTTATTTGTAAATTAAAAATTACAATACAGGGCATTATAGCTGACTCCAATGAACCATGCATTTATCGGTAAATATAACAAAACAATAATAATAAAAACATTTTCAAAAGTTACAGGTTCGTGACTGACTTACAACAAATGGTCGTAAATTAGTACAATTTAAAAGTTTGCAGCCCGAAAATGGTAGAACTCGTTAGAATGATAAAAATGCAGATTTAAAAATGGTATCGAAAAGGCTCTAAAACTATATCAAAATAAACAAATCGAAAAATAAAAATTATTTATTGAATAGCTTTAGACTGGAAACTTTTAAGCCTTTCAAGTAAATATTTAATTGAAACATTCCATTAATACTGCATATCGACCGACGGTGTTTTAGTCAATTGATGAAACCCTAAAAATTTTCAGGAAACTGTTTTTTTCGCAATCATTATGTGGTGAGTTGCGTTATGAATCTTTGAAATGCACTACTATAAATTCTCATTTAGTAGGTAGTGTCGACAAAAAGTGACTCACATCAAGAATTTTTAAACCTAAAACCAATGTAAAATCATGTTTCCCTTAAAAAAAGTGATTTATTTTTCTAATTTATTTCATTTGGCCGAGAACTGCTCTGTCGTCTTTAAAATGAGATCCAATCATTTAATCATTTTCGTATTTTTTTAAGGTTACATCAATTTACTAAAAACATCGTCGATACGTTACGTCTACGTTGGGAGAAAATACGATTAAAAAATGGTGATTTGTTTTTTTATGTATAAATATCGTTAAATTTTATTTTCCAAAAGCACAGCTAGTGGGTTGTTCTTCGAAGGTCTATGAGAAACGAGGGTCTAGGATAACCTGACATGGTTAACGAAGTGCCAAACATAAAGGTGGCAAAAAACAGGTTCCTGAACATTTGACTGAATGTCATGATACTAAAAAATAATGTGAAATAAATAAGAAAATTGAATCAGATTATCCAAAATGAAAACAGCAGAAGAGAATTATTTTTTAAATATTTTTGACAACCAATTTGCATTACGTCTTTTAAAAGCAGTGATTGATTCTTGGTACGGTAGCAATCTCGAATGTAGTTCTTTATTCGTAATTTAATATTAAAATAAAGTTAAGTGTAGTATTCCATATTGCTTTTCATATTTACAAGAAAAATTATATGCCATTTTTACTAATTATTTATTCAGTTTCTAATTCAATTTATGGTTAGTAAATATCAAAGAAACGGTCAGTAAAAATGCATGAAACGGTCAGTAGAAAAATAAAAATGGTAAGTAAATATTAAAGATACGGTCTGTAAATATTTTAGGTTAGGTTAGGTTATTCCATTTTATGTGAAAATTTTTCTGGTCAGTAAATAACTGACCAAAAAAATGACTGACCGTTCATTTTATTAACTAACCACCTGATTACTGACCATTTATAGATTTAGTTACTGACCATTTTGATTAATTACTGATCCAATAAATACATGCCGTATTTATAACCCAGTTTCGCCCGGGATAGAGAGAGCTTATCATTTAACCGTTGGCGTTATTTTGGTGCAGGTAATATTGAAAGTTGAAAATATCACCCTGGACCGTGCCTAATGTTATACCCGCAGAATAAAGTCTATTAATTAATAATAATGTTGAATGTTGAAAATAGCATGGTTTAACCAGAAATTGCAGCTAGAATGACATATGAAAATTTCACGTCGGTAGTATTCACCGTTCGGGAGGAGTTATCCTGACAGATAAGCAGACATACATATTGATACATGTATTTTCTTCTATATAGTATAGATAGCAAAATATGCTATCCGTTGTTATTGTACATATAATTCATTTTCGACCAATAAATTATTGATGGCAGGAAACATGTTAAGTACGGTATATTACATTTATATTACCGTTGGAAAACGAGCTTTGGCCGAAGACACTATGCGCCATCATAAAGTTTGGGAAGGCGAAACTGTAGACATGTAGAAGTTGAGGACTTAACCTGAACCTCTTAATAATTCAGTCTGCTTTAGAGTTATGGTCTCCATCCCGGATGAAAATTTATGCAGGGTATTTTATGTGGCCGTATCTGGGGACTCGTAAGATGTGTTATGTTACATTTTAAATTGGAAAGTAAAATAATCAAGGATTGCTTTAAACACGCCTTATTTTATAATTTTAAAAAGACTGACGATTTTAACGATATCCTATTTTATAAATAAAATTGTAAATATACGACAAATTTCATTTTTTTTTTACTTCAATTTTGTTGAAAATGCGTTTTCTTCGCTCTTATCAAATTATTATTTTATTTTATTGATAAAAAATCACATTAAACGAAATTGTGGCATACTTTTTTATAATTATTGTCGATTAAAGCATTAATTTCTATTGAAAGAAATATTGACGCTTGGTACTTAGAGATAAATTTCAAATGCGCCCTCAACTAGAAAGCTGCATTAAATGATTATTAAAAAGTATATGCACGTATTAATTAAACGGTTTACTGTTCGTGACTTGCTAGTAAGGATTCCAACTATTTGTCATTATGAGCTATTTGAATATCGAATAGTAAAACTGAAACTATTCGAATATATTCGATTAGTTTCTGAAGTAAGAAAAAACTATTAAAAATTCGATTTGAATAATTAGAAATGTAACATTATGTAAATACACATTCCATCACCGTTATATTACAATAATTAAAAATTACAACTGCGTTGGATTACTGCAAGGGTATTTCTTCAATTATTGAAATTACAGCATGTTTAAATGGTTTTTTAGTCCCGAGCCATTCATCAAACTTAAGTATTATGACTAGATATTGAAAGAGCCTTAGTTAGCTGAGGGCAAAAAGCCGCTACCTGGGCTATTCATTATTATTCTTGAAATCTCGAGAAATTACGATGTGATCTTTCGACAATATTGTAAAATATTTAATTAAAAATTATATCGGATAGTTGCCCAAATATTCCAATACCAAATAGTTAAGAAAGGGCCGAGTATATTCGGATATTGAATATTGTTGGAATCCTTACTTGCTAGCTGGGCCATGAAACGGTTGCGTATACACAGCGGGTGGTGGTCGTTAACCAACTTTATACCTACTATTGAAGAACTCGCGTCTACATGTCAATAATTAAAAGCGTTATTTAACTATATCAACTCCCAATGAGGAGGATATGAACTTTCTGTAGCATCTTTATAGGACTTGTCTTTTTAGACCTTTGCTCAGTCATTCTTTTCGGATAGTGCAGACAAGTGACGATGGAGTAAGCGAGACACTCTTTATACGTCTCGTTTTCATGATCAGGTAGGGCTTAGGTTAGGAGTTATGAAGATATTAAGATAGCTTAGCGATTGTTTTTATAAAGAGTTTTCAGGATTATTAAAAAACATGTTTATGCATATCATACGTTTCACTAACACAACTTTGACAATACTATCCAATGTTGAGTTCACTTATAGTTATGTGAACTGATTTAAAACAGCATTTCAAACGCAGTGTATGGTATTATGACCGATTAACAACACACTAGCAAAGAAAAGGATTTTGTAAAAAAAAAACTGTTACTAGGTTTTAAAATAGAGCAGCGGACTTATGCCTTTGGGTAAATAACACATAAATTGATTTAAAAATCTGTGTATGAAAGTATTCTGGGATTTGAACTAGTGACCCTCTATTCAATTGGAAAAACGCCGAATAGAGTGTTGATTTCAGAGTACGCTTGCTTTATTTTAAATTGAAAACTTTTCGCCTGGAATAAATGTTCAAGAAGTATCATTTAGAAAAATTTGACTGAGAAATTCAATTTTGTCGAACAATTCTTTTGAAGTGTTTAGGTACCCTTATCGAATATGACTAACAAACGAGTGCTTTCTGGTACCCATTATCGAAGGATATCCAAGCGACGCTTCTGCCTCTTGGCATCCGGTGACTGAGCCCTTCCGGCAAATGCCCAAAACTTTTGGTATAGCTGTCTCTGCGAAATATACCCTACGTATATGGAAATCGTAAGGGATTTTCGTAATAAATATTTCATTTAATATATATTTAAGCCTTCACGCATTTTTAAAAATGGTACTCTTTGAAGTTATAACAATTCAATTTTTTTTCACTAAAGTGAAAGCTAATTTTCCTCTCTATTTTTTGAGTCGAAGATTTATATTTAGTGTAAAATACGATTCCTGTATGGTATTTTAATATTTGTGACATTTAAATTATATATTTTCTGTTTCTATGGTAACTAACAGCATTTATGTGACTGCAGCACATGTTTGCGTTGTTATTCAAACATCATATATGTCACATTACTGTAGGGAATGTGTACTAAATTACGACTACATATAGCACCCTTCGCGGTTTTCCTTGTATGAATTTTCAGTCAGCCAACAGTGATCTCCAAGTTCAATTCCAAAAGCAACAACTGCCAGGATCTCATCGCTAGGGTAAAGATCTTACTACAAGACCACAAAAGCATACGAATATTAATTCATGAGGATTCAGATGGTTAAAATACTTGTATATTTTAATTTGTGTACATATTATTTCATTTTACTTTTGATAGCTCGCGTATGTAAAACAGAATCACGCAAAGGGGCCAAAGTTAGTTATCAATGCTTTTATGTGAGGGGTATAACAAAACATTAAGTATTCCATAGGCCCCGTCATCTTCAGCAATTGGTGAATTTGTATTTTGAAAATTCAAAACGGCGTTATCTGTCTTTGATGTTTGTTTTTTTAATTCATTGTCTTTATATTTAAAAAAAATAATACAAACATGTTTTGAGAAAAATAAAAAATAACTGGAGGAAGTCATCATAAGTAGCCCTGTCGTAGATTTTAAATTAAATGTTAAATAAACAAAGAAAATCAACATTTGAAATTTGATTCTGTTAAGAACGAACCACTAAACTTCTGATAGCTCAGAGAAGTTTTACCCCGAAGCTACAAATGCTGTCATGGATTATGTCGTTTGTAATTCAAATTATTGCAAGAATGTGAAGACTAAATTCTTCAAAATAAACTATTGCAACAAATATATAATCTCTTTGATACGTACGTAACTTGTTTTTACAAAGTATTTTAAAAAATAAAACACAATAAATTGATGTCTAAAACTCCCTTCCACCCATCCAATCCTCAAAAACGGGATGTAGCGAGAGTGATTAGCTAACCACTAGTCCGGTCCTAGCCCTTTCCTTCTATTCTTACTCTCTTCGAAAAAAAGAGGCGTTGAGCAACTGAGTGGCTAGTACTTCTCATAGAAAAACTTTTGTTGAGATACCTCCATTAGGAGGTTATATACTCCACGTTGAAAGTGGACATGGTAAAAAAATATTAAAAGTAAAAAAAAAACATATATTGTTCAATAAAAATAATCATTTAACTTTGAAACTAAAGTTTTTATTAATCATTCATTAACTCTCGTTTGTATGTATTAACTATTTTATAATAAAGATATTTTTTTTCCGTTAATACAGTTTTTAAATGGGTTATAAATAATGGCACTCTGTATTAGCCAGTATTCACTTTTACACTTGAACTTTTATTTCGATAGTGAGCACTTTGGATTAGACAGTATTAACTTAGTACACTCAAACTTGATTTTAATAGTTTCCACTTAGTCATGGATTCTTTTAACAAAGTGAGTTAAGTTGTAGTAGGTTATGTTAGGGTTAGTCTGGTTTGGTTTGTATTCTAATGCAAAGAGCAAAGACAATATAGGCGGCCTAATATAGAATAGAGTTGCGACAAGTATTTTTATTTCATTACAGCTTCGTGCAACTATCGATTTCAAAAGTGTGAGTATTTATATTGAGTGAAAACTCTTTTATCTATGTGAAAATATTTTTTCGTAAGTGTAATATATTTCTTAAATGTTCAAAAATATTTTGTTATGTGGGATCACTTTATTTTTAGTGAAGTAATTCGTTTTTTGTGGAATGTATTTTTTATAAGAAAATGTGACTTGTTCAGCCACTTAGTTTAGCGATATTAAGTATCCTGTGTACCCGTATACTGAGAATCCGCCGTAGCGCTAGAGTTTAATCTACTCCGCGTTGAATCTAAAGAGGAATCGAGAATATCCCGCTCCCCATATGATGTTGCAAATTTATCGAATGCCTCAAAGTTGGCCCTGGTTGAGATCAAGTCAGCGTGGCCTATTGGGCCCGTATGAGGACGGACCACAGCAAACAGCTCTGCTCGTTCGACATTCATCTCGGGCAGTCCCATAGTAGGTGATTAACGTCCTGATGGTTGTGTCCACAAGTGCAATCCAGCCTTTTGTTATAAGTGAAAACTATTTTTATGAAATTGAATACGATATAAACAAAAGTGCATTTAATTGTAAGCCTTTTTTAATGGCTTCTAACGAGCGACGTGTATATCATTATATATATTAACGCAAACAAGCCATTAATTTTAAATTTTATGATATATATGTAATGGAATTCTGCTTTTAATGCAGGGAGCATAATTTTTATGACTGTTTTCAAAACAGTCGTTTCTCAAACGTGCTGGCAGGTTAGTATGTTCTCAAGAGATAAAAGGAAATACCACGTTTAAATATTCCGCACTTATAACAAAGTTCAATATATATTTATGAAAGGCAATGAAGAATTTTCCTATAGATTTATTTACTACACTATAATTAGTTATTTCCCGTAACGTCTTTTGCCTCGAGGGTAGACATTAATTTGTGGTGCATGATAGTGACGTTTTTATTATACAAAGGGTTTAGTGAGTGCACAATATATCATACTTATAACTACAATGTCTAGATACGACAGAAATGGTGGTTTTTCTACGTCTCATAATATTACCGCTGGCTTCATTAGGAATACTTTGTGAAAATAAAGCGCAAATTTTACATTTATACACTTATTATAAAAAAAATTAAATTACAGTATAAGAAAATCCGCTCCTGTAACCGAGTCATCAACTCTCTTGGACAATTTCATAAACTGATTTTTTAATCAATTTATGGATTTTTATTCAAATTTATCGATGTCTCAGATGGTTGTCAGATAAATTGGCTAACGACAAGTCCTGTTTGAGGCCCATTCTCATAACCTCTTCGGAAAAAAAGATTAAGCGACTGAATAACTAACCGTTTTTGTAGGAAATCTTTTGTCAAGAGTTTCTATTAGGAGTACATATTCTCTTAATTGGTGGCAGACTTATTTATTTAAAATAAGAACATCGTCAGTACAGTAGCAGACCTTATTTTGAGATAATCGACTTTTAGAAAATCATGAAATTTCTATTTACATAATATCGACTGTGTTTTGGCCAATTGATGTAACGTTTTTTGTAAAAAGGAAGGTTGAGCAACTGAGTAACAAAATTTTTTTTTTAAAAAATTCTGTTGAGATATCTCTATTAGAACACTATATAATCCACGTTAAGAGCGGACATGGTAAAAAAAATTATCCAATTTTCATTTGTTTTTTATCTTAGCTTTCAAGGTGTCTAACTAAAAAAAAATAGATATCATTCATCGCATATTATTTTAAGGTTTGCCTTTTATGGAAGTTTACTTTGCTTTTAGAACTGAATATTAATATTTATCAAGAGAGTAAAATTTAAAATATTCTTTTCTCGAGAAGTTGTTATTTCTGTACCTTACAACTAAAGTACAATTTATACCAGAATTTTAGTATCTCGGGGAAATCCTTACATTATTTAAAATCTTTTACCTTTAACAGATATTATCACTAAAATGAATTTTAATATAAATACCGTTTCGTCGATTTCATCAGATCACACTTCGATTGGTATAGCGTCAACACATTCATTTAACGGCAGGTGTGCTATAAGAATATTGGAAAGTCATTTGTTGGATAGATTGCGACAAAGGTATAGCTTTACGGTATTTTGAGATAAATTTTTGCACAAGTCCTAAGAGACAAACAAATTGTGTTTTATTTTTTAAATATGTTTGAGATCATTGAAACTTTGCTTAAATTAACCCTTCAGTAAAAAATTGATGAAAAAAAAATATTTCCATGTACAATCAAGGATGCAAATTCTTAAACACGTGGCAGACGCATTAATTACTCTGCTAACTCTTAGTTAAAATGATGTGCTGTTGAAAATACTAACGTGAAAGTATGTCACAGTTGGTTGTAATGATTAGACTATAATTTTTTTTTATCATTTTCTTTACTATGTCCGCTCCCAACGTGGAGTATATGACCTCCTAATGAACGTATCTTAACAAAAGTTTTCTGCGAGAACTGCTTGTTCATGTTCATTGCTCAACCTCTCTTGTTTTTGAAGAGAGTAAGGATAGAAGGATAAGGCTAGGACAGGACTATTGGTTAGCTCTCGCTCTCGCTACAACTCGTTTTTAAGGATCGGATGGACGGACGATTTAGACATCTTGGGACTTGAACTTGAATCTGTAACCGTAGACAACGACAAAACCAACTGCACCACGCAGCCGACATATCTAGTTTGTAAAAAAATATTAGAAAAATTTTCAAACATATTGACGTCTATTCAATGCAATGTTTGATTATTGTCTTAGTACATGGCATTTAAAGCTTAAGTCTCTATAAGCGAAACAATTAAAGTAGCTAAATTGTTATTGTCTCCGACCTTTGTAAAGTTACCTTTATTGTGTTACAATCTCACAACTTTTCACGGCTTCAGTTAAAGGTGATGAACGCTATTATTAATTAACGAACCATGTTCTGTGGGTGTTGTATGAGGTACGGTCCACGGTGATATTTTCAATTTTCAACAATATCTACATCAATATAACGCTACAATAGCCGTTTAAATGTTATCACCCTCTATCACCCTCTATCCCGGGCGATAGATACTAGTAATGTGTCGTCGTTGTTTTGGAAGAAAATACTAAATCGAAAAAATGACATATTGAGTTAGTTATACCACAATGTGCCTTATTTCGAACTCTACCGTATGGAAGAATATACTTTTTTTTATAAATTATACTTTTACTTAAAAAAAGTTTTGTACAAAACAAACTAAATGAAAAAGGTACAGCATTTCAAACATACAGCAAGCTTCAAAGTTCAATAACTAAAAATTGTTAGTTTTCAGTTTGTGTCTTCTTCCAGAACTACTGCTGATTCTGTAATCGTCAATGTTTTTGTCAATGATTCTAATATTACCTTCAACCAACCGGGATGTAACAAGACCAGTTAGCTAACTAATAGTTCTTTCCTAGCTTCGTCCGACCATAATTACCCTCGCAACAAAAAGAGATGGCGTGGGAATTAATAATAAATTGTAAGAAAAAATATGTTTAATTATTTATTTTAAAAAATAAAACACAATTCGCTTGTACTACTTCCACATATTTATAATTATTAGGACTGGTTTCGCTCAACTGACTCAGTTGATAATGCTCGTGATGAGCGAAATTGGTCCTGATCATTATAAATATGTGAAAGTAGTACAAATGAGTTGTGTTTTATTTTTTAAAATATAATGTCTTTCCACCAAGAATTGACAGTTAACACCTTAAAAGTGGTTAAATACTATTTTAGTATTAACAAAACATAGCGTTCAACATCTAGTTGGATTGTTAAGTAATTAAGTATTATTATTTAATTAATGGCTTCTTATAATTTTAGCCTTTCCAAAAGAAAACATTTTTTCTCATTAGTCTAGCCAAGCTGCAATATAAATTTTATGTAGTAAATCAATCAAAAGTTTTTTTTGCCTCTGCGTTTTTAATTTTCTAATAAAGAAAGAACAAAGATCAACTCGTAAAGTTTTCTCGAGGTGAATTGAATAGGCTTATAAATTATATAGGTAGTATTAATTAGTGCAAAAGAATAAAAACATATTTTCAACTTTACCGTGTTATGGCCTTCTTTACCAAAAATAACAAATCGTTGGAAAGGAGAATAGAAAATTAACTTTTAATAGTGGGCGCATGAAAGCTCAAGAAAACTGTTTAAAGTTAATTCTTTCTAAGATTACACTCAAATCATCAAGAATTGAGCTATTTTTCTTCGGTTGAAATTTTTATTGAAAACAATTGAAATCAAAAATGCATAAATAAGGTTTCAAAAAATAAATCATTATTTGACTGATTTCATTTCAACATCTTTACTATAGGCATAAGCTAAAACACAGCTAACGGCTAATAACCACAATATTTTGTTGAATGTTTGGTTACATTTAAAATTAAAACAATGAAAATAATAAAATGCCCTAAGAACATTACTATAAAATCTTGGTGGATAAGAGTGGCTGGCGCTGAGCGAAACCGGTACTGATATTTATAAAAAAATGTTTAATTTGTATATATATTTTATTGGAAATTGTATAACAGTGGAACTCGTTCTAGTATTCATTGTTTTTCTGCATTTACCGTGTCCCTGAATGCAATAAATTGTGGTTTAGCTGTATACATTTTTTTGCCGTCAGCTATATCTTTACTACCGTATAACATAACCTTTTAAAAAACCTATCCATATCTCATTAGAAAAATTAAACATTATAAAAGTCTAGAAGGAGAAAAAATATGTTTTTAACTGCCCACGTTCAAACTTACAGACTTATAAAATAATGCTTCAAATTTTACTTTATGAATAAAATTTAAAAGTTTTGGCCTCGGTGTAGCTACACAAATTCAAATTTTTCGTGTAGTGTATATGTTTTATATTACATGTTAATTTATATAATTAGAATAACGTTTTACATTCATGTATTTCTTATATCTATTTAAAGTTCTCTCTTTCTTTTCAGCAGCAGCTATTCTTATAATTTATTATAGTATATTAAAAATAAAGAATCAATAAATATTATACACAACTTAATTTTTAATTAATTTAAGGGTTATCTCTGTTTTTCTGACGCGTAGTTGAACTAAATTCATCGTTGAATATTTACTGGTTCTCTTCGGACTACATTAGACATCAGATAATCCGGTTTTAATTTTGTGTATGTAACTTTAATGAAAATAAAAATGAATTTGTATTGTTTTGTTCAAAAGCACTTATCACGTTTAACACTTAGTCCGTATATGGTACGGATATAATATTTATCTAGATACGCCGGCACCGTACACAGTACGGTCACCCCTTACAATTATTATTATAAATATAAACATCGACTGAGGTTGCTTGATAATATTTCAATATCAAATATTTCACAAAAACTGTTCAATATTTTCCGTTATTATCTATAATATTCCTCCACAGATTAGGCAGTTTCAGTTGCAATTTTTTTTATTTTCGAAGCGAATGTTCCAATGACTTAAAAAGGTGCAATGTCAGGTGAATACGGTTGATGTAAAACTTCGAAGCCTAAGTTATTTTGTCTTGCGTAATCCTTGCTGCGAGTGGTTTTGCATTATCGTGCTGTAGAATACGTCTTTGGTTGTTTACCAAAACTGATCGTTTTTTAGACAGGTCCGCCTATAATCTGACTAATTGGGCACAACATACCTCTGCTGTAACAGTCGTGCCAAGTTTTTATAATTTATTATTCATTATGAAATCTTCACAAAAAATCCCACCAAATACAACGGAGAAACTTTTTCAGTGTCAAAGATGGCCGAGGGTCAGAAACAGGTACCTGATTCGAAGAAAGCTACTGTTTTTTTCTCCTAGGATTCTTGTAGAGTACCAACTTCTCATCACTATTAACGATCCATCTCAGAAACGGATCAGTCCATAACTGAACGATAGCGATTAACAGATAGTTATGCGTTGTTTCAAGACTGGTGGCAAAAGTTCGTGCGGAACACAAATTCCTTGTCTATTTTTTCCCCAAGTCTTTCACTGTCGACCAGTGATAACCGATGTCTTGTGATAATTCCTTCATCGTTAAATTTATAATCCTTATCGTCACTGTGTATTATAAATATGTAGACTTAATGTATCATTGAGTAGACAATCTTCGGTGTGATACAATCAAGTTTATCGCATAAAAAAATATTTTACAAGGATCCGATTCCATCAAAGAATTTAAAGTGCCATCATCGCTTTTCAGAAGTCTTTCTGATTTTGGTTTATTCTTCCATTTCCTGTCACCACTTTAAAATTTTTGAGCTCTTTACGACATTTTATAATATTCAATATGTCTCCATAAGTATCGGTGCTCTGGGTAGCCTAATTTGATTCCAACCCTTTATCGAATAAAAACAGCATACAGTATCGAAAATGTGTATTATCAATTTCTGGCTTTGATATTTTCACTATGGGTAAAATAAAATTTAAAAAAGTAAGAACCGTAAGACAATTAACAGAGCATCAAAACGATACCAACTTTGACTTATTTACTCGACAGCGACCGGAGACAAACTGATTTCAAAGCAACGCAAATAAAAAAATCTTTTCGCTTTACATTATACAGCAGTATTTCTTGATATAGCATCAATTTTTAATATGTTGTAGTTTTATTAGCAAAATGTGTTGACCTGTTTTAAAAATAGTAAAATTTTGCAATTACACAGCAATCAACGATTGTTTTTTTGAAACCAATTACCGGTAAAATTATGATGAGATTTCGTCCATTTGCCAGATGAATTGTATTGCAATTACTAATATTCATAGTAAGAAAAACTATACAATAACTCGACGAGGCGAAAAAGCGAACTAAAATACTGAGCAAAAGTAATTAATTATAATATAAAAGTAAAACTATAAACAGCAGGCAATTTCTCTTATTCGTGAATTAATTTGACATTTACAGGACGGTAAAAATTCACCAAACTTGTCAACTTAAAAAAAGAGGTATACAATACGCAAAAAAATTGCTACAGAATTATGTTAATTAGTGTTACTGTCTAGTTAAACACAATTATTTTATAATTTAGATTACGCTTCAGTCGCCGAATTTATTATATTATACTATTTGTAACTTCTCCGAAAAATGGAGGATGATTGGATAACAATCATCTCACGTAAAAAAACGATATTGGTGCTCCACACTGCTCGTCCCGGGCATAAACGAAAACAAACTTTACTTAGCCATCAGAATATTGCAAGTTGGAAAGTGAAATATTAAACGTCATAGTTTTTAATTAAAGATCTTATTAAAGGTGTCCTATTCTCATGTTGTCCTTGAACGACATTGCTTAAATTCTCCACGATCTCATCCAAAATGATTTTAAAAAAAATACTTGGACATTGGATATTAGCTGTTAACAAAATTCTTTATATATATACATTGCGCTTATAATACATCGCGCTTATATGCTGAATATTTATTTCAAATGAACGTGTTATAATTAAAGAAATATTTGCAAAAAATTTTGAAATGTAAATAAGTAAATCAGAAAAGATATTCAGTCATAAATTTACCTCGGCTACGGTAATTTTATTTTGCATTAGAGTTAATTTAAATTCTAAGGGAGTTTTCCTACAAACGTCCAAGATTACAGTGTTTGGTTTGAAATAGGTAAGTTACACCATACACCACCTAAGTTTGACAGTATATGACACGCTTTTAGCATATATTAGATTATTTTCGATGCCTTAAAAGGTAATATGCTTCACGAAATATTTAGAATTCAGATTAAATAATATTTTCAACGAACAGGTGACGGTGCAAAAAAATGTTATCCAATATCAATTCTTGGAGGAAAGAAATTATATTTATTGCAATGAAACGCAGTTCAGTGTACTTCATGTGTCATAATTAATTTAAATTGTGATAAAGAAAACATGATAAATTATAAAATGTAATTGACAATTATTTCGGCGTCATATTAATTCTGAAGATGGCGTAACGTTAAGCTGAATATATCATCAATGTTCACTCTCAATGTGGAGCATTTAGCCTCCTAATGGACGTATCTCAACATGAGTTTTTCAGCAAGGACTGTTTGTTGCACAGATGCTTAATCTCTATCTTTCAGATATAATAAGGCTAGGACAGGAGTAGTGGTTGGCTGATAGTTCTTGTTACGTCCCGTTTTTAGGATTCACAACTATTGTTGTGTATTTTAAAAAATAAAACACAATTCCTTTGTACTACTTTCACATATTTATAATGATCAGGACCGGTTTCGCTCATCACGAGCATTATAAACTGATAAAAATATAAACATAACAGGCTTATTTATATAAAATTGAGTGTAAAAATGAAGGTATATAAAACTGATGGTTCATGAACTTAGACAAGAAAATACTGATTAGCAAACAAATTATACATCAATCAAACAAAAGAGTCTACAATTAAAATATTATGGATCTCTTACAAATCAATAAATACTAATCTAAAATCATAAATATAGTACATTACAAGTCCATTTAGCTGAGCAATATTTTTTAATGACATTACTAATGCAATAAGCAATAATGAATCAGGAAAATCACAAGAAAAAATTAGTGAACAATTTAAAAACAATTAAATATTAAGTATGTAATTAATATTAACAATAAACAGGCATCTTAAGTAGAGAAAGCAGAGCAGCTATGAGTATGTTGTGTAACTAAATACTTTGCCTTTTTTTAAGATGTCAGTTGATTTTTTCAGTCGTGCAAACACTATTTTTTTTTGTAAGGATAGAAGAATTACTCAACCCGTTTTCAGGATTGGTACTGTGAGAGGGACTTTAAGACGTTACATACATCCATGCTTTCCATTGAAAGAATAATTGATGAAAGTGTGACATTATCGAGATTGAACCCCATGAACAATACAGTAACAGAGTACTGTGTTGACCCGTTGACCACTATGCTAGTTCCAAGTAATTGTCGATTATTATATATATATAAATGAATGTTTGTTTGTCTGTCATCTATGCGTTCATTTACCATTCATCCGATTTCGATGAAACTTTAGTCAGTTGTTGTGCGCACACTTTTCAAGGTTTCTAAAGAAACAACTTTGAAATCTAAAAAAAAGAATGAAATAAGTATAATCAGCGATATCTCTTTAATAAACAGAATTGATACTCACTAGTTTTTAATAAATATATATCAATCTATATATTTTCAAGTATCGACGACAACATCAAACTAGTTAATTACAGTATAGTATAATAGTTGTGAAGCGATTCTACAAATAACGTTTACAGCTGCAATGTACATGTGGTTATCTATGCCAATTAGATTACTTACGTGCTAACCGACCGATACATTAAGCCGTCCACACGTGGAACTAATGTTAAAACGGGCCACATAAACACACATGTATCATTCCTCTAGGATTTGTTCCTCGATAAATAATGACTAAATTTACATTCCGGTTTTACAAACATAATTTTTCTCCCTCCCTAGCTCTTATTTTGCGGGGGATAATATTTAGTCTTCGTAACGATTTTAGACGTTTTTTTTAAACAATGTCCGCTTGTTTTACGAGAGGTTGGTTCACTAACCTCTCAATTTATACAGGACTAGAAAAATGAATGAAACTACAAAAGGATAATTAAGATCGGAAAGTTTAGGGATGAATACATCGCAGATTGTAATTGACTAAAAACATTATGTATGATTGTATCTGTAGGGGGATACAGCTCTAATAAATCCAAAACTGTGGAAAATGATGATAGCAGAGCTTCACAACTGCAATTAATATAACAACGACAGCGCAAGTCAGGTTTTGACAATTTTCTATTTAAAATGTCAAAATGTGTGCAGTTTAACGCTTAACGTACTGTTAGAACTTATGCGTTCGTAGTCATAGAGTATTTTGAAAAAACAAACAATTGTACTTGGGAAGAAAGAGATTTTGTAAATTTACATGTATTTTGTCACTAACGACCTTTCGCCTTTCGGCATCTTCCGGCATTCGAGCACACGAATAAACTCGAATTGACGCAAGCACCCTCAGTCGATGCCTTTAATTATTAAATAAATAATTCTTTAAATGTGATTATCTCAGAACTTGTCTTTGACTTAGTGCCTTCTGTCAGTATAACTTCGATATTTATTTGAGATCCCGTGACTCATTATATACTTTTGCTTTCTTTTTGTATCATTTGTGGTACATACCCTAATCAAACATTTCGATTAGCCTTTATTCGTTAAAAGTATATCCAATATTTTGAATGTGCAGTAAAATTCCATCCGATGGGCTTATCAAATCATATATAAAATGCAACATTTTCTTTAATTTTTGCAAACGTTTTAGATGTAAACCGTATTGTATATATGTTAAACGAGGATGAAGGGTATAAGGAAAAAATCGTGGTTGTATTGGCGTTGTTGAGACATACCACTTTTATGTCTTTAAATAATTTATTTTATAACAAAAATAACCATTTGCTTTATCTGTATGTTCTCTTTCCAGATCTCTTTGTGTATGGCGGACGGTATGCTGTTCATATGGTAAATTGCACGTTGTGACGACTCGATGTTGCGACACAAATTCATAATGTATCGTGATTTAATCTTGACTGTTGCATATAACTGCTTCGAATTGAATTTGAATGCTATTGGGGTTTGATCTAGAGACAAATATACAGGTAAATAATTATAAACACGTTAAAGTTTGTTCATTTTAAACTGTTTACACGCTTATAATTACTTGCTTTGAACGCATAGCAAACCAGTGTAACTTGTATTGTATTGTGACTTGCAGTCAATTAAAACTTTCCCATTTTCAATGAATTTGGCGGTTATTTTACGGAAATGTTTTTCAATTCACAAAATGAATATTGATGGCATTATTTTTCTACTTGTTGGATAACTAACTAAAATGTCGCACACGTATATTAAAAAAGACAGCAAACGAAATTTATCGTTTTTAAATTACGAATGATATCTAAAAGTAAAATTTTAAATTCTACGTATCGATGGCCTAATATTATAATCCTGTAAGTGACGTTTTACAAATTTTACACGAGGCAAAAATAAACTGAATATTTACGTTAGTATGTATATTAGACTTTTTTTTCTTCTCTGGATAGTATGTTAGGGTACTTGTGAATCATTAAAAAGTTTAAATACTTTGTACTTCTTTAAGTAAAAGAAATACGGGTTATAAAGTAATTTTCGTCAAAAAGATCAGATGCGGGTTTATAGCATTATGGCAACGATATTCAAAAACCGTCATTTTTGAACTCGCAAGTGCAAGTGAAAAGTGACACTAAAACGTAATTTATTATTTTTAAAGCATAAATGACATCTTGTGTGAAATTTTAAATTCTACAATATGCAAAAACCGTCACATTTATAGTTACGCATTCGCCCTCAAGATTTCATAATTTAGTGTCACATTTGCTATAAAAACGTCATATTGTGTTGTTTAAATACGCTTTACCAGTGTGTCCGTAGATAAGTTCCTACATTCAGTGGAAACATATCTTTTTTGCGTTTAATGTCACATTTATTTAATTTTTTGCACAACTTACGTAACATAATACCGTTTTTAGTTTACTGTCATTTTTTTTTTGGTAAACTAAAAGGTTTAAAGTAGGGGTGACGAGCCTACGGTCTCTTATGGTCTAAAGTGCGGTCTTTTGACTGAATCCAAAATTTCTAAATAAGTTTCATTATTTTTCTTCATTTACAAAATAATGTTTATCCATTTTTATGAATGTTTCTTAAATGCGGTCTTATTTGACTTAAGATAAATGAATGCGGACTAACGACAGAAAAAGGTTCGAGACTTATCACAATGAAATCGAAAAGTGTCTCTATGATAAATATTTGTTTCCGAATATTTTTTAATAAATGTTAAAACGAGTAGTATAGTGTCAAAAGTAGAACTATCCCATATTTGTCGAAATTGAACTAATGCTGCCACACTATCTTACCGGTCATAGTGTATGGCTTGAAATAAAATTTTGTTATCAAAATCATGTACATATGGTAAAAAAACGTAAAAGAAAATGATCCTTGCTCCCAAAACAGAACGATTAACAGCTTTGGAAACAGAAGTGAACTGTTTGGTAACACATCCTTTCGACCAATCGCAGGGTTACCCGTGATGTCACAATAAAACATCAAAAAACTCAAAAACGCCAACAAAACGTTTTTCGTGTTTATCTCGAAACTTCAAATAATGAATAGTTGTACTTTTGGTACTATACGACTCAAACAATGTTTAAAATAGAAACATTATATATGGAACATGTTGAGAGCATTTAAAAATTAAGTAGTTAACTTAATAATAAAACATACAGTACTTCCATTACAACTACATTTCATACTGATTTTTTACTTATGAAATTAAAAAAATACCCTAAAACCTTACTTTTTGGATAGCGTCACTTTTCACTTCCATGTGCGATATACATTTCGAGAATTAATAACATGGCATGCGGAACTGCAAACAACTCGTTAACTACTCTATTGTATCTATTGTTTGATACCACGAAGGCGGATTTGCGTGATATTACATGAAATGTGTGTTTGGCAGTTAAGCAGTCAAAGTTTAATCAATTTTTGTTATGAGTTACGTTTTAACGAATGAATTCCACCAAATAATATTTTAAAACGGACTTTGAAATCGCATCCGAGAATTCGTTTATTTTTAGAAATGTGTATATTATCAAACAACACTTATATCAGTACACACGATTTTCAATGGATTATACTAAATTTAGATCCCTATTCGAATACACCTTATTTTTTTTTGTACGGAGATATGTTTCAGAGACTACCGTGAAAAAAAACCGCGTGTGTTCCATTACTTAAAATTCACCCAAAATATAAAATTATTGAACTCAAGAACAGTTGTAATTATTTTTTTATATATACATATATATATCATCGGCGTGCGGTGGACAACATAATTTCGGTATAAGCAAGAAGAATACAAGAGCATACGCCGCATGCCCATGCATCTCGCTTGCACATTGACTTTTGATGTGATTGAGCGAGAAAGAGATAAAACCAAGGCATGCGCCTGATATTTATATATATATATATATAAATAGTTTCATAAGATACATAAATATTGAATAATACATTTACATGATTTTCGATTTAAATTTAATTTAACATGGGATAGTATATCGCTACGTCAATCCTTGGCGCAGTTGGTAGCGTCGTTGGCTACGGTTACGGATGTCTTGGGTTCAATTCCCGGTGCGAACGGTTTTCATAAACTGATCTTTCAATCAATTTATGGACTTCTGTTCGTAGTCTTAGTGTTTATGATGTCTAACATTTCCTCCCACCCTTCCGGTCCTCACGAAGCTTTGCGAGAGCGATTAGCTAACCACTTGTCCTGTCGTAGCCTTATCTTTCTTTACTTACTTTTTTCGAAAAGAGGTTGAGCAACTGAGTAACAGCAGGAGTCCACTTTGGGAGCGGACATGGAAAAAATAAATATCGCTTCGTCAATGCAACAGTAAGACATATTGCAAAAATCGTGTTTTCAGTTAAAAATGCCATTTTAAGCTGACGAATCCAATGCAACAGTCGGATATGTTGTATCTTTAAAATTCGAGCTGTATGAATACATAACTTACTTTAACACTGAACAAAATATTCTCAAACTATTAATGCAACAGTACACATTAAGACAGTTTGTCTTAGTGTAGCACGAAATGTGTGAAATAAGGGAGAATTAATTCTAAAAAGTTGATTTTTCCTGAATCATCTAGTAACGATGAAAATGTTCAATCTCAACATCAAATCATACCAGTAACAATTCCTAAATCCTCAGATAATTCAAATGACTTGGTTGAATTGAAAAAAAAGCCCGGAAACGTCAAAGAAACCGTCAAAACTGGGCTAGAATTATAAAATCTCGTAAAAAGAGTTTCTGGAAAACGATACGTTTCAAGACTCAACAAAATACATGCAGCGAAACAATTGAAACCAAACTGCGAAAATAAATGCACATTACACATTGATGAAAGTGAAAGAAGGATCATTTTCGAACCATGTGCTATCGAACCATAACTTGTTAATAAAAATGCACAAAGAAATTTGACGATAAAAGGGGAAATAAAATCGAAACATAGTAGAGCTACATACATGTGTCAAAAAATAACAATTCATGATCACCTGCATCTTAAAATTCGCGAAATGGCAAAAATGGATTGGCACAAACGATCGGATTGTTTTTAAATATATATTAAATGAGAAACGGGTGTCCACGATGTTTGAAACGTTGACGACCGCTGCTTTGAATGATATACATGAGTTGAATGTGATGGATGTATGGAAAATCTAGTTGTAAATATAAAAATTATGTAAATTTAACCTTGCAGAAAAAGCTAATAAGAAATTACTAAGGGACAAAAGAATTTCATTAAAAATAATTTTGCTTCATGTTTCGGAAGACGAGAAAGAATTTTGATTAATTTTGAATTTTCGAAACAAATCAGACATGTCAAATTAATTTGGATCATATCTTTAGGGCTTAGTCGTTAATGTACACCATTTTTAAGGTAAACCATCATCGTTTTCTACCAATAACGTCCTAAATCTAAATGATAACGATAGTAGGGTGGTGTGATTTTCAGAAAGGTCCAATGTTCAATTAGACTCGCTTCGCTCGATACAATAGTATGTTTATATGCGGCGTCATACGGAGACCGAGTAGATCGGCTCAAATCGCTGAGGCTTTCCAATAGCAAACTGTCATTATTTCAGCACTCTTTAGTGCATATCAGCCAGGTGTTGTCCGACTGCTCCTAAGAAAATCCCGGCAATTTGAAAGTAAATAACGGTGCTGTGCTACAGGATACGCCCAGTATAGGCTGTAGCAGATGGTGGCGGGTACAATGTTGAGTATACTGATGTGATTGAATATTTTTTTATACAAATGAATATTTTTTATGAGCCTTCGATATTTTCATTTTAATTCACTTGAGAGAATATACCAAGAATCTTCAGCATCCGACATAACTGCTTATTCTCACTAAGAATGCAACAAATAAACAAATTATTGTTGTGCAAAACGTTTCTAATTAAAATAAAATCTACTAATTGACGTTGGCTTCGGTCGTGATCTGTTTCATAAGTTAATTTTTCAATCATTTTATGGATTTCTCTTCCAGGTTATGGAGGTATGAGATATCTAAAATTCTAGTCCAGTCGTAGCCCTTTTCTTATATATTTACTCTCTTCGAAAAACAGAAGTTGAGCAACTGAGTAACAAGCAGTTCTCTTAGTAAATCAAATGTTGAAATAAACTCTACTATGAGTCCATATGCTCCACGTCGAACATGATGAAAAACGTAAATGTATTTAATTTTATTGGGTGGTTTTTATTAAAATGAAAATACGTTCAAATAATAATGAAAAAGCATTATTGTTAAAAAAATCTTATAAATGTATGTTTGAGAATGAAGTCTTTGTCAAAAATAAATAAGCGTTTTTAAAATATCCATTACAAAATGAATTAATTCTGTGGTATCGATAAAACTCTTTAAAACTTCAACAAAACAATATGAATACAAAATAAGTAAATAAATAGCAGTCAATACAGATTTTTGATAAAAAAAGACTCAGAATGCTATTATTGGAAGTTGATAAAATGTTAAGCTTTTAGTAGAGTTATTATTGAACATGTAAAAAAAATGGGTACATTTTCAATATAATCACGATCGTCGGTGGCGGCATCAGAATTTTCTCAGCCCACGGCCTTAATAGGGTTGTCACATATTTTTTTATCGTGAAATAATGGGTGTATCTATTTTAATATGAAACTGATAATACTTTAATACGAAATTTAAAAAAAAAACAGCATCTGGTTTTTTAAAACAAACAGAAAATTTATTGCTGCAGTGGTGCAACAGACTAATGATCCTCATGAAACCCCAAACTGTTGTTGAGTTAACAGCGAACTATTGTTGAAAAAAATGTTTATATTGTATGTTTTTCTTGTGCACTAATCCACTTCGTTTACAATGCCCGCACTAGGGCATCCAATTCCGGATCCTTTTTCTGATCCCGTGATTTCGGTATTGACATTTTTTCAATCCAGGGATCCCAGTCTCGGGAAAAAGCCAGGTTTTCATGTTTTAAATTGTCAAAAATTTTTTTTTGTTTTGTAGATAATATGTACCACGATAAACAGTGCAAATGAAGCTACGGAAAAAAAATATTTCAAATCTTCAAAAAACCCCGTGAAAAAACTTTTGCAGTTCATACAAAATAGGAGGATAGGTACTCTATATAGGTATGTTACTAAAAACGCATAAAATAACATAGCACCTAATTATACGATGATTTTATTTTTCTAAAATAAAATATAAAATAATACAACATAAGTGCAATAACATAAAAAAATGTTTGCTTATTTTTAAAATATATATCTATCATTAAATTTTTTTAGTTGCTGAGATTCAGATAAATTCAACACTATGTCAATAATATTTTATTACATTTAAACAGAAAAGAGCTTTGTAAATACAGATAGACCTGGTATAATAACGAATAGAGGTTTAAGTTAATCAAATACTAGTTAGGTATATCATGAATACTCTTATTTATATATAAAATTATTTTAATATGAGAATACAAATATTTTGCATTCAGACATTTAAGTCACTTAATTATGTAGTAAAAATAAACACTTACTGATCTTGTAATTATGTCGTATTAAAATATTATATATGCTTAGATATTACATTGTATTCATTTTATAAATTGAATTCATCTGAACATGAAGAACTTCAGCAGATTCACCTTTTGATTTTAATTTTCGCTTTTTACACTCTTTTATTATCCATCTTTTTCTCGCAAAAAGTATTTCCAAACAGAATATTCATAGTAAATTGCGCGTTTATTGTCGTGTTTTTCAAATTTTATTAAGGATAGTTTTAATGATTCTAAATTAAATAACAGTAAGATAAACAAGTGCACGTGCAGGTGGCCGTATAAAAAATGATTCCAACTGTTGTTTGTGGATAATGTCGCAAAAAACAATAAATTGTTTGTTAAATAAATATGAGACTAAGGGAGAGCACAAGACAAATATTAGTTATATATACCTATACATAGTAAAGAATGCTACACAGAAAACGTTTTTTATTTGTATGGTCCATCGGGTAAGAATCGACAGTTTAAATATATTCATGTTTGCTCCCAATGTGGAGCATTTGACCTTCTCATGGAGGTATCTCAACAGAACTTTTTCTATGAGAACTGCTTGTTACTCGGTTGCCCAACCTCTCCTTTTTTGAAGAGAGCTGGGATAAAAAAATAGGGCTAGGACAGAACTAGTAGTCAGCTAATCGCTCTCGCTACACCCCGGATTTGAGGATCGGGTGGGTGCGAGGGAGTTTTAGACATCACAAACACTCAATCTCAATCAATCAATTTATTAAAACCTTCTGCACCGAGAATTGAACCTGAGACATCCGTAGTCGTGGCCAACGACGCCACGGACGCCGACTTAGAGATGAATAACTTATGTTTGAGATACTTCATTATCCACATGATTCACATTGGGTAATAAAATATTTTTTATTACAATTTATCTCTCACACTGTGAAAATATTTTCTCTTTTGTAAAAGATTTTCATTCACAAAAATGGAAAATATATTATTGGAATGAAAGGAGAAAAATAGTATATTTTGAAGTTATAAGCTTTCTCGCCGAAAATTATTATATATATAGTTATATTCAAACATGTTTTACAAAAAGGAAGAAAGGATGTGTACTATATATTATATAGTATCAGGATTAAACTTTTAATAATAGTGGTTGTCAAAATTGTATTAGTTATTGTTACACGTGTTTCGTTTCTTCCATAAAACATTTCAAGCTATCTGGTTCGTAAAAATAGTTTTAAATTAAGTTTTATTTATTTTATTACTTTACTCATAAGCAACGCAAGTTTGTCAAATATTATTTTAATAGCAACAAAAGAACGTGTCATTGTATGTTTTTTTTTTAAGAATTTTGATTGTGAAAAATTTACTGGTCATCACTATTCGCTACGATTTCAAATTCTTGATACAGGACATATTTCACAACTTCACAACGTTAATCGTGGTTCAATTTGTTGTCAAGGATTCCCGAGGAGAACTTACGCTCTATAATAGGTGGAAAGTAAAATAATATTCGCAATAAAAATGTTATTTTTATGATTACTATTCAATATATATTATGTTTACACATTAAAAAAAAATGTTGGTGGTCTACGGGATTCTAGATTGAGTTTAGTTGCGACCGCTGTCTTATATGATCTCAAAAACGAAGCGTAGAGAGAATGATAAGCTAACCCGTTGTACTTTCTTAACCCTTTGTTCTATAATTACCATCTATTAAAACAGTTATCGAAAAATAGCGACCGCTGAAGTTCTCCTATAGTAGTGCATTTCTGAAAATGATTGCAAGTACAGTTGACTACGACAGATTTTCAGTATACGGGTATACATGATACTTAATATAATTTGAATTTAATTGGCTGAATAAGTCGCATTTTATTGTTATTTTTATCTATTTTTTCTGATTACAATAGTGCATGGTTAAATTATGAATAAATTCGTTTCTTTTCTTGAATGAAGAGGGCCGTGAAGCAGCAGCTGCATCCACATAACGGTTGGAGGTGGGCAACCAGCTTGTACATTGCAGTTGATATCTTTGCGTCGCCATAAGGAGAGCGAGTGGATCTCAACTAATACACGATTTGCAGTACACTTCAAATAGTTTAAATACTAAAGGTAAAAAAAATATTCTTTTCACTTATTGTTTTTTTATGTCTACAATCTTAAACTGACCTTTGTAGACATTTCAATTCATACTTTTAAATGTCATATAGATAACTTTTGCATAACACTATAACTTAAAATTCAATATATACCATAGGAAGTCGGCAATTTATTATGCATCAAGTTTTATTAAAGTATTTAATTCAAAAACTTTGGAGACTTATATTAAAAGCGACTAGTTAAGAACACGTTACGTTACGTAAATTTCAGCGAATGAGATAATGCAAGAATATAAAATATTTTACTGCATATTGCCTATTAACTGCTTAAAAAACTATATACATATATATTTTAAGTACCTATAGATAAAATACTTTAGTAATAAATAATTAAGATGTTTATGAAGTTATGAGAAAACTATAGTTAGTGCATATTCAGCAATATTTATTACACCGACTTTAATGGTTTGTCTTATTTTTCATTCAGTATGCTAATTTAGATAATTTAGTGTTTTTTATAAATTGTAAATCAAATTAATTTCATTTAAAAATAATCCTTGAGCGTTTTATTTTGGGCAGCTAATTATTTGGTCAGTAACTAATTCGATAATTGGTCGGATAATAATTGCCAAATAAATAAAGGTTAGGTTAGGTTAGGTTCAATTAAAAAACCGACGGTTTAATTTAATAACTAACCATTTAATATTAATTACAAACTGTTTATTTTATTAACCGATCACGTGTATACTGACCATTTATCTAATTAGTTACTGAATAATTTGATTAATTACTAATCATTTATTATTTCTTACTGACCAACAATTGAAAAAATTCTTGACCCAATAAATGCAGGTCTTTATTTTGCAATGCTTTATTTAAATTTTGGAATATTTAACGAACTGTTGAAAATCAGGATTTCTTAAATATAGAATTACAGTTAATCACGGTGGAGTGGTAATGCCTTTACCTCTCAAACTTTCAAAATAATACATATAAAAACATATTTTTTTGTAGGTTGTTGATTGACTGAACGTTTTCAACAAATGAAAATATATAATACATATAAAATAGTTGAATTGTATTTTGAAAGGTCGGTTAATATGACTTTACTTAGTTCGTTAAATAATTTGTAATTTAATTTAAATATCGTCAACCAAAAGCGTCAATAAATTGTATTATATCAGTAATTGAAAATGCTCATTCAAAATATGTGTTTATTTCAATACATATAATGTTTTTTTTCCATAGAATTGAAAGTTGACGCCGTAAAAGCGAAACGTTTTATACGAAAGAATAATTTATTTATTTGTTGATATAAATGTATTTGTTTGCATGAATTATTTATTTATTATTGTATTTTATTGTTATGGATGTAAAATGTTATTTGATAACGATAATTGGTTTACTTTACTGAAACAGAACAGAAAACATTTTAATTATTATCAAATAATCAGACGCACATTCAAACGGATTTTGTCATGATATCAGATATGTTATATTTGTTTTATTTCCTGTCAGTTTTAGTTTAACGCAATACTATTTTCATAGTAAAACAAATTGATTTATGATTTCAAAAACAAGGTGTTAGGTATAATATCGACTGTGTTTTGACAATTGCCATCATGTCATCATATCGATAGTGTTTTGGCCGATTGATGTAACCCTCAAAAAATACGAAAATGAGTTAAAGATTAGATCTCATTTTAAAGACGACAGAGCAGGTCTCGGGCAAATGATGTAAATTAAATTACTTTTTGGAAGGAAAACATCATTTTACATTGGTTTTAGGTTTATAAATTCTGATACAGATACTTGATGTAAGCCACTATTATATCGTCAAACCTTACGTATAATCTCGTATATGCAAACATGTGAATTTACAGACTTCATTTCAAAGATTCATAACGCGACTTACCATATAATGATTTCGATAAAAACAGTTTCACTCTCTTCTAATTTCAATTTTGAGGGTTACATCAATTGGCCAAAACTTTGTCAATATTTATACAAAGCAAAAATTGAAAGTTTAATTATTGAAATACGGCGTATGAATTGTGTTTTATTTTTTATAATGCTGCTTAAATTCCTATTAAACCCTCGTTTACCCGAGGTATTATATCCATTACCTATCCAGGGTCGCATTGCTATGGTTTTTAATAGCTTTATTCTTGTGGATTGATGATTACGGATAAAACTTAAGCTTGGAGCGCACCGACATCAGGCTGTATGCCATAATATTGTTGTACTTCTTCTTGCTTTACTTTATAATTATTTCAAATCCCTATACTGTGCAGCTTGTACATTTTAAAACAAAAAATCGACGACGATTTTTATCTATCGAAAAGTAGTTAACTTTGCTTAGTGTTGTTCAACTTACTTGGTTGTGCGGTCAAAGGTTCGATACACTTGATTTCAAAGGAATTAATATTTGTGATGTTTGACCTTTTTTTCTAACTATATTCGCTATCGATGTGTAGCGTTTGGGCTATAATAATAGAGCATCTAAACATAATCTGAACCTTCATAATTCTCCGTTATTATATCCTATACCTTGAAACACCTAACCGATGTCACTAAATGTGGAATGATTGTATATATTTACCCTTTCGTCGAATTGCATCCCGCCGAAACCCACAATGCTATTATAATTGTAAAATCACTGGTAATTCTAAAAGAAGTTGGAAGCTGTTCGTTCAGAATTGGCAAGGAATTTAACTGGACTCTATTGATTTCCAAAATTTCTTGATAAAATAATTTATGATCCTCTATGTTTAGATGCAACAATTTAACCCCATCATCCGCATTAAACGTATGGTTCTCCAATAGCAAGTGATTTTCGAATGTCGAAGTTTCTTTTTAGAAACTTCGACATTCGTAAATCACTTGCTATTGGAGAACCATTGATATTGAAATTCCGTCAAGCACCCTCAGTCGATGTCTTAAATTAAATAGTTTTTAAGCCATATCTACTGCCAATGTGGGAGCAAACGGTCTCATAATAAAGCTCATTTCTATAGAAGGTGAAAAACATTTCCAAAGATAGATGGATGAGGTTTGGAAAGTAATTTTAACTAGTTAATCGCTCTCGCTAAGCGTCGTTATTTTAGGATCACATGTGTGGGAGGGAGTTTTAAGACATCGTAGTATACACCCATATTTTCGGCTCCGTGGTGCAGTTGGTATCGTCGTTGGCTATGGATGTCTCGGGTTCAAGTCCCGGTGCGAACAGTTTCATAAATTGATCTTTCAATCGATTTACGGATTTCGTACTCATGAATGTTTCTGATGTCTAAAATTCTATCTCACTCATCTGATCTTCGAAAATGAGGCGTAGCGAGAGTGATTAGTTTACAACTAGTCCTGCCCTAGCCCTAGCTTTCTATCCCTACTCTATTCGAAAAGAAAACATAGAAATCATCTCCATATCGGGAGTGGATATGGTAAAAAAAATAAACATCCATGCCTTCGAACAAACATCTATAAATCGATTGAAAAATGAAAGTGATCGTGTCGGGATTCGAGCACGTGGACCACTCGACTATATATCATAGATTCTGCAAAATGTAAGCATCTTAACGCTCAACCTACTGATAGAACGTATGAAGTTATATGACGTAAAAAAAATACTATTTAGTCATATTGCTATTTTTTATTCTGGCAAAAACATGATATAACCATAAACACATCGATACCAAATCATATGATATATATGTCAAAAAGATTAATCTGTATAATGTTTAAAAATCGAACAATTTTACTTCAGAGAGAAACTACTTATTAAATTACGTAGAAATTACTTATATGGTCTCATAATGGAAGTATCTTAACAGAATTTTTCTACGAGAACTGCTTGTTACTCAGTTGATCAATCTCTCTTTTTTCGAAGAGAGTAGGGATAGAAAGATAGGGCTATGACAGGACTAGTGGTTAGCTAATCGCTCTCGCTACGCCCCGTGAGGATTTAGGACTCAGACTACAAACAGAAATCTATAAATCGATCGATAGATCAATCTATAAAAACCGTCCGCACCGGGAATTGAACCCGAGACATCCGTAACCGTAGCCAGCGACGCTACCAACTGCGCCACGGACGCCGACATGTTATGTTATCAAATGTTTTTATATTATATGCTCCACATTGGTAATGAACATGGTTATAAAGAAAAGTTTTTTTTAGCCGTTAAATAAAAAAGTCTGAAGATCATAAAAATAAATGTTTTTATATAATATCAACTATTCTATAAAATAACTTTAAAGGTAAATAAAACATTTTCCCATTTTATTGCTGTTGGTAAAGATGTACAAAGGAAATTTTTATTCCAGGTAAACTGTAAACCGTGGACTTTTAGACGCGAGTACTGAAGAATAAGAAAACCATATTCTCTGCTATAAAATATTTTTAACGATATTTATAATAAAATATAGTTTCCAATGAAATTCTTTGTCTTGAAAACTCCATTAAGAGGCACAGACTTCTGTTTGTAAATTATATATGCCGGCATTTATTGGGACAGAACAATTTCAATTTTTGGTTAGTAAGAAATAATAAATGGTCAGTAATTAATCAAATTATTCAGTATGCAATTCGATAAATGGTCTGAATACAAGTTATTTATATGAATTGGTCAGTTATTAAATTAAACAGTCAGATATTTATATAAAACCGTCAGTTTTTTAATTGAAACTAACCTAACATTTGGCAATTATTCACAGATCAAACATAATTATTAGGTTACTTATGGAATTAGTTACTGACCAAATAATAAGCTTCTGAAAATAAAAAAACTCTGAGCTAATTTTTAAATGAAATTAATTTGATTTATGTTTTATAAAAAATAATTAATTATTGCTAAAAAAATGAATACGTTTTTATATATAATATTTCCTGAAATTTAAATTAACATATTGATTGAAAAAATAAACCAAACCGGTTTTAATCTGTATAAATATAAATTGCTGAACATGTTTCCTCATAACTTTATAAGCATCTTAAATATTTAATACTAAAATATTTCATCCAAAGGTACTTAATAAATACTTATGTAGTTTTTAAAATAGTGTATAGACAATAGGCAGTAAAATATTTTATATTTCTGTTGTTGCCTATATTATAATGAAAAATTAATTTTACAGTATTTTTTTTCCATCGCGTTGACGGATAATAACGCTGTTAGTCAACGTTGGAATTATAATAGCATACTTTGGTCGAACGAATAAAGAAAAAAAAGATTTAGAAGCAGTGAACAGGAAGAAGTTATTTTAAGAAAACTATGTCATCTAGTCGTACAACATTGTCATCTTTTATTTAAAAAAAAAATAATCGACACTGTTTATTTATCCCTACGTCCGGAAGTTTGCTATCTTATACAAGAAACAAGATGTAAAATATTTTAAAGTCGCGTTCCTCATCCATGCTCCATAATCCAAGGCAACTTAATTCCAGGACGAATAGTTATATCGCTGCTACTTGGCATCAGCGATTAGTAAAGCACATCTTTCTATTTTATTATTCATTTTGGAATCTGAAATTAAAATAGTGACATCCTCATTTCAGGTCTTTATCCCACCGATAGTTATTGGAAATGAAATTAAAATTCACATTTTGTATGACGCTTTATACATAGTATCCACCCATGTTTCCACGTGGCGAGGATGGGATGAATATGCAATTAATATCAATTGCATATAGGCAACTTTTGCATCAATATTGTGTTTGACATGTATGCTAAAATTTGAGACGGAGGGATTATTATTTATCAAAACGCAATCAAAAAAAGTTGTGTCGATGAATATAATAAAATCTGATAATCAGTGGATCGTCCTAATGGTCATTTAAAAGTAAAGCCAACGTCTATAAAACCTTATATTCTCTATCTTGGGCGAAGCCGGGTAAAGACTACTAGTAATCTATAAAAATAAGTGGGTTCTTCTGTACGGTAGAATTCGAAATAAGGAAAATTTTGGTATAATTATCTAACTCAATATGTCATTTTGTTTGTTGTGTTGTTCCGTCGAAAGCTCATATTATTATATACGTTGCTTAGAACAAAAGCTTTTGTATATTTGCATACTGATTCTTCCTGGGATTTTGTAAAATGAATTTTAAATTAAGACCTACGCTTGATCCAATTCATTCGAACGAAGGAAATATTAAACTCTAGTTAGCGGTTTGCAGATGTGCTTTAGAGCAAAAGCCTTTGTTTTGTATCTGGAATACATCATTTTAACACACTGTACTCGTGTAACCTTGGCGAGATTTATAATATATTAATTTAGTCGTGATATTGTTGTATAATATTAACAATGAAAGAGAAATTAATCTCACTTGCAGTGATGCATCTATTGGCAGTGCATGTAATAGATGCAAGCAGTTAAGCATACTATGCGTTAGAGTTGAGAGACAACTATTGTCTACCAACTCTAACGTAAATACCTAATATGATTTTGTATTGTTAGTATAATATGATATTATGCATCGTATCGAGGTTATTGGTTTTCTTCTCGTACCCAATATATTGTTTAGAATTTAATTATGTTACGACATTTAATATTATTAGTACAAATTTCATAAACAGTACAGCTTAACACAGCGCTGTCCTACCTTAGATAGTCCAAGGGTTGCATTGAAAATTAAAATTTATCGGACAGCCTATCGATTTTCAAAATACTTATTGAGTGCTTCTATGTACTTAACATTCTTATGCTGAAAATGATTTCTTCAAAGTTCGTCATCTTTTCAACGGGTTTGAAATTTAGAAAAAAAGTATAAATATCATTAAAAATGCTTCAATTGACTTTTGACGACATTCAAATTAACTTGTATGCTGGCAATGTACTGTCGTTTGCTCTGCAGTTTTAAATTCAACTAGTTTATATATATATATATAAATGAATGTCTGTTTGTTGGTTTGTTGGTTTGTTCGGATCTTATAGGCTCCTAAACTACTCAACCGATCGCGACGAAACTTTCAGGAAGGACTTATTGTGATCGTGCCAGGAAATCTATCCATCTATCTACATATATAAAAATGAATGTCTGTTTGTTGGTTTGTTGGTTTGTCCGGATCTTATAGGCTCCTAAACTACTCAACCGATCGCGACGAAACTTTCAGGAAGGACTTATTGTGATCGTGCCGGGAAATATTATATAAAATAAATGTTTGTTTGTCCTTTACGCGTTCCTTTACCATTCATACGATTTTGATGAAACTTCGGTGAGTTGTAGTGCACACACCCGTGAAAAATTGAAAATCTAAAATTGAAAAAAAGAATCAAATACGTACATACAGCAACATCTAGGAAAGACGTTCTGATTTATTCGTGTACGCACCAGACGAAAAACAAAAATATTGTGTTATAACAAGTGTGATATTGAAACTCGGGTTCGGGTCGGGCCAGACCTGAAGATGATGGGCTCGAACCGGGTAAGTCTATGAAATTTCGGCCTGTGCAGACCTCTAATCCAAAAGCAGTTAAATAAACAGAATTAAAACACAAACCCTTTCTTTCTTTGAGTGGCATTGCAACGCATGCCGGGTACTCACTAGTCTGTTATAAATACAAGATTACGTACAGAATCGTACCATGGGCCACGTTTTGGATAGCTCTGGTCTAGCATATGGCTAGACAAATAGCAATATGTCGTACCTCGTACCCCACCAATTGTAATTTCAGCAAGTCCTCGACTTATACAGATTCGTGGTTACGCGTTTGAGAATATAAAATAAAATAGATACATTTATTATAGAATTCAACATAACAAAAATTATGCTAACTAAATTTTATCAAATCATTGAAAATATTTTCATTTTCTGTTTTTGTACATTCAGTATTGATGCCGGGTCCATGTTCGGGTGGTAAAAGTCGTTGCATTCAGTTGTGGGGATCATGTATTCGAATCCCACTACACACAGTTTCATAAATTGGGTTTTCAGCTGATTTATTGAATTATGTTCGAAGGCATGGATGTCGATGATGTCTGAAACTCCCTCTCGCTCATATGATTCTAAAAATGGGGATTAGTGAGAGTTATTTTAGCTAACCACGTGTCATGTCCTAGCCCAATAATTCTTTCCTTACTCTCATCGAAGAAAAGAGGTTGGGTGACGCAGTAACACGCAGTTCTGGTAGAAAAATTTCTATTGAGATAAGCTCCATTAAGAGTCCATTATTTGGGAACGGAAATGGTTAAAAGCATTGTGCTTCGTAATTTGATTGAATCGGAATTTATTTGAAAAAAGTCCATTACTAAAAGGTACAAAAAAGCATTTAATTTCACAAAGCTTAAGGCCGAATAATGCTGAAATCGTCTTATCTAGAATACACGAATCTCGTATAACTAAATAAATTGCTATTTTTTTTATCTTATTATACCATAAATAATATTTATTTTAAGATGCTAAGGTAAATAAAATGGAATTTAATTTAGATATAATAACTCCCTTTGAAATGTTTTTACGTATATCAGACAGGACCTATTGCTTAGTTGTCTGTTTGATTCAATGACAAAATGATATCAGCAAAGAACACGAAAAAAAAATATCCTCACTAAAATACAATAGCTTTTATTTCTGAGAAATGTCACAAGCTGTCACCAGTAACTATTAATCGTAGAGTAATTTTTATACAACATTATCTGTTAAATTGAATGCTTGTTTTAGATAAGCTGCTATTAAATCTTTGTATGTAGAAAGGATCAAAATCATTACTATATCTCATTATCCGATATTATATATATATATACACTTGGGCCTAGTATAACATGATCATATGCTATCACAAAAATTCGTGCAATAGAAATTCGTGTTATACGGGGTTTGAGGTTGAAAAATATCGAAGTTTGTAAATGTCCATTATTGTTTTTAATATACTATATTTATTATTAAAAAAAACTTTAATAACATATAATAGATCATTCATTCATCATCGCTAGCACTTAAAATTCTGTTTGTTCAACTCTTTTTCAGTATCGGCGGATTCTGGAGTATTTTTGAATTTAGGCTTTAAAAATTCTGTAATAAGCGATTGTCTACTTTTATCATATAAATCTTCACGTATTTTGCGATAACGGGCGCAGATTTGTTGTAATTCCTTCGTTTCGTTTATGGATCGCTTTCTATAAAATAAATCTGAAATCGTGTTGTACAAAAATATTTCACAAGCCATAAACTGTGTTGTATAAAGCCGTGTTATACGAGGGCCAAGTGTATTCAGATGTAATATTTGATATAAAGAAAGCTTTACGATAATAATGTAAAAACGGCAGAAATAAAATAGGGGTGTAATTCAAATTTCAAACACATTTTGTCTTGTTACGATCGTTCATCAAAAGATTCCAAATTTTAATATAGAAGATTGAGCTGTAAATAATAACAGCTAAAAACATGAAAGATTAAATGATTTTGTTTTTAGAAAAATGGAATCATGTTATTAAATTCTAATTTTCAATTATAATATAGTTTCGAAGTTTACAGTCGTGGGTGGTGATGTTTAAAACAAATATGGAGATAAACTTGTAGAACTATTTGCACGTTCACACATCTTGTTAATAATTTTCAAGAATTTTCCCAGAATTGAATAACTGTGTTACAGTAGAGAACGTAAGCTTTCAACTATACTTAGAACATTTAGCGTAGCATGGTAGTTTGTGGCAAATCAGCCACGGTTGAACAGACATTAACTGCTTACCGCGAATAAGTTGATATTATTTGTCAAGTGTTTACTACAGACATTAAACTACGGCAATATTAAATGTCAACTGCGATGTTAACACAACAGTAATGTTGGTCAAACACGTGTAAAAACAATTGATATTTTCAACACATACACTATATATGAGGTCATTTATTTGTTTTTGAAATGTATTCTGAAATAATATAATTAAACTACGGATAAATCGTCTCGGGTTCAATTCCCGGTGCGGAGAGTTTCATACATTGATCTTTCAATCGATTTATCGATTTCTGTTCGTAGACATGATTGTTTGTGATGTCTAAAACTCCCTCCCACTAATCCGATCCTCAAATCTGGGGCCTAGTGAGAGCGATTAGCCAACTATTAGTCCTGTTGGAGTTCTATCCTTCTATCCCTACTCTCTTCGAAAAGAAAACAGAAAACTTAACTAATTATGAAAATTCGACTGAATTATTTTTTGAAGTTTTTTGAATTAATCTTTTTATTTTGATACTCAACTTGACCTAACGTTAGAATTTTACACATAGATACTTTAATGGAAAAGTATTATATCTGCTGTTGACACAATTTTACATTAGAGCAAAGAAAAAGTTTTTTTAGTTGGTTTAAGTTTTAGGTAAAATTATTATATCAAATAATTTTCGAAATTAACCACCAAAAAAAAAAATCATAATTACCATGCTTACACAATTATTTTATTATTTCTTTCAGTAATATTGATATTTTGCTGTGAAATTGCAAGAAATCAGGCTTTGTCATAATTTAGTAAATATTAAAATTTCAGCTGTAATCTTTTGCCACATTCAAAAATGTTATATTTTTGAACTTTTAAGGAAGAAACTTGGAAAATGACAAAATAGACACGTTACCATTACAGTTCTGATGTATTTACCATGACAGTGTTATATCAAATATGTATCCTTGCAAACTGCAGGCATTCAGTATCGGCTACAAAAACAACTCACATCAAAAAACTTTATTCAAATTATGATCATCATTACGATTGTCAGCCTGAGAGTTCAGTGTTGGCTTAAGTGTCATTCAAGAATATTATCCAACTTCATATCATGTGAAAATGTTTTCCATTTGATTAAATGGCTCACCCTCCAAAAGTTTGAGATCAATGCATTGTCTAAAAGTTTCTTTCTGTTTATCGAATGTGGACCCTATGTGCGATTGTCTTGTGCTGTCTATTTGAGTTAACTAGCCTGTCAATCAGATTCTTGGATATCTTGAGAAATTGAAATATTAAATAGGAAATTTATCGAATAGCAATAATATTATTCGTTCTTCAATACGTAATCTGCCTTTCCAAAATAGTGTTGTTAAATACCAAGATTTGCCATGACCGTGTTAATAACGATCCAGGGGTAAGAGTAAGTCCTCAAGTATTTTATTTAATCTCGGAGAGAGAAATTATTCTGCGAAATGTTTATCAATTAAATTTTGAGCTTTAGTCAAACAAGCGGCATTCAGACGCAATCGGTCAGAATGGAGTTCCAACCCTCCCCCGCCACTTCTATCTTTTCCTCCCCGGAGTAATTATTATTATTTGTTAGGGTACGCAGCAAAGTTCCAACTGGTAAATATAATCTTTACAAACAAATGCTTAACGTTAATGCCTATGCTTTGCGATTTGTTAATTATTATTCTTGGCTAATAATTAACATCCTTTGATTTAGATATGCTGTTTGTAAATGATAATGCCGCCCTGAATGATCATTGGATAAACACCTTTTATTAGCTCGTTTTCAAATATATAAATACCTCACAATCCAAATATTTTGATTCGTTATAAGTAAAGAATCTCCAAAACAATTTCTGAAGCTAGTATTCATTGCTAATTCACTAAATGTGGTAAATTTCACCATTTTTGTTCTACATCAATCGTTCAGTTCATTACATCTCAGTACATTACTGCTCAGACATCTTTAAATAACGCATATTGATATAATGTGAAAACCAATATTCCAATTGTCACTAGAAATCAAATATTATTGATTTGTACCCTAGTTTTATACATTTTATAAACAGGCATTAAACAATTATTCTTCCTGAATATAATGAGTGGAAGTATATTTTTTAACCATATCCGCTCCCTACCCGGGGCATATGAAAATCACGCGGTTTTTCCGAGCTTCCCTGTCCCAAGCCAGTTTCTTTACTTCCTCCCAGGTCATCCCAGCGTCTCGTAGCTCCGCCGAATACATTCTATGGATGGTCATCTGCGGCTTTCCTGGATAACGGAATTCATCCAGGAAGATGAGAAGAGACAGGCAGTATTAAAGCTTCCCTGGGGCATCCGTAACACATGTTCAAGCCAGGTCCATCGGCTATTTTATAAACAACCTAATAAGAGGCGGGTCCTCCGAATTCCTGACAGAATCAAACCACCGTACCCCTAGTATTTGCCGCAAGCATCTATTTTCAAATAACAGTATACGGTTAATTTGTGACTTGATGAGGTACCATGACTCGCAACAGCGAAGCAAGACCGTCAGAATGCACCCGTTGAACAGATGGGACTCGGTTCTGACCATAAGTTCCAGATTTTTCGCATTTATATTTACATTTAGAAACACCTTTTTTGCTTAGTTCTTTAGAAGGTTATCTGCCTTAAAATTTTTTGGCGGCATTTTTGAGCTATTTGAGTACTAAATCAGATATAGTGAAAAAAACCACATATAACCATATATTTAACTCAAATTTCATTTATTTGAGTTATCTTACTAATTTTGTAAGTGTAATTTTTGTATACTAACTTATTAAGTGTACCGTTATAGGTAAGATGATTATTCTCCCTAAAATAATATTAATATCTGACGCTCATGGACTTATGATTTATAATATTTTATCAAGAACCGCCTGGATTATTGAAATTCTTTAAATAATATGAACTAAAACTGTTTCTCATTCAACACTCATGGCTTAAATATATATTTTAAAAAATAAAACACAATTCACAACTGATCAGTTGATAATGCTCGTCATGAGCGAAACCGGTCATGATCATTATAAATATGTGAAAGTAGTACAAATGAATTGTGTTTTATTTTTTAAAATATAATGTCTTTCCACCAAGAATTGACCGTTAACATCTAAAAAGTGCTTCAATATATATTTTAGTGTTGATAAAGTTTCGAGTATAGTGTGAATTAGAAAATCACGACGAACACATTATTTTTTCTTGAAAAGACCGTGGAAAATAACCCTAAGATACCGGTTGAGAATTACTGTACTAGACAGACGTAATTATATTAAATAATAAGCTAGAAGCGTGGGTTACAAACTGAATAGTTTTGCGTTGTCTATACAATTTATCATATCGCTACAAGATAGCTTATGTAGTAAATAACTGTTTTTGCTTTCACATCATACCTTCAGAGTATATTGATTTGCTCAAAATATGTATAGAGTTATGCAATTATAAAAAATATGTGAATGATAGATATAGTATTACATTGACATTCAAACCACGACCACCTCTGCTTAACTAGCCTCAATTGTTTATTATTTATTAACTAGCGAACTCCACATGGACGTCAGTGAGTTCTGACTAGTAGATTTCCTCGGAAGTTACTAGGTTCATTTCTATGTATTTTTACCGTTCTTCACATTGAAACACACTTATAATCTGTAATTTTATATAGGTAAAGTATACCTATATAAAATCAAAATAAATACTAATACCATCAATTTGGGTAAGTTTGCCCATCAGTCTAAGATTGGCCCACTACATGGAAAAAGGTGCTGTTATAATACCATGATAATACTAATGCATATCAATATTTTTTAGCTAAGCAAAACTATTGAGTAGCCCCTGATGGTAAAAATATGAATCGATGCCCAAAACAATTTGTTTTATTATTGAATTTGTAAGGAATGATAAAACACAACTTAAAAACTTATCTTGAAACAAATTGGATTAGCCATATTTTCAATTTGTATTACTAATCTGTAAAACAAATGCTGTATATTTTTCTCATCTCAATTATGTACAAAATATATGAAAGCGTAAAGAAAGGTTGCCAAGACCTTAAAATCATTGTATTTATAGTAATTACACTGATTATTTGTATTGTGGGGTTGAGTTACCCGATTTGGATGCAAACTTTGGGTCACCTCGTTTTATCTATATTTATATATCAATTGTAATAATAAATCTATTTATGCTAATTTAATTTCATCTCAAGACATTTCTATGTAGAACAATACCACACATAAATGCAATGGCGAACCATAAAAATATATAAGCCTTCAGCACTGGGCCAAAGTTACCCAGATTGACCGTAGATATTAGTTGTTCGAGAATAAAATCTGTTGAGGTCATATCCATTAACAGTTTATGTGTTTTATAATAATTATCAATTAAATATGCTCAAATACCTTTTAATTTTTAATTAATTTTGATTTAAAAAAAAAAACTTTTAAAATTTATCATGTTCATTCATGGATTTATATTTTGGAAAGTTTCTTGTTTCTTTACGAAACAATTGCTGGAAATTGTAATTTCAGTCTACCCCCAGAAAGAATAAAGTTTTAAAATTAACTTGGTCGACCGTGGGTAATGAAAATTCTCTTAATGTCAAGATTTACTTCACTGAATACTTTCAGAAAAGTTAAATATTAATACAGTCTAAGTAGAACAGATTTATAAAGAAAACATTACCATTCATGACAAGTTGTCGGCATATTCTAGTATTTTTTTCTCCAATTGAAAGTGATGACGGTCAAGTATTACTGGTGGATAAATTATCAACGGAAAAAAAAGCAATGGTACAAGAAGACAACATAATGTCGCTTCCACGGAAAAACCACTCAGGAGGAGGAAAAAAACATCATAGCGATAAAAAAGCAATATATCATATTTATATTAGTTATAAATGGTTTGAGAAAATCACGAAAAACTGTTATGGGCAGTGTGATAGTTTTAAGTATAATTTAAGTTATTTTGTGTCTTCTGGTGTATAAGAAAAATTTAAATATTGTTTTATACTGTCGTCTTTTCAGAGCGCGTTGACCGTGTAAAACGAGGTTGTAGATCGTGTAAAAAAACGACATTTTTAACTTAGAAAAGATTTTGAATTTTGAACAAGATACGAAATAAGAAGAAATTTTAGACTTCTAATTGAAAAAATTGATAGATCTATCGATAGAGCACATACGTACATTAAAAACTGATTGAATTGAAAAATCGTCAGTAGCGTGCTTAGCAACACAGCGACTCATATAAAACATTAGTTTTAACGATATCGTAAAGCCGAAACATCTATCAACTATGTATTATAAGTATTGTGGAACTAAATACTTTAAAATGTTGAATTGGCATTAAGTTGCTAAAACTCTATTACAATAAAGTATTTAGTTCTACATGAAAGTTATTAGTTTGTTAATAGTTATCATCTAATTCATAAAATTTCTATAGAATTAAATACTTTGATATGCTTACCGTATTATATTGGAGTTCTAGCAAGTAAATACCGATTCAATTAATTACTAAGGAATTTATTTTCCGACGTGAGCAAATAATTTTCATTTTGATATTAATATGCTTGTGGGACTTAATAATTTGAATGGGAATACGGTTTCGTGGAAAGCTGTTTTGATATTATCCCCTATGGCACGGTATATTTCAATTTACTATCAAATATGATAGAAACTCTTGCATCAATCCTTAATGTACTCTGCGATGTACATATTAGTTTAGCGTTTCTCAAATGGGATTGATTTTTTTAAATAGCTATTCATTTAAATTTAAAAATATGATGCGTGAAATATTATCTAGAGGCGCTTAAGTATTATGGTTTTTACAAAAGTATTGGAGAATATTTACTCATATACCAAAGTCTACAATCTCATACCAGTGGCGAGAACATGAGTCGTGTAGGAAGTTTTATGAAAAGCATAGTATACGTTGGAAAACAAGTGGTGATGTGTAGTGGCACTTAAAAACACTTAAGTATTTTAAAGCTTTTGTCTTGTCGTAGACCATATAAAAGGGTTTCATGACTTAATATTATTGGGAAACGGTACGTTAGGTGAACGCTGCTCGATATATTGCGAAGTGTTAGGTAAATATATATATACACACTTTAAGACCAGAGTGTTAAAATAATTGTATCAGACACTGCGTTTGGATACAATTCTTGCAAACCATCGACATCAACATCGTTTTGAATAACAATAAAAGACTTTTTCAAGATATATACGACTTTGGAAGGTGACAATAACAACTTACAATCAAAATTAAACGATTTTTTTATCCCTTAGGACGCATCAATCGTCTAATCCTAAAAAAGTGTCATATAACATATAACGATAGAGAGGTAGAATATATTTTATACTTTACATATAATGTCCTAATGCGGGTTTATAAAGCGATACGTCCTTTGTATAATTCCGTATCTGAAAAAATGAAATTTTACTGGATTGTGTCTCAAAAATTCAAAACGCTGTTGCAAAGTAACAGCTTCACCTATCTTCTTCAAAATTGGGACAGTGCTATTATTTTTAATCTAGTTTCTTATTTTATATAAAGTTTAGCTGAAAAGTTCATAGTTTTTGAAAAATTACAACGACACTAAACTTCGGATTTTAGTTAAAGACTTTCATATAAGTGGCTAGTTAAGTGTTTATACTTTTATTTTTCACGTAGGTACTTTTCCCAATGTTTTTTGATTTCTATCTATAGAACTGAGTGTGTAGACAATCAAAATGTAAAATACGTATAATCAAGTATGTGGCGTGAGTGTCGAAAGGTGAAATTAAATACCTTAAAGCTACCGTCGGTACTGTTGTCAGATTTTTTTGTGGCCAAACACCAACAAGACCCAGTTAGTAAGGATCAATACCAGTACGCCAAACAAAATTATTTTAGTATTTGATCCATACATGTTTATATAGGAAACAGTGGCCGTATAACTTTTCATCACAAGAGGTAAATGAGTAACAACACATTTTCACAAAATATACACAATTGAAATTAATCAAAACAAATCGGGGTAAAGGTACTAAGTGACTGACCACCGTCAGTGTGCGGACATTAATAAATCTATCTGAGATTAAAACTGCATCGTTTTTTATTATTTCTTCATCATGTATCGAAACAAAAAAATTTAAATAGAGTTACACTCTTTTTGAAAAGAGTGCTAGAAGAAAAGGCTTAGATTTTTTTATAAATCGCTTTCTTGTCCTGTTCTATTAGGAGTCCAGATGTTTCATATTTTGAGTTGTCAAAAATTCTTTTGAAAATGTTTG